>CM038725.1:32111426-32606426 GCA_021613375.1 Megaleporinus macrocephalus | reverse complement strand
TCTTCTTGAAATGTCCATCTTCTCCCCAGATTGAGTTCCTTGGCTGCTGAAATTAAATTCCCTGCTGTTATCTGTCCTTGCATTCATGGTTCCTTCGACGAAGTGTAATGCATCAGTACCGCTTGCAGATACCTCATCTTTTATTTATACATAATTTAGTATTAAGTCTGGACTTTCCATTATAGTTTCGTTTGTTGAAAACATCTTTGTTTATGTTTTGTTTGCGGTGTTGGGGAAAATACTTTGAAAAAAAAGTGATGGCTGAATATTGAATATATTGTCCTTAATGTAATCAGTAATATACTCCACTACAGTACATTAAAAAATTAACAAAATTAGAATATACTTAGAATAAATATTGATAAAGTAGAAAAAAGCTGTCATTTCTATTTATTTTTATTTATTATTTATGTATCACTGATACTGGTGGGCAGTTCTGTTAATGCAGGTCATTTAATAATGTTATTATCATCACTGTCCAATAATAAACATGCATCTCAATTTTTGTCAATTTTGATTTTTCTACATTTGAACACGACAGCTGCCGTTTACATTGTATAAATGTTTCATGATGAATGGATCGATAGAAATACCTCAAAATCACTTTGGAAAAATTCCGGTTCCATTGACTTACATTGAAAGTGAAGACGGTTTTTGGCCTCTCCTGTAAAGTTACTATTTTGGAGACACTTGTTGTTCATTGGACAGTAAATATATGCAAATTAATACAAAAATGAGTGCAAACTTCTTCTTTTCTCAGTGTTTATTGGCTCTTGTCCTCACTCCTACTGCCCTTGTCTTGCCAATGTGACTATAAAAGCTTAAGCTGTGATTTAGTGAGTATGTAACTTGCTACAGATCCAGTACAACACTAAAGCTCACCATCGAGAAGAAGTCCACTACTCAGTTCAGTCCTCCTTCAATAGAGTTACCCAACACAGTGATAGCACATCGATTTATCAGTCCACTCAGGCTTTAGCAGAAACATCAGTGTTTGAAAAGAAACTTGTGTGTGCTGGTTTTAAAATAGCTCAAGCTCTGATGTTGTTTCTTTGATATGTATTTTTAGGTTCTCTCCTTCTGATATTCTGATACCTCTCAATTCTGCCTGTTGTTCATAGTACAAGTACAAAGTCAAGAGACAGGGGTGGAGATCAGAAGTGTGTAGTCCCCGGGGAACGTGAATAAAATCTATTTTCCAGACTGGAAGCTTTTAATCTTTTAAATAGTTAAACAGTATTAACACAGTAAGTAGAGCTTTTCCATACGTCAGTGTGTTTATTTAACCCTTTCTAAGCTTCTCCTTCTATAAACAACCCAGTATTATTTACAGTTCTCATCTAATACCTGCTTTGACTGCTCAGTACTTCATTAAGCTAAATCAAGATTACTGCTGAAGGAACTGAACACATTCATACAATGTCTGGGGCGTCCAGGAGAAATCTGGAACTACACTTTGTTCTTCTAACTGGATCAAGATCTGATCTACTTCTCTCACAATAACATATTCATGTTACTTTGTATTGTATGTATGATTATTTACATCTGTTCTAATCAGATCTGGATATACCGGTCCCACTTTTTAATGAACTTTATAATAATTTTTAGTATTTCAAGCTTATACTGAGCTTGTCTCGAGGGCTGGGTTGTTTGTGGACCCCTATTTTTGGACTTACGGGACTAGTGCAGGACTTTCACTCCCCTAAACGTCCCACCACTAGAACGACCTCAGCTTGTTTCATCTACTGTCATTTGAAACTTTCTTTCTCTCTCTCTCTCTGTCTCTCCGTATCCCTCCAGCGCCCCCTCAGAAGAGAGGTGCGAGATCCTGCTGGGTCCAGAGGTCACATACGGCCCCCCGGGGCTAAGCTTGTCCTCTCCCATCGCCATGACAATAGCCCACTGCGCCGAGGTCAACGCGGAAAACTGGAACATTCAGCTCAAGAGACAGACCAAGGACAACAAGTGGGAGGTAACGTACAGCCCGCCACGCGCCTCTCCTCTCGTGACCTTGAGAGCATTTGAATTTCATATCAGGGTGGACAGAGCCTGTCTTTGATTTATCGTCCTGGCGACTGCTCCTGGCTCGAGCCTCGTTTCAGGTTATCTTGGAAGCGAAAAGCCTTTTTTAAAGATGTCTTTAAAAGATGAAGCTCACGAGGCTTGTTCCTTGTCAGGTAGGTCCAGCGCAGGAGAGATAGTGTTGAAGGATAGACCCCAGAGGAGCAGGTTCCTCCAGGTTCCTTGCTCAAGGGCACTAAAACCGAAGTAGCAGGCTTTTACCAGCCGAGGACCAAAACCCACAACCTCCCGGCCTGCCAGGCGGCCAGCGTTCAGCCAGGCTTTCTTTCAGAGGCCGCTGCTGCCTCGCGGCTGGAGCGAGTCTGAGGAAGCCCTGTGGTGGTGAGGGGGAAGCAGCGTGACGGGTGAGGAGAGAAAAAAATAAAAAACAAGCAAACAATTACAGCGTGCGTTAGCAGAGAGGCCACGGGAGCGCCGCAGGGCTGTCGGACAGAGGTGACCGCAGGGCCAGAGGGACAGTCAGACACGGCCGGTATCGATCGAGCGCCGCTGAGAAAAGTCGAGCTGAAATGGGCAGCGACGCGAGGCAATTGGAAAGAGAATCATACGGAGGCTCGTGCTCCTGACCCGCTCACTCACTCAGCACTAAATCGAACGCATGTCTCTTGTGCTTAACAAGCTCCGCGCTGCTGTTTACAGTGAGATTGCGTTTCGGGCTCGTGCCGTAGTCTGATATTAATTGGCTGTGATTTTTTTAAGGGTTCTCTGAAGATTTCCCTGCCCCTGCAGTTCCAGCTGAGAGTTTCTGCTGCACCGCCTTTATGTACTAGAAGAACAATGATATGAGTCCATACTGTGACCACAGTTCACTTCTTTCATTTCCATTCAAAACCATCATCAGGGCTTCATTTCCAGGAGACGTTACTGAGGAGATGGGATATAATGCACTTGCACAAGGAAGAGATAAACAGGAAATGCATAACAACCACCTGGAAGACCTAATCGACCAAACTGTCCCCATCAGATAAACAGCACTTTCATCTTTGCTATAGATCTGAGAACATTCCCAGATGTTTCTGTCCATCCTTTCACTGTGAGAAGACCCCTCAGCACTATGGGTCTGAAAGGATGTGTAGCTGCTCAAGAAGCTCCTCGAGGAGATACAGACATATCAAATAAATAATCTGAATGGATCGACCCCCCCCCCAGAGTCTAGAACCTCAATATCACTAAATGGACTGACCACCCCAGAGTCTAGAACCTCAATATCACTGAATGGGCTGACCACCCCAGAGTCTAGAACCTTAATATCACTAAATGGACTGACCACCCCAGAGTCTAGAACCTCAATATCACTAAATGGACTGACCCTCCAAGAGTCTAGAACCTCAATATCACTGAATGGACTGACCACCCCAGAGTCTAGAACCTTAATATCACTAAATGGACTGACCACCCCAGAGTCTAGAACCTCAATATCACTAATTGGACTGACCCTCCAAGAGTCTAGAACCTCAATATCACTGAATGGACTGACCACCCCAGAGTCTAGAACCTCAATATCACTGAATGGACTGACCCTCCCAGAGTCCAGAATCTCAACATCTGATTGATTTGATGTTTCCACAGTCCACAGTGCAGATTCATACTGGATTAAAATCACCCCACAGTTATTACTATCAGACTGTAAAAGATACACACACTGCAGATTCATACTGGATTATAATCACTCCACAGTTATTACAGTCAGACTATAAACACTACACACACTGCAGATTCATACTGGATTACAATTACTCCACAGTTATTACTGTCAGACTGTAAACACTACACACACTGCAGATTCATACTGGATTATAATCACTCCACAGTTATTACTGTCAGACTGTAAAAGATACACACACTGCAGATTCATACTGGATTATAATCACTCCACAGTTATTACTGTCAGACTGTAAACACTACACACACTGCAGATTCATACTGGATTATAATCAATCCACAGTTATTACTGTCAGACTGTAAAAGATACACACACTGCAGATTCATACTGGATTATAATCACTCCACAGATATTACTGTCAGACTGTATACACTACACACACTGCAGATTCATACTGGATTACAATCACTCCACAGTTATCACTGTCAGACTGTAAACACTACACACACTGCAGATTCATACTGGATTATAATCACTCCACAGTTATTACTGTCAGACTGTATACACTACACACACTGCAGATTCATACTGGATTAAAATCACTCCACAGTTATTACTGTCAGACTGTATACACTACACACACTGCAGATTCATACTGGATTATAATCACTCCACAGTTATCACTGTCAGACTGTATACACTACACACACTGCAGATTCATACTGGATTAAAATCACTACACAGTTATTACTGTCAGACTGTAAACACTACACACACTGCAGATTCATACTGGATTAAAATCACTCCACAGTTATCACTGTCAGACTGTATACACTACACACACTGCAGATTCATACTGGATTATAATCACTCCACAGTTATTACTGTCAGACTGTATACACTACACACACTGCAGATTCATACTGGATTAAAATCACTCCACAGTTATTACTGTCAGACTGTATACACTACACACACTGCAGATTCATACTGGATTATAATCACTCCACAGTTATCACTGTCAGACTGTATACACTACACACACTGCAGATTCATACTGGATTAAAATCACTCCACAGTTATTACTGTCAGACTGTACACACTACACACACTGCAGATTCATACTGCCTCAGTCAGAGGCTGCCTCTACTCATGCAGTTTCTAAAGCTTCTATCATCCAGTCTTCAAAGATTCTCTGAGTTCTATTTTGAATTTATCCTAATAAGCTGTAAATACTGTGTGACCAGAGGAGGATGGGTCTCCCCTTGAGGGTCTTGGTTCCTCCCAAGGTTTCTTCCTCCAGTCTGAGGGAGTTTTACTTGCCGCCATTGCCTCTGGCTTGCTCACGGCGAGATACATGCTGTGTCTTCATGTTTCCATGTTTTCAAGCTTCGGTAAAGCTTCTTTGTGACGACATCTTTGTAACAAGCACTACACAAATCAACCTGACTTTAAGCAATCACTGCTACGTTACTGGATTTTCCGATCTACAAGGTGAAATGCATCGAGCTCACTCCCAGTAGCTCCTCCGTCTCCACCACTGAGTAGGTGCAGGTTCTAAAGCAGTCCTTTAAGCTGGAGCGTAGGCTTCATTCCAGCTGTCGTACATTCTGCTCCGACACCTGGATCTGCTACAGTCCCACTGTGAACCCGGCTTTGATGTCTGCTTGACAGACATGACTAAAAACTCACCTCCTATTTAGCGCGGCAGCGCGAATTTGCTTCTTGGCTCAAAGTAGTGGAGTCATTAGGAGACGATGCGTTCAGTTCTGAGTTGTGTCGTCTGCTTTGACTCCACAGCGCTGCCTCTCAACCAGACCTCGCAGCTAAACAGAGCCTTTGTGCAGAGCCGTCTTTGTGCGCTCCCCCCCTTGTCTGCGTAGCGGATTGCTCTGGTTGCCAGAGGCAGTGGGATCTAAGCTCGCTCCAGTGTGAAGAACCGGGCTACAATCACCAAGGTCGCGTCTCTATTGGCTGACAGGGTTAGGCCGGCGCTAAGCTGAGCAGACGTGTCGATATAATACAGCCTGTTTTCTTATTATGACTGGAGCTCTTCACGGCAACATCCATACCAAACAGAACGACCTCAGCGCGGAGGAGCCGGCCTTTGTGATGCAAGAAAGAGCGGCTGTGTATGATGGACAGGGGTGGGGGGATGGAAGGGTATTAATATGAACTGAGGTCAAGCAGGAGCTGTTTACAGAGGTGAACTGACACCGCGGCTGGTGCTTTGTATTTTACCTGGGGAGGTCACTGATTCATCCTCGCGCTCTCTCCTGCTGACGCTGAGCTATTCAGCAGTTAGCGGTTAGAAGCCGACACGCTTATCGCTCTGAAAGTCGATTTCCTCTTAAAGGAGCAAAATCTCTCTTAGCGACTGCTGCTGCTGCTGCTGCTGCTGCTGCTGCTGGTGGTGGAGGTGGTGGAGGTGGTGGTGGTGGGAAACAGCTTCATGTGCTAAATCGATTTCAGGTCTAAATTAAACAATTAAACTCTGAGAATTGAGCAGTAGTCGGGTTTTAACCCCTGTAAGCGTGCTGTAACCCTAGATCATTTATTTTTTCTCCTCACAGCTCACTGAAACAGGATAAACAACTGATTCTATTCCTCTTCTGGGTTGGTAAACACATAAAGCTGATAACTGTGGAGTGATTTTAATCCAGTATGAATCTGCAGTGTAGTGTTTACAGTCTGACAGTAATAACTGTGTAGTGATTTTAATCCAGTATGAATCTGCAATGTGTATTGTGTTTACACTGGGACAGTAATAACTCTGGAGTGATATTAATCCAGTATGAATCTGCAGTGTGTGTAGTGTTCACAGTCTGACAGTAATAACTGTGGAGTGATTGTAATCCAGTATGAATCTGCAGTGTGTGTAGTGTTTACAGTCTGACAGTGATAACTGTGGAGTGATTATAATCCAGTATGAATCTGCAGTGTGTTTAGTGTTTACAGTCTGACAGTAATAACTGTGTAGTGATTTTAATCCAGTATGAATCTGCAGTGTGTGTAGTGTTTACAGTCTGACAGAAATAACTGTGGAGTGATTTTAATCCAGTATGAATCTGCAGTGTGTAGTGTTTACAGTCAGACAGTAATAACTGTGGATTGATTGTAATCCAGTATGAATCTGCAGTGTGTGTAGTGTTTACAGTCTGACAGTAATAACTGTGGAGTAATTATAATCCAGTATGAATCTGCAGTGTGTGTAGTGTTTACAGTCTGACAGCAATAACTGTGGAGTGATTATAATCCAGTATGAATCTGCAGTGTGTGTAGTGTTTACAGTCTGACAGCAATAACTGTGGAGTGATTATAATCCAGTATGAATCTGCAGTGTGTGTAGTGTTTACAGTCTGACAGTAATAACTGTGGAGTGATTTTAATCCAGTATGAATCTGCAGTGTGTGTAGTGTGTACAGTCTGACAGTAATAACTGTGGAGTGGTTTTAATCCAGTATGAATCTGCAGTGTGTGTAGTGTTTACAGTCTGACAGTAATAACTGTGGACTGATTTTAATCCAGTATGAATTTGCGGAGCAGATACACACACTGCAGATTCATACTGGATTATAATCACTCCACAGTGATTGAATGAAAGTCAGGACTATAGTTAGTATGTGTGGTAAATAGATGACCTCTCTTGTGTACAGGAAGTGATGTCAGTGGAGGACGAGTCGACTTCCTGCTACTGCCTGCTGGACTCTCAGAGCTGCCACCTGCTGCTGGACGAGCCGGGGTCCTATGCCCTGGTGGGGGAGCCTCTGAATGAGCACGCTGGGAAACGGCTGAAGGTGGCCGTGTTCGGCAGCTTGGAGGCCTCCACCCTGAACTACAGCCTTCGAGTGTACTGCGTAGACGACACACCTCATGCCTTTCAGGTCAGTATGATTCAGTCTGCATCGCCAGTGCTGCTGAGTTATGACATCACACGGCGTTCACGCCTTATTCGACGATCCATGATTCAGCACCCACCTGCCTGTTGATGTGCTGGTTTCCTCAAACGTACCTGCTGCTGTAACTTCTTTATTTGCCATCAAAGTGAAGAGGCAGACCAGTTCAGAGTATATGCTTCTTGAAGATATGCTCTAACAAAGGTCTGAGAAAGGTCTAACTCAACCAGCAAACACACCCTATTTAAGTTCAGCTGACTAGCCCTGACTTGTATGGCCAGGTCGTAATCTCCTGGGCTCGGGGCAGATGTCCTTGGGAGGTTCCTGCCATAAACCACCAGGTTCTGCTGAGCCATAAACTTTATGATGGTCATCTGTATAGACAAGCTTTTTAACACACGGCATAGTATGAAAGTAATATTTACAACACTGCAAACACTGTGAATTGTTACTGAACTCTCCGCTGAAATTTGATTGTCAACAATGTTAGAACCAGAGTTCTCGTAAACAAGGCTTCACTTGGACTGTAAATATTAAAACACCTCAGTGATAGCTCCATAATGAATTTGAAGGGTCTGCATTGATGCAGTGGGTGGCTCTGGCCTTATAGCATGAAGGATGTGGGTTTGATTCCCCGGCCAGGCGACCAGGATGTGGAGTTTAAATGTTTAGGTTTCCTCCTCCAGTCTGAAGACATACAACTAGAAAGCAGCGGTTGGAATAAAACAGGTTTATAGGGGATACCCAAGGCTCTCATGGTAGGTCATTAGCATTAGAGTAATAATAATAATATTATTATTAATAATAATAGTTCATTATAGTGCCTGTAGCACACTCAGGCTGCTGTTTGTAAGTCAACTTGGGAGCTGTTTTTTAGAAATCCCTCCTTAAAAGTGATGTTAAAGGGAGTAAAATGGAGAGAAGGTTCACATTGGGAACTATTTTGCCTCACAACACCCGCATGTACATGTTTTAGGCTGAAACCTTCCACTGTAAAACAGCATCTCAGGTACAAGTTAGCATACGTTCATAACCATATCATGTGGTAAGTTTCTGGGAGGGAGCCTTTAGAGGTGTACTTGTAGCTTGGCTGACAGGTCAGTTTAACATTGAGTAAACATCTTGATGTGCTCAGCACTGCTGACATCGACACATGATATCAGATAAAAAAAAAGATATGTCGCAAATATATTACAGTTTATTTCAGCTTTTTTATATACACAGTTTATAACGTATGGCACATGAAAACATCCAACATCTCTCACATTATCTGGGTTTCCTCACTCGTCTTCTGCTGGTCTTCACATGTACGACGCTGATGGTGAGGACCATTATCAGCAGGCCAATGCTCATTGCCACAGCAATGATCATATGAGCCTGAACCGTGTTATTGGCTGATAAAACAGAAAAACAGGATGTTGCTGTGAAAGACTAGAACGGTTCTGAAACCTCAAAAACCTACAGTGACAAAGACGCCAAACATCACAGACCAAGAGAGCAGAATTCAGTGTAACTCAGTGACTGAGATGGAAACAAAAACATTCAGAGTGGAACTGTTTATAGAGGAACCAGACGTTGTGTCTGAAGAACGTTTTATTGACTGTCTGGAACCACCAGTAAGCCTACACATGTTTTGTATGTAATGTAGATTCATATGTAATGGTTCAGCCTTCACAACCCTGAAGGTATGTTTTTCTAGATGTCCGGTTCCAATCAAAACCACTGTGAACAGTTATATATTGGGACGTTTTTCTAGACCGTTTCACATGACCCCACTCTAGATGGGTTTGTTTACCATTTAATTACACAGAACAGTTGGTGAAATTATGATTATCTAACCAGTGGCTGGTAGTAAGGATTCTTCACAACATTTGTATTCAATTCAATTCAATTCAATTATATACATATTATACATATAATTGGATATATATGTCTCCTCACTGTCCAAAGAAATACATGTATTTGTGTTTTTTATTTTATTTTTCTACATCGTTTGAACACGATAGTGGCCCTTTACATTGTGTGAAGAGATGACGAATGGACGATGAATGGACCAATAGAAATGGATGAATGGACCAATAGAAATGTTCCAAAACAGCTTGGAGAAAATTCTGGTTCCATTGACTTTCATTGAAAGAAATTTTAATATATGTTGTATGTTGTTAATCATCTTTTGCAAATCATATATTGACATGTGTACATCCAGTATTGCTTCACTAAGACAATCTAATAATCTAATTTAGGTAGTGACTATATAGTCTGTTAATATGTACTGTTAAGGTAGACCCCATGTACAGAAATGAATACAGTTATTAAAAAAATACAATGAAAAGGATAAAACTAAATTATTAACCACAGTCCTTAGGCAAGGGGTGTACTCTGGATTTTGCTGTATAATACACAAAAGAAATCTACTTACTATAGTCAGTTACTGTTAGGTCAAGTGCTCTGGCTGCATAGTAGATACTGGCTTAATAATTAAAGCTGAGTTTATATTTATAGCTGGATTCCATTAGTACAGATAAAAGCTGAAGATATCTTCCAACATACTGGATATTCACAAAAAAGAAACAGATGTGTTTACGACATGCATTTGGCGGCAGAACTAAGATAATATCCGTCCGTCCACGATGCACCCTGGCCTACACACTTAAAAAGTTAGTTCTTCAAGGGTTCTTTTTAGAATCTTGAGGTCTATATAGAATCAAATGCATGTTTACATGGTATCTGAAATGATGAAACTGGTCTTCAAATGGAGAATGTGTTTCTATATAGACCCTTTTTTAAAAATGGTTGTACCAAACCAAAAAGGGTTGTTCTGTTGTTTAGAAGCTAAACACTCATGGTTCTAAGTAGAACCATTCTTTTTACTAAAGAAAACTTAATTAATCTCTCTTTTTCTCAATGTTTTGATGTCCTATGATGCTCTAAATCAGGAGACTTCAACTGAAGCCTGCAAACGTCCAGCTTGTGGTCAAAGTTTATGCTTACAAACGTCTAAATAAACAAGTTAATGTGTGAATGGCAATCGCTCTTATCTTGAAATGCTTAGTTCAGGCACATAATATAACTTTATAATCGGAATGAATGTGCTGCTTTTGGCTGTTGCTTTTCATATGATAAAGTAAAATAAAAAACACAATTTAAATCAAATAAAAACTAATAAAGGCTGTTCTTTAATTAAGATTTCACAGCCTTGTGCTTTTGGGCAATGGGCAAGCACTCAAAAGGATCTTTCATGTTGAGCGGGGGTTTATTTCATTTACTTTATCCTCAAAACTTGTGGATTTGTTTATTAAATAGAATTCAGAATATCAAAAATGATGTGATGTTATTTGCTTTCTGACCTGGTATGTAGTTCTGTAATTAAAATCTGTTCCAGTGGGTTGCATTACACAAATGCTTGTAATCATTTGGTTCATGTTTATATGTTTTGCTAAAGAATTAACATTCTGTACATACCTTTCTCCATACGTCCATAGGTGACCATACATTTGCTTTTCCCAGAAAATTTCCTCTTTTTTGGGACATAAGAACGATTTCGTCTGTATGTCTCAATTGCCTCAATGTTTCTAAATTGCCTAAACTGCCTAGATGGCCACATTTGCTGGCCCATGCTGCCCTCTCAGTGATATGGCCCCATGCTTGCCCCCCATGATCACCCTAGTTTAATTGGTTTTCCTTTGGAAGTTAGTGCTCAATTTGGTCTACTGAAATACTTTGCTGGGGCTGCATTTAGACCTTGCCTCCCCGGTTGACAACCATGTTCTAAAGCAATAACCGTTGGTGGGTAAGTGGGTAATGATATAGTAATAGCATGTAAACAAGTTGAACCCAAATGCTACAGGCCAATTTGAAGTTCGTAATTAAATTGTTCACTAGTTGGTAATAATCAGTGTTAACAACACTTAATATAATGACCCATAAATAAAATGCAGCTATTGCTGTAAATGTGAACATATAACTCTTTCAGGTTGTTACAGGATAATGTTATTGGGGTTAATACCCTCTAAGAACAATGCAGGTGTTCAGCTGAGATGAAGCTGTATTAGTGCTGCAAAATATTATATCCTCACTTCTTTTCTAGCTGTAATGTATGTAAATCTCCAAAGGTAAAATGACGACTTCACAGGAGAGGCCATAAACCTTCTTCACTTTCACTGTAAGTCAATGGAACCAGAATTGTTTCCAATCTATTTTGGAGTATATATTATAGGTCCATTCATTATGAAACTTTTCCACAATATAAACTGTAGCTGCTGCATTTAATTGATTGTCGAAAGAGTGGACAGTATATATATATATATATATATATATATATATACATATATATTACCCACTTATTACTGAGCTAAAAAGTAAACCACTACCCATAAGGGCAACTCTCAGTGTTCATTGCTCTAATAAGCTGCACCACCAGAGCAACTGCACCAGTGTATTTCAATTCAGGCTAAAACAGCCAAGTGTGAACAGACTCTTAGATAGCAGCCATTGGCCTGATAAAGCCTTGTAAGGACAGGAGATAATCGTGGGCATCTTTAAAGTGCGTTGGAAAACTCTTCATTTATTATAACGTCCTCGTAAAGATTAATACTACGTGTATTACGGAAGCATTGCAATGTCCTCCATACTTTGTATCACTCCAATACCAGCCATGTACTTTCTCGGTTGAAAAATAATAAGCTGTTACCTTGCCTGCAGCCGTCGGTGAGATTTTGATCTCGCTGCTCTGACCAACCCAGATTGGCTAAAAATAAAGGGCACAAAAAGGAGGTTATGTGCAGAAGTTACTGGACGACGTATCTGATCCACTGATTACATAATATATCAGATGAAAGTATTGTAGAAGGTACAGAGTACAGAGAAATGATATTAGATGTTTAACCCCCATCAGCTTTTTTGTATAAATACCCTTATTTGGAAGCGTGCAATTGAGACTAGGTCAACAGCGTCCAGCCTGTGGTTTGAGATTGAACTTATCTGTGATGAACTAGGGCTCAGTGGAAGCGTGTCTGTGGTCTGATGGGTCAACGTTTTAGGTAGTTGATGATACAAAACATAAAAGAAGTTCCAACGTGTGCATCACTGAATGGAGATGTAAGCCACCTTCTAGCTGACGTCAGGTACAATGTCACCTGATAGTTTAAGGTTGAAGCAGATCATCTTAAAGTGAACGTTTCACAGTGAGGAACAACTTTAATCGACTTTGTGTTGATGTTGAGATGGAAAAGCGAGTAGCTAGTAAAGATAACGTTACATACCAAGCTCCAAGTACGTAACACAGCTAGAATGATGCTTTAAATCAGCCAATCAGAGCAAAGCTCATCAACATATTTAAAATTCCACCGAAAACAGGGAAAACAGTTTAACTCTAGGACCAAATAACAGGGTCTATAAGGACATGTTTACCCCCACCAAAGTCACATATCTACTAAGTAGAACTATTTATTGCTGAACAAAAGCACCTTTACGGGTTCTACATTCTTCTGTTCTTCCAGAGTCTACATTTATACACTCCACCGGACTTGTTTCTACTCACTGTAGAGTTCCACTCCTTCCCCGAACTTCATGTGCTGATCATACGCAGCGCAGAAGTACGTGCCCAGGTCGCTCTCCGCCACGCTGTGTATTTTCAGGCCGAGTAGCCTCTCCATGACGCAGCCTTCGAGGTTGCTATCGTTGGAGGGCTGAAGAATGGTCAGTTTGCCGTCATTTTTCAGACTGATGGCCATCAGCTGCTTGGGCTGGGCTTCGGGGCCCATCCTCAGCCAGTAGATTTTCTGATGGTAGGACATCTCGCAGGGGACAATGAAGGTGTCTCCGAGTTGAACCTTATTCTTCTTTAAGGCTCCCGAAGACCTGAATGTCAGAAGGAGGGTCACTGCCGAGGGATAACAGACAGGTGTTAGCTTGGACAGCGTAAGGTTTTGTCTCATTCTGTTCTTTATTCTGGTTCTATGAAGATTTGCTGTAAAGATCAGAGCTCACCTGTGAAGAAAAGTGCTGGAGACATTGTTTTTCGCTGTGAGCTGAGGCCGAGGGCTACAAAGACCTGTACAAACGGAAGTAAAACCACTTTTGTTCCATTGTTCACATCCCCCGCACCCACACCTCACACCTCACACCGCCTTCTGCTCTTTTCACACATATAAGCTTTGAGCTTACAAATGTTTGTATTTCTAACATGTAGAACTACATGGTGTACTAGTCTAGTCTGCTTTCCAAAAATTTTTACATCAACTGAGATTATAAACACTACACCAGGAGCTGTCCACCTAACTAGCCTGCCTTCACTTCAATACACAGCCGATTCACATTATTATGACCACCAGCTAATATTCAGAGGAACCACTGTGTGCAGCTAGATGGACTAGGAGACTCAATAAGGTCCTGGTAGGTGGTCACAGGTATCTGGAGCCGTGCTGACTGTAGTGCATCCCACATCTGCTAGAGGGAACATGGAGGAGGATCCATAGAGTCAACACCACCAACCAATTGGTCCCACAGATGCACCACTGGGATCAAGTCTGGGGAATTAGGAGTCCAGGGTACTACTTGGAAGCCTTGGTCAGCTCTTCCAACCAGTGTGGAGACATTTCTAGTTGTGTGACGTGTCGCATTGCCTTGCTGGAAGATCCCATCCGCCCCAGAGAAGACAATCAGCATGTATGGTGTATGGGGTCTGCAAGAATGGATTCAGACCCAAATTGGTTGATAGTGGCTTCCACATGAGTGGGCTTAGAGAATGCCACCAAATACTCCCCATCCAAAGTGGTCATAATAATGTGGTTCCACTGAATAGTATATCATTCTTAGCTGCCCCTACATGGTTAAGGAAGAACAAAGCGAAGTCAGTCAGAGTGGGTAGACGTGAAATTCTCGGTTCCCTACAGAATCTTACTGTGTCCGAATTGTTTACAGTGGTGCTGGTAGCAACCAGAGGACCCTCACAGAAAGGGAAAGTTCAAGAAAACGCAGTGACGCAGTATTTCAGACTAAAGGTCTCGGTACACTTTCAGCAGAATGAGGCTCGCAAGGTTCAGGAGATGCTGAAAGCTCCTTCGGCCTCTGCGGTTACGGCTTTTGAACCGACCAGTCACATGTTTTTATCTCTCACCAAAAGCTTGTGTTCGACCACAAGCAATGACTGCAAGCAAGGTGTTGCATGAGCTGCTTATGGACACGCTGCTTTTCTTTGTTTCATGGAAGTTTGACCTAAAACATAGGTGTAGGTTCACTGGTGGGTTTAGTGGTTAATAAAATGTCTATACTTGTGATGTAGGCATGGTGACCCCTGGTTTCCATCACCACCACTGTAAAGAACATCTCAGTCTATATAATGAACCATTTCACACCAAACCACCCGTACTGTACCCTGGTTATAGCTTAAACGTAATGATGCAGTCATAAGTAGCCAACCGCTGGCTTTGTAATGCTTAATAAGCATTCTAATGCCCCCCTGTTCTGAAACCTTCCTGTTATGTTGAGTAGGTGACTCTGCTACAGAGAGAAGACTTGATTATTGATCCGAACTCAAGATAAGATCGTGTGAGATAGGATTTGCTTTTGTGGTGTGACTGAGCGAGAAATCTCATCTCAAGCTTTTCAGATCTTAGACGTGAAGAGAGGTTCATTAGATTAGCGTAAGAACTGGACTCCCTACACAAGCCGGGATCAGAGTGATACAGAACATAAAGTATTGACCTAAAAGCATTCGAGCACATTTTGCGGTGTATATGGCGCGAAAACCTCATGGCTTTGTGAGTCACATACTTCCTCTTCTTCCACACTTCTTAGCGAGAACTGACCATTTCCACTTCCTGAAGGCCTGAGCTGTAAGTTTTACTTTCCCTCTCACTGTGGGAGAGATCTGAACACAGATTAAAGAGTAAAGATCAGCTCTTAAGGCTCTACCTACAGCCAGACGAGCATGGGAAACTGTGCCAGGGTGCACTCGCGTATCCTCTGTGAGCGTTCACTTTTTATTACACATAATCGTTGGTGTTAAGTATTCAAACACAAGGTTTCTGCTTTCTCGGTGTTGGGGAACAGGTTTGGATAGCTAGTGGTAAGTATAGCACTAATATAACACTTCTCACTTAGCAGTTTTAGCATAATCTGATAACATAATCAGCGTTGATTACTTTTGACAGGAATAATGGCAACAACCTTCCTATCCCAAATTAATTCTGATGAAGAAGACGGGAAGTTAAAGAAAACGCAGTGGTGTAGTATTTCAGACTAAAGGTCTCGGTATACCTTCAGAAAAGTAGAGGAGATGTTGAAAGCTTCTTCGGCCTCAACGGTTACGGCTAGTCTTGCACCACAAGCTTGTGTCCGACCACAAGCAAAGTCTGCATGCAGCACCTGTGGTTGTTTCTTTGACTTACTTCAAAATGGAGGCTAAAGATGACCAAACATCACACCTAGAAGAAATTTACAAAGACCTTCTGGTGCTACTGGTGCTTCATATCTTGTTGAATAGTCAGTATACACTCCTTAGTTGATTTGGTCATGTGTCTACTCTGTAATTACAGACTGCACCCATCTACACAATAGTTAACTCCCTATCTACCTCGTCCATCAGTAAAAAGGGACCACCGTAGGACCACCGATGACCAGACATTATTTGTGTGGTGGGTCCTCAACACAGAAGTGAACCCACTTCTGCTGCCTGTCGATAGAAGCTTATCATCTTAGTGGCATACATTCCCCAAGGAGCTGAAAAACATTCCTGAGGAATTTAGTTCCCAGCCAACTCAGTAGCTTGGAGCATTGTTCCTGCAAGTGCTTCACCCACAATATAATCCTTCAATTCTGAACCAAATCACCAAACCTGTACCAAAAAAAGAGTGAATGCTTCTTCTAGTGCCTTTGTACTCATAAGAATGCTTAGTTGTGTAGCATGAGATTTATGTTGATATAACATGGGATTATTCCTACAGTCTGTTTTGTTGCATAATATTAAAACAACCTGTGTTATTATAGTTGTGTCACAAGGGGGCAAGGAGCAGACAGGCAGGACGAATGGGGTTTTAAGAAAGACGCAAGTTTTAAGGAATGTATTAATAAAAAAGACGAAAGGAAAACTAAACACAAAGTATAAAAACAAAAAAGAAATGTAAACAACAGAAACACGAGGAAAACCACAACCGAAAACCACAAGTAACATCAACAGAAACCACAGAAAACAAACCACAAGACAGAGAGCAAAACAGAGGCAATATCTACACAGCATAACAAGAGGGAAGAAGAAACACCTGAGAACAATAGGCACAGTCACAGATTGGAAACAGGTGAGGTGAAAAATGACAAGGGAATGTAAACAAAGACAGACAGACAATATAGTTTTGGTTTATTGTATATTTGGTTTATTCATATAATCTATATAACATAATTATACTATATTAAGGTTTTCCTCTGTAGTTTCTTTTATTTCACAGGATTAATATAATCTGTATTTATTACATCAGTTTGTTTTATTGCACAGGATCAATATAATCTGTAGGTATTACATCAGTTTGTTTTATTGCACAGGATGAATATGATCTGTAGGTATTACATTAGTTTGATCTGTAGGTATTACATCAGTTTGTTTTATTGCACAGGATGAATATGATCTGTAGGTATTACATTAGTTTGTTTTATTGCACAGGATCAATATAATCTGTATGTATTACATCAGTTTGTTTTATTGCACAGGATCAATATAATCTGTAGGTATTACATCAGTTTGTTTTATTGCACAGGATCAATATAATCTGTAGGTATTACATCAGTTTGTTTTATTGCACAGGATGAATATGATCTGTAGGTATTACATTAGTTTGATCTGTAGGTATTACATCAGTTTGTTTTATTGCACAGGATGAATATGATCTGTAGGTATTACATTAGTTTGTTTTATTGCACAGGATGAATATAATCTGTAGGTATTACATCAGCTTGTTTTATTGCACAGGATGAATATAATCTGTAGGTATTACATCAGTTTCTTTTATTTCACAGGATTAATATAATCTGTAGGAATTACATCAATTTCTTTTATTTCACAGGATTAATATAATCTGTAGGAATTACATCAATTTCTTTTATTTCACAGGATTAATATAATCTGTATGTATTACATCACTTTCTTTTATTTCACAGGATTAATATAATCTGTAGGTATTACATCAGTTTCTTTTATTTCACAGGATTAATATAATCTGTAGGAATTACATCAGTTTCTTTTATTTCACAAAATTAATATAAGCTGTAGGTATTACATCAGTTTCTATTATTTCACAGAATGAATATAATCTGTAGGTATTACACCAGTTTCTATTATTTTACAAAATTAATATATTCTATATGCATTACATCAGTTTATATTATTTCACAGAATTAATATAATCTGTAGGTATTACATTAGTTTCTTCTATTTCACAAAATTACTATAATCTGTAGGTATTACATCAGTTTATATTATTTCACAGAATGAATATAATCTGTAGGTATTACATCAGTTTCTATTATTTCACAAGATTAATATAATCTGTAGGAATTACATCAGTTTGTTTTATTGCACAGGATTAATATAATCTGTAGGAATTACATCAGTTTCTTTTATTTCAGAAAATTAATATAATCTGTAGGTATTACATCAGTTTCTTTTATTTCACAAAATTAGTATAATCTGTTGGTATTACATCAGTTTTTTATTTCACAGAATTGATATAATATGTAAGTATTAAATTTTTTTTTTATTTCACAGGATGAATATAATCTGTAGGTATTACATCAGTTTCTTTTATTTCACAGAATGAATATAATCTGTGGGTTTTACATCAGTTTCTTTTATTTCACAGGATGAATATAATCTGTAAGTATTAAATCAGTTTCTTTTATTTCACAGAATGAAAATAATCTGTAGGTATTACATCAGTTTCTTTTATTTCACAGGATAAATATAATCTGTAGGTATTACATCAGTTTCTTTTATTTCACAGAATGAATATAATCTGTAGGTATTACATCAGTTTCTTTTATTTCACAGAATGAATATAATCTGTAGGTATTACATCAGTTTCTTTTATTTCACAGAATGAATATAATCTGTAGGTATTACATCAGTTTCTTTTATTGCACAAGGTTAATGTAATCTGCTGTTATTTCTTCAGTTTGTATTCTATATTAAAACTTTGAAAAGTTTTTTTTTAATCTATGATTGGTTGTGTGGCCCAGGATTAATCTTACAGTTAGTGGTTAGTTCTACACTACGTTGCTCTAACATGTGCATACATCTTGCAGCGTTAATGGTCACCCAACCCCCTCGCACTCTTCCTGGTGCTCTTTGACACAAATAAAATTTGTCCTAGATACAGAACAGAAAAACTCCAGGTCCAGGTGTTAAATTTATTGGTGAATGGTTATTGCTCTATCCCTAAAGCCTAGTTTGTCTAAAACAAATATCAGATATAGAAATACACTCCTGCAGAGATGAAAAAGCCCTAGCATGTACTCAGTCGCCTCTTTATTGGACATTATTGTTTTCTGCCTGTGAATCATTAAACTGCTTCATTTCAGTTCATTCATTTTAGTTCATTCAGTTTAGTTAATTCATTAGTTTCATCACCAAGATGAAGAAGTAGAAAAACTGATGAGTTTCTTGTCGTGTTCTGAGCTTATCATGACTAAAGTTACAGTTTTAGTTGTGTTTGCAGTAAAGAACAGATAAGTGTTTCTGCATGAACAGTTGATTGTTGCTAATTGCACTGTTTTTGGAATGCTAAATTTGTTCGATATTTGTGATTTGGCTTCCAGTTGAGAACATTTACTCTGAAAATGTCATCTTAGCAGTCGTCTTTAACCTTTTTAATGTTTTTCTTCATTATCTGCTTTTAACCCAGCAGTTTGCATGCCAGTTTCTAAACGTTGCTTTGTAGATTTGATGGACATAACTGAAGTTCTTTTGTTTGTGTCTGAGCCACTGCTGGTCAGATGCAAACCTCAGTGGCTGCAGTACATTCTACAAACGTTGGGATGAGAGCCCTCCGTCCAGTAAACTTCATAGACTAGCGATATCTGCCTTGTCTTGGTCTCATTTGGAATCGGCCTTGACTTGGTCTCAGGGTGAGGTGGACTTAGAAATTGTTGTGGTGTCCGATGCCTCCGTTGGAGGTAATTGGAAGCTGAATGATCACTGAATGTCAACAAATTTAGAATAAAAAGATTCTAATTCATACGTGCGGCTATTAATCAGCATGAGTTGGAGGTGGAGTTGGAGCTGGAAGTTGGAGCTGGAAGTCAAATGAAACTGAAAGTTTTAATCTCTGTTTAAAACAGTAATAACAAAGACACCGTTCATTATTCTACAATAATCTTAGGGTTATTTCTACAGTAAAGTTTAAAGCAAGTAATTAGTGTAATCTAGGGTTATTTCTACAGTAAAGTTTAAAGCAAGTGATTGGTATAATCTAGGGTTATTTCTACAATAAATTTTAAAGTAAGTGATTAGTATAATCTAGGGTTATTTCTACAGTAAAGTTTAAAGCAAGTGATTAGTATAATCAGTGTTATTTCTAGAGTAAATTTTAAAGCAAGTGATTAGTATAGTGAGGGTTATTACTACAGTAAAGTTTAAAGCAAGTGATTAGTATAATCTAGGGTTATTTCTACAGTAACTTTTAAAGCAAGTGATTAGTATAATGTAGGATTATTTCTACAATAAATTTTAAAGCATGCGGTTAGTGTAATCTTGGGTTATTTCTACTGTAACTTTTAAAGCAAGTGATTAGTATAGTCAGGGTTATTACTACAGTAAAGTTTAAAGCAAGTGATTAGTATAATCTAGGGTCATTTCTACAGTAAAGTTTAAAGCAAGTGATTAGTATAATATAGGATTATTACTACAGTACGTTTTAAAGAAAGTGATTAGTATAATCTAGGGTTATTTCTACAGTAAAGTTTGAATCAAGTGATTCCTATATATTAGGATTATTTCTACAGTAAATTTTAAAGAAAGTGATTAGTATAATCTATGGTTATTTCTACACTACATTTCAAAGTATAATTAGTATAATCTTGGGTTATTTAAGGATTCATTTTATTAATTTAGGTCTATTTATACAGAACATTTTAAAGCATGTGCTCAGTGTAATCTAGAGTTATTTCTACAGTAGATCTTAAAGTATGTGATTAGTATGAGACGAGATTGTTTCATAGCATGGGTTTACTAGACACTGGGGTTATTTCTACAGTTTTATAGCAATGTGATAGTATAATCTGGAATTTTATTATTTAGTTGATTATTTTACATATAGCATGGGATTAACATTAAAGCACTGAAAAATTGTTATAATAATAATAGTAATTATATTGTCCCACCTATGTTATCTGTAAAGTACTTGACAACAATTATATTTGAGCAACATAAAAGTAGTATAATAGTATAGTGACTTTAGTCAATTTACTTCACAGTTTAATTTATATCTGCATAGTTTTATCATAAGCAAAAGTTGGCCAAAAAGTTCACAGCTATTACAGTTTTTTCAGTCAGAACATTTTTACTAGATTACTCCGAATATTGTAGTCATGTTTCATGTGTTGGTGCTCTTTCACTCTAAAACCAATTCTGAAAGAGTTGTGGATACTAATCTATGGAAGCCACCTGCAGCTTTTTAGTAGTGAGCTGATGTAGCATGGAGTGACTTTTCCATTTGTATCTGGAAAAAGCTGTGAACACCGCTGTTTCTCCTTTTTCAGTCTCTCGCTCTGCCTCGTTCCCCTATTCTTTCTTCTCGCTCTCATCAGAATCAATCAGTAGAGTTCTACATCAGTGCTCAGACTGCTGTCTGCAAGGGCTGTGAGATTGAGAAGGCTGAGAACCAGCAGCGTGCACACATCTGACCAGCCCACTGAAACACAAGCAATTATGACAGATGAACAACATCACGTCTGAAATCAAAGCGCTCCTTAATCAATTTGAATTCAATTTTCTTTTCCATGTTTTGTTTGAACCTTCTATTCTTTTGCTCAGCCATTCTTCATTTTCATCATGCGAGAAGCGAACAGCACACAACTCATCTTTGATGGCTTCTTGTCTTCTCTTTTTATCTCCAGAAAACAATCAACTAAAATCTCTATACTCAAATACAATTCTATTAATGCAGAACAAAAGCACTGTGTGTAAAATCTGAATTTATTTCCATGAATTATTTAGGATCTACTATGAATTGTTCAGTATAATGTACAATAACTGCTATGAACTACTATACCTTTTTATGCATTGTTCAGTAACTACTATAAACTTATTTCTTTGAATTATGCAGTAACTACTATAAAGTATTCATTATTTACTATACATGTATTTCTATGAATTATTTAATAACCTCTATAAATTGATTTCTTTTAATTATATAGTAACTACTATTAAATATTCATTATTTGCTACAAATATATTTCTATGAATTATTCAATAACTACTATTAATTGATTTTTGTGAATTAGTCAGTCACAACTATAAATTGTGCAGTATCTACTATGAATAAAATTACTTAGAGTCTGCTGTGAATAATTTAGTGACTTTGAAAAATTATTCATAAACTACTATAGTAAAATATAAAATATAATTTTTATATGCTATAGAAAACTATATAATCTTTTTTTGTTACTGTCAGTTATCTGATAATGACAGTAACTTCTTGTCTAACTACTACAACCTATACATTCAGTAAGTTTTGCAGTATGTAGTAACTATAATTAAGTAGGTAATTGTGTACCTACTTTAAATTGTTCTGTAAGTGCTACGCAGTAACTACTAAAATGATTCTATTATTATTACAAATTCTGTGGTATAATATAGATTTTTACCATGTTGATACATGCTGAGCTCAAAATAGCAACAATGAAACTGAAAGTAATAATAGCAATAGTTTAAAAATCAGTAATTATTAATATTATTAGTGGTGTTATGTCTTTTAATAATGAATCATTATTCAATCAGTCAGCCTTATTAATATGAATTTATGTCACATATCACTCACCACTAAAGGCACTTTCACCTCTACGGTATTTAATGCAGACCATCTAGACTACCTGAACTTCTTGTTGAAACCGAATCACCAAAAATTTAAAAATTTGCCAACAATTTTAAATTAATTTGATCACAAAAAATAAAATTCCTTGTAAATCTATTATCAAACTTTGACTTTGTGTTGAGCTGCTAGCAAGCATTTCTAAAATATATATATATACAAATATCATCACAATAAAACCACTTTTTAAAATGTTGACCAGCTTGCTGACCTACAAAGACGAAAGTCTTGCAGTGTAACTTAAATGCCCACCGATTTCCTGCCCCAGTCATAAACACCCATGTGTATAATTTGTGGGTTTAAACCGTTGCAGTATGAAACTAACAGGACTCTTGGTGTTAAGGGGTTTAAGAGGGATACGGTTGGGGGGCTCAGTTGGGTCCATCAGACGGGAAGGTCCATAAATCGGTGGTCAAAAGAAAGGCAGAGATGTGGAGCCCTAAGATGCTAAATCAGCATCCCCTCTGCTTCTGAGGAAGCCCTCGGTGCTGGAACCGTTGGCATACCTCTGAACTGCTTTGCCCTGAGCAGCCTTTTATCTCCCCATCCTCAGGGAGTGGTGTCTGCAGAGACCAGCAGAGGAGGTCTGCTCCTGGAGGAACCCAAGACTCTGCTGTTTAAAGGGAACACCTACAGTCTACAAGTCTCCATCCAGGACCTGCCCCAGTTCCTGTGGAGCATCAAACCCTTTACCACCTGCCAGGTGAGCTATCGGTGCTTTCTTTTTTTCTTTTTTTCTTAGACTTATCCAAACGCTGGGATAAAAAGTTAACTTCCCATCATTTCGCTTGACTTACCTCTGCCAGTCATCGTGTGGGTGTAATATATCACATCCATGTGGAAATGATGTGCACATTTGAATAAAGTACATTTGAATACATTCATATTCTTTAGAAAAAGCTCGATAAGCCCTACTTAATAATCAGAGAGCACCTTTCATGAATTCAATTTCCAGTCAAAACAGACATTAAGGACACGTTATTCAGAATACATTTGTGAGGTGATTAGATATAAGATAATTCACTCGCCTAAGAAGAAGGAGAAACAATAAGTGAAGAAATAAGTAAAAAAACAGGAGCTCTACACTTCTATAGAAGACCGGATTACAAAATATAGACAATTCTTTTATCTAGAACAAACAACAGCAACTCGTTTAGACATGTGGACTATATCATTGCCATCCAAAGAAAAACATGTATTCCCATATTAATTTCCAAATTTCATGCTTATTGGACCAATAGAAAATAGCTTGGAAAGAATTCTGGTTCCATTGACTTACACTGAAAATAAAGACTTGACTCTCCTTGAAGGTGCTGCATTTACACTACTCCTCCTCTTCAGCTGGCCGCATGTGGGCAGTAACAAAGGTTTCCATGGGTGACGGGGCAGATGGTGGTTTTGTACAAGCTATATTTCTTATAAATGTATAGACTTTAGCCTGTAAAGGTTTGATTGAGCTTCATAACATTATCTAGTAAGCAGCATATACTGTAGGCTAACAAAGGCAAACTATTTAAATAAAATGATATATTAATATTTTTCCAAACCCACCAGAGACCCCAACAATCTCTGCAACTGTTCTCCACACTGTACTGCGTCGATCCGAGTCCCTGTAACTTGGCAGGGATGGATCTTAAAGGACAGTGAACCCTGAAACGGCTTTAACGAGCTGTTCCTCTATGCTTCACCGGGGCGTTTGGATATGGAATGGTTCATACATTGAGGGCACTCATCGCGCAAACACATGCCCTCTTCTTATTGGATAGACTCACCGTGTTGGATGGATTAATTAGCATAAATAGATTAATCGTATCCCACGAACTCGACGCGCTGGACCCATGATGCACTGGAACCAACGGAGCAGTGTAAATGCAGCTTAAGACCTCCTGGCCTAGTATTTAATCTGGAAAATGCCACTGATACCACTGCAGCACTGTTCCAGGACTGACGTAGACATGCTAACAACGTACATAGAATATAACAACGGATATAAAATCAAAGGCCCCCCTCTTCATAGAGCTCAAAAAAGAAAATGCAAAGATACAGTGAAAGCTTGATTCCTAACAACCACCCGCAAGACCTGGTGGACCACCAAAACTGTCCCCAGTCAGATAAACTGTACTTACAGCTTCCGTCTTTGAGAGATTTCAGAAAATCTTTAAAACTGAACTTTGCAGCTGCAGATTTCTCTGAAGCACTGAAAGCGAGACTCCTGAAAAGGACTGAAGTTGTAATAAAGGTAAAGGCTGGGCGCAATAAATCCTGAGGGCAGACCACACTGGTCAGTGCTTATGAGACAGAAACTAAGAAAAACAACAGCAAAGCAGAAAACAAGACCTAGCGGTCTGAGAGCGAGACGTCACAGTCGTCCAGCCGGTCTTGTTCTACCTGATTCAATACATTCCATTCAGAATACGAATGAATCTGGTTTATTTATCCACTGATGACTTGATCTTGGTCCTGATGGGCTGGATGGCACCTCCTCTACACCTCATTCCTCTCTCTGACCTGTCCTTTTATCGTGATGATGTAAGCAGCTGTGGAGCAACCTCATTGTTAAGGTCAGGAAGCTGATCTCAGAACAGTGGAGCGTTTATTTCTAGCTGACGGTGTCGTGCCGTCAACCTGGACTCAGCGTTCTGATTCAGGGGAAGGAGAAAGACTATTTCAGGAGCGAGTCAGTCATCCCTTCACCAGCGCATAAAAACCACAGGGACGTGACGAGGCAGGATTTACTGCTGCAAGTCAGGCTCCCCTTTCTCTAGCAATCACATTCTCTCTGCTCAGCAGCACTGTGAAATCTCGCTACACCCCTGACATCTCTGCACGACTCCGGACGGGAGGAACTCCAGATGAGCGTTCAAGGAGTGGTTTGACGAAAAATGCCTTACCTGAATAGGAGTCGCGTTTGTTTTCTTTGGTTTTGCACTGAAGCTACTAGGCTAATGACAATTACATGAACTTGAAGAAAAACTACACTTGTTAAGTTATAAATGTGTTAACTACATTAACTACACTGGTTGAGTATAAGTGTGTTAACTACATTAACTACACTTGGTAGAGTATTAGTGTGTTAACTACATTAACTACACTGGTAGAGTATAAGTGTGTTAGCTACATTAACTACACTGGTAGGTATAAATGTGTTAACTACATTAACTACACTGGTTAAGTATAAGTGTGTTAACTACATTAACTACACTTGGTAGAGTATTAGTGTGTTAACTACATTAACTACACTGGTAGAGTATAAGTGTGTTAACTACATTAACTACACTTGGTAGAGTATTAGTGTGTTAACTACATTAACTACACTGGTAGAGTATAAGTGTGTTAACTACATTAACTACACTGGTTAAGTATAAGTGTGTTAGTTACATTAACTACACTGGTATGTATAAATGTGTTACCTACATTAACTACACTGGTTGAGTATAAGTGTGTTAGCTACATTAACTACACTGGTAGGTATAAATGTGTTACGTACATTAACTACACTGGTAGATATAAATGTGTTACCTACATTAACTATACACTGGTTGAGTATAAGTGTGTTAGCTACATTAACTACACTGGTTGAGTATAAGTGTGTTAACTACATTAACTACACTGGTTAAGTATAAGTGTGTTAGTTACATTAACTACACTGGTATGTATAAATGTGTTACCTACATTAACTATACACTGGTTGAGTATAAGTGTGTTAGCTACATTAACTACACTGGTAGGTATAAATGTGTTACGTACATTAACTACACTGGTAGATATAAATGTGTTACCTACATTAACTACACTGGTTGAGTATAAATGTGTTACCTACATTAACAACACTGGTAGAGTATAAGCGTGTTATCTACATTAACTACACTGGCAGAGTATAAGCGTGTTATCTACATTAACTACACTGGTAGAGTATAAGTGTGTTAGCTACATTAACTACACTGGTAGAGTATAAGTGTGTTAGCTACATTAACTACACTGGTAGGTATAAGTGTGTTAACTACATTAACTACACTGGTAGAGTATAAATGTATTAACTACATTACACTGGGAGAGTATTGATGTGTTAACTACACTGGTAGAGTATTAGTGTGTTAACAACACTGGTAGAGTATTAGTGTGTTAACCACACTGGTAGAGTATAAATGTATTAACTACATTACACTGGGAGAGTATTAATGTGTTAACTACACTGGTAGAGTATTAGTGTGTTAACAACACTGGTAGAGTATTAGTGTGTTAACTACACTGGTAGAGTATAAATGTATTAACTACATTACACTGGGAGAGTATTAATGTGTTAACTACACTGGTAGAGTATTAGTGTGTTATCTACACTGGTAGAGTATAAATGTATTAACTATATTACACTGGGAGAGTATTAATGTGTTAACTACATTACACTGGTAGAGTATTAGTGTGTTAATTACACTGGTATAGTGTTAATGTGTTAACTACACTGGTAGAGTATTAGTGTGTTAACTACACTGATAGAGTATAAATGTATAAACTGCATTACACTGGGAGAGTATTAGTGTGTTAACTACACTGGTAGAGTATTAATGTGTTAACTACACTGGTAGAGTATTAGTGTGTTAACTACACTGGTAGAGTATTAGTGTGTTAACTACACTGGTAGAGTATTGGTGTGTTAACTACATTGGTAGAGTATTAGTGTGTTAACTACACTGGTAGAGTATAAGTGTGTTAAATACATTAACTACACTGGTAGAGTATAAGTGTGTTAACTACACTGTTATTTAAATGAAGTGTTAACTGATCGTCTCCCAGGTCACTGTGATACGCAGCGCTGGGTGAACAGGGGCCGCCGGAGGTCAAGGGCGCACCCTGCTTATGTGCCTCCTCTCAGAAATTAATTAAACATCAAAGCGAGTCGCTCTCTAGTGTGTGTAGTGCTTAGCCTGCGAGCGACCTGCGAGCGACCTCCGCTGCTGGAATTAAGAAGGATTTGAGCTGGTGTCTGTTTTTCAGATTTCAGACGAGCCTCTTTCAGCAGAGCAGCTCTCACTGCCTTCAGCTCTCAGTTACTGTTTCACTGAGTCAGCACACGCACAGCACACAGCACTCTACCCCAGATCACTGCCTCGTACAGCCCATTCATCTCACATTCAGCTACCCCATCTCTCTCTCTCTGTCTCTCTCTCTCTCCGTCTCTCTCTCTCCATCTCTCTCTCTTTCAAACTCTCTCACTCTCTCTCAAACTCCCTCTCTCTCTCTCTCTCTCTCTCAAACTCTCTGTCTCTTTCTATCTCTCTTTGTTTTCTCTAACTCTCTCTCTGTCTGTCTGTCTCTCTCTCACTCTTTCTCTCTCACACTCTCTCACACTCTCTCTCTCTCTCTCTCTCTCTGTCTCTCTGTCTCTCTCTATATGTATAAATCTCTTCCTCCTTTACTTTCCCTCTTTGTCTCACTCTCACTCTCTCATCCTCTCTCTCTCTGTCTCTCTATTCCTCTCTTTCTCTCTCTGTCTTTCTCTCTCACTCTCTTCCTCTCTTCCTCTCTCTCTCACTCTCTCTCTTTCTATGTCTATATATATGTATATATATATATATATATATATATATATATATATATATATATATATATATATATATATATATATATATATATATATATCTGTGTCTCTTCCTCTCTCTCTCTGTCACTCACACTCTCTCTCTTCTTTTCTCTGTCATTGTCTCTCTCTCTTTATGTTTCTCTCTCAATCTTTCACTTCTCTTACTCCCTGGGCCCCTATGCATCTCTCTCTTTCTGTTGTTCTCTGTATCTCTATTTCTTTATCTCTATCTCTCTTCATCTGTTACTTTTATTCTCTCATTCCATTTACTCCCTTCGTCCCTCCTTATACATCTCCCATTCTCTCTCTCTCTCTTTTTGGCTCTTACACTCTGTTTCTGTCTCTCTTACACTCACTCCCTGTCCATCTCTCTCACTTTCTCTCTTTCTCTTTAACTTTCTCTCTCAGTCTTTCACTTCTCTTACTCCATGGGCCCCTAAGCATCTATCTCTCTCTCTTTCTGTCTGTATCACTTTCTATCTTTATCTGTATCTCTCTATCTATATAGCTTTATATTATATTTCTGTCTCACCTTTTTCTTTCCATTTTTCTCTTACTCTTTTTACTCCCTTCATCCCTCTTTACCCCCCCCCCTCTCTCTCTCTCTGTCTCTGCTGTAGGAGTTTTCTTTCTGTCAGGTGTGGAGCAGTAACCAGCAGCCTTTGCACTGTGCCTTTTCTCTGGAGAGGTTCACCACTGCCACCATGCAGCTCTCCTGCAAGATCAGCGTGCGCCAGGTCAAAGGTCATGAGCAGATCCTGCAGGTCTACACCTCCGTGGCAGAGGTCAGACGTTCGTACCACCTTTCTTTGTTCTTGATCAGACAACCATGAACCAGTAAACATGTTGACCTTGAAGCTTCTTTCTCTGACTCTCTACTCTCCACACACTCGCGGTGACCTTCAGGTTCATGAGGATCTTATGTTATGACATCAGCTGTGATGTCATCTCCTATTACATGTGTGTTAGTAGGACGTCTCGTCGCTGTCCAAAAAAAATCTCCATTAATTGGAGTTATAGTTTTACACTCAGCGTTTCATGATGATTGGACCAAAAGAACGTGCTCCACAACAGCTTGGAGGAAATTCTGGTTCCATTGACTTCCATTGAAAGTAAAGATAGTTGGCATTATGGAGTTTTTCTTTGGACAGCAACAACATAGAGGTTCCATTTGAGGAGAATTTGTGAACTGTGGACATGAGAGTGAAACAAGGAACGAGTTCTAGACAATTCTACAAACATAGTGACAACTATAGTGAAAGCAAACAAGCCTCCGAGCAGCTGCAGGTTCTCTCTTGTTTGGTGTGAGAAGATCACACGTGTGTGTGCAGAGAAGGATGTGGTGTGGACATCGAAGGCTTTCAAGATGATTGGCAGATAATGCTTCACAGATATTCAAAAACAGTGTTACATCGTGTAATACAGGAAACCGTGAACCTCAAACACTGTTCTTCAAATACCTGTCCTGCAAAAGAGGGAGGATACAACAGGCCGAGCTCAAAATCCTAAACATTTCCATACAGCCACCACAACAACCAGCAACCAGAACGGTGGTGGAGAAATCCAGCGTTCCATGCTGTGAAGAGAATGTCGCCACTTTCCATTCCTTCCCAACAAACAACCCAACTGTTAGAGATACATGGTTGATATTTATCTTTAAACCAGCCTGAAGATCCTATTCGCCAGGTTCTTCATCTAACGCTCCACCTTAAATGCTGCACCAGCTTGTACAGGAACCAGAAAATAACCCGCAGCACCATTTAAGGTGGAACTGAAAATTCCCAACATTAGCAGTAGCTCCCACATCTTCACCAGGAACAGCTTTAACTCTGCAGTCTGTACATCTCACTCCGGACAGTTTCTCCAACACTTCAGCTTCAGCTCAGCGTTCAACACTGAAGAGACTGAAGAGACGAGCAGCTCCACCTTTATTAGCACCACAAGTAGCAGCCATGCTGTGTGAGTGGATCACTGTGTACTGGTTGAAGCAGATCATCTTAAACTGAAAGAACACAAACAGGTGAAACTGCGTCTGGGCAAGTAACGTCACTTACCTTCTTGGTGGAACATCAGAGAACAGTTACATACGGAATCAATACACTCTATGGCACCTTCTGTTGGTCCATTGGTTTTGATTGGTTTACACAATGTACAGGACAGCAGTCGTGTTCCAGCGATGCGAGAAGATAAAAATGGAGACATTTGATAGTTGTCCGACCCTCAGTTTGAACACAGCCAGGTTCTTAAGTAGGTTATGATTAATGCAGTCTCAGGCTGACGTCTGGTTCTACCTACCAGTACTTCATTCCACAGTCAGTATTTAAAATCTCAGTGCATTACACTTATTTAGAGAGTTCTCTAACTCTCACACACACACACACACTCAGAACACAGGTAGCCGATTCTTCCATACTGAGAGCCGCATGGACCTCTAGCCCATCTATCATATGGATTTCCACAGCCAATCAGGTTTGGCCTACTGCAAAGAGAATTTGAGAACGTGGATGTCTCAGTGAGCTGGTTCTGCAGACATGGAGACCTGAGGACACATACATTTACTGATACATTTACTGACTTATTCAGAAATTATTCCACTGTGTTATTAGTGTTCTTAGTGTTTACATAAGGCGTCTAGCGGAAAGCTCTGTAATGTTTGTCCCGTCGCCGCCCGAGCTCCAAATGTTTGCATTTTCTTCCTTTATCTTTGAAAAAGATTTCATGGCAGGTTATCGTGGATTTTGTGGTTCGGGATGAAGAAGTGTGTGTAAAAGTGTGTAAGCGGTTTGTAATGAGAGAGAAATGCGGTGAAACGTGTCGCGGGTTTTAAGGAAAAAACACCTGAACCTTCAGATTTTGTGTGCTGGCGTGCAATACCAGAGTGTGAGGATTTAGGAGAAACTGGGATACAGAATTCAGCTGATGGGCGCTTGGAGATGTGCACGTATTACCTCCTTAACAACAGCTTCAAACATGGATCGGCCAATCAGATCTCAGAGCCAGAATGATGCGTTTTAGAATTGATATAAGATTTTAAGCTGGTCAGCTGTTCATCACCAGCTAATGACATAAATGACCTCTGGGACATACTGTTGACCAGTAGGAGGACCAGTTGGAGCTCTCTTGACCACACATATGTCAAGATGGAGCCACAAGCCACAGATCCCATACATCCCAGTAACATCCACTCAGTTACCTGTATCTTAACAACTAAGCACCAATCAGAGCCTCTGTTTCCTTTCTTATGTTCTCACACCATTACCTCAAGTTCTCTTTGAAGGATACACAGACTGTACTGTCCTCTCTGTCCTCTCGACAATTTTCTGTTCTCTTCTGTAGCCATGACTGACAATTTCTTGACCCTTCTCCTCAATAAACTATGAACTTACACCTGGACGTGAACAATGATTGGTCAGCATCAAATGTGCAGTGTTGCCAGTCTCCCAACCAAGACATATCGTACTCTAATCCTGGCACAAGAGGAACACCAGGTCTAGAACAGTGTACTGTGGACAGATGAGTCAAAGATAAAGGGGTTTGGTTGCAGTACCAGAAGCCATGTTTAAGAAACACCAAAGACCAAGTATTTGATTGGAAGACACCCGCTTGCCAACAGTAGTGGAAATGTTATGCAATGCCGGCCAACATAGAATCGGCTATGAATTCCCTTTCATAACAGAGAGCGTTTGAGGACTGTGGGAGGCCATCTTTCAAAAAGTTGTTGCTGAAGAGGAAGACCTCCTTACAAGAAAATACAGATCCCAAGCAGACAAGTTAACACATCAGTGAAGGCTCATGGATGTTAGGGCTTTATATTGGCAAGAACCTGTATATGAACAGCTTTGTCAATGCTTCCAATAGCACTGCGCCCTTGTGCTTCTTGTTATTGTTGGAGTGGAGCTGGAAATGAATCACAACACTGCCATCTAGTGGTCAGAGGTTTAAACACAACACACAATGATTCACTGTCTGCCAGGAATCTGTGTATTTATACTGTGTATACACCAAACATAATATCCCGATATACGATATTTTGATATTTTCTTACACCCCTAATGGGTGTAGCACCTCAAACATTGCACAGTTGAAAAAGTTCTGCTGGAGGAATGGGCACAAATGTCGCCCAGTAGATGCCAAAAACTGTTGGACACTAATGTCCACATGAGGTTGTTTGTGCTAATGGAAAGCAGGTATGTACTAGTTTGGGCCGGAGTAAGCACAATGATTGATGCTACACCTTTAGTCTTAATGTCTGAAAGTATGAAAACAAGGACAATGTAATAGGTAGTTCACTGCAGTAACAGCCTCTACTCATATGGGAAGACTGTACACTGGATGTGGGACCACTGCTGTGAGGATTTGATTGAGGACTAGTAGGGTCAGGTACTGATGTCAGATGATGATTTCTGCATCACTCCAGAGAACATAGTTCCACAGCTTTAGAGCCCAATGCTGGGGGCTTTATAGACCTCTAGCTCAAGTGCAGCCGCGTCCTTATTAGTCAGTGCTCTTCTGTGGAGCCCTGTACCTACACTCTACCTTTCTGAAACTCTCTTTTCTCTTCCAGAGGGAGAAGGAGACGCTCCCCTTTTTTATGCAGGCAGATTGCACGGTCACCTCGCAGACGGGTGCCAAAGCCTTCAAAATCCCCCTGTCCATCCGGCAGCGGATCTGCGCCACCTTTGACACTGCCAACGCCAAAGGCAAGGACTGGCAGCTCCTCGCCCAGAAACTCCACATTCAGAGGTAAAAGCCCTGGAGAAGTGCATTCTTTTGTAAATGAGTCCGCCAGCGCGGTCAGCTCCCCCACCGCCGAGGGTTCATAGTACAGCTTGGGTTATTCAGCTTGACAAAAAATGTAAGAACCGCTAGGAACCCGAAGAGCAGTTCTCGGGCCTTGGCTTCTCAGCAGCAGTACCAGCCGCATGCTGTTACATAACGATACGGCCGTTTCCTGGGAAACTCTTGAAATAATCATGTTGCTGTTGTGGCATGTACATTATATATAATACATCATCCGCACGGTATTTAATTACCTCCGCATGCTAAGCATGCCATTTCGCCAAGGAGAGCGTTTGATGTTTGTGATGTAACTCACTGTTGGGCTTTAAGGAAAGTTATTATTACATGAGTACTTTTGTTGTTTTTCTTCAGATGGTGGTGGCAAAAAAAAGAAGTGCTCTTTGTTTTCTGCTAGGACTGTAGGGGCCCTTTGAAACACTTGTGTTAAAACACTGCCCTCTGCTGGCCATAGTTATCACTGCAAGCTGCAGTGCTTCAAAAAACCTAACCAAGCTTTGAGATTCCTTAGCTAATCAGCTCTTATCTTTAGTATGAACAGTGTTGTTTTCTTGTTAGTTGATTATATCAGGTTAACTTTATTTTAGTAATAAGTGTATCTTCATCAGTAAGAACAGCAGATCTGATTAGAACTGATGTAAATAATCATACATACAATACAAAGTATCATGAATATGTGTGAGAGAAGTAGATCAGATCTTGAGCTCCAGTTTGAAGAACAAAGTTAGGTTCCAGATTTCTCCTGGACGCCCCAGACATTGTATGAATGTGTTCAGTTCCTTCAGCAGCAATCTTGATTTAGCTTAATGAAGCACTGAGCAGTCAAAGCAGGTATTAGATGAGAACTGTGCATAATACTGGGTTGTTTATAGAAGGAGAAGCTTGGAAAGGGTTAAATAAACACAAGGACGTATGTAAAAGCGCTAACTACTGTATTAATACTGTTTAAATACTAAAACTGTTTGCTGAACAAGTAAAAACTTCTTGTTTGGAAAAAATAGCTTTTAAATATCTGTCATATAAATGTCTAGTCATGTCTGGTGTCATCTGCTAGTTAGTTCTCCTCATGATGGTATCAGTTGATGAGAGTGGTTTGGTGTGAAACAGGCAGTGGTGGTTATAGTAGCCTGAGGTCACAGTGTCTACAACACAAGTACAATCATATTTAAATAGAACGTTATTAGTAAATTAGTGCTTTTCTTTGGATACTGTGTTCTCATTAAGATCTTCAGACGTTTGGTTCCATTCACCACCACTGTGAACAGTTCTGACTCAGTAAGTTTCTCTAGAACAGAGCATTTCACTCTAAACCACTCTGAAAGGAAGTGTTTACATCAAATGAGCGTGGACAGTGGACACCCGTCCTGATAAAGCCATGAAAAAACAAAATGATAAACAAAGACTAAGTTGTCTAACAGTAGCTGACGTTTTCAGTTTCAGAGTTTTAACATCAGCTGATGTTATTAGTTAACTGATTCATCAGCCACACTGAACTAGGTATGTATGCGGTTCTGTTTTAACCGAGACGATGAACATCAAAGATTCATCAGAAACCAGCACCGTAAATGGAAAAGAAGAACGGAAGCGAGATAAACCAGCCACTAGTAATCAGAAGAGGAGAAACAAAGCTATATATAGGCCAAAGGGCAGAATAGAAATAGATCCAGTGTGAGAGTTAATCACCTATAGATCACCTGCAGCACCTATAGATTTCAAATCTCAATAAGCAGTTTCTTAAAATAATACAAATTAAATACATTAATATATATATATATATATATATATATATATATATATATATATATATATATATATATATATATATATATATATATATATATTAATAATAATTTGAGCACAGTATAGACCCATGTCTGCTTGTTTGCGAGAGGACTTTGGATGTTTTTATGTTATTTACATATTTTAGCTGTGTTGCTAATGCTCCGTCTTCATTACAGCATGCCGAATCACTCCCCCACCAACCGTAGGCCTCTGTGAGGGCAAGTTATTAATACACACACAGAATCAGGTGCAAAAACAGGAAGTGTGTGCAGAGTTACAAGCCAATCTCAGTGCTGACTAGATTGTGTGTGTGTGTGTGTGGAGGTGACAGTGAGTTGAAGCTCCTCATCTGTCTCATCTGTCGGTGCATGAGTGTTCAGATTTGTCAGTCTCTCACCTCATTATATCACATGCCATAGGCATGTTGTGCACCCCTCAGCTAACACTGACCGTTATAAGCACTGTAGTTTAGCAGGGTTAAACATCTCTGGCACATTGCATTGACTTTGACTTGAGCCTAAAGACTCGTGACTTGACTTAGACTCTAGCCTAAAGACTCGTGACTTGACTTAGACCCTAGCCTAAAGACTCGTGACTTGACTTAGACTCTAGCCTAAAGACTCGTGACTTGACTTACACCCTAGCCTAAAGACTCGTGACTTGACTTAGAATTTAGCCTAAAGACTTGTGACTTGACTTAGACTGTAGCCTAAAGACTCGTGACTTGACTTAGACTTTAGCCTAAAGACTTGTGATTAGACCCTAGCCTAAAGACTCGTGACTTGACTTAGACCCTAGCCTAAAGACTTGTGACTTGACTTAGACTCTAGCCTAAAGACTCGTGACTTGACTTGGACTCTAGCTTAAAGACTCGTGACTTAGACTCCAGCCTAAAGACTCGTGACTTGACTTAGACCCTAGCCTAAAGACTCATGACTTGACTTAGACTTTAGACTCTAGCCTAAAGACTCGTGACTTGACCTAGACTTTGGCCTAAAGACTTGTGACTTGACTTAGACCCTAGCCTAAAGACTTATGATTCTAGCCTAAAGACTTGTGACTTGACTTGGACTTTAGCCTAAAGACTTGTGTCTTGACTTAGACCTTAGCCTAAAAACTCGTGACTTGACTCAGACTATAGCCTAAAGACTCATGACTTGGCTTAGACTTTAGCCAAAAGACTTGACTTAGACTTTAGCCTAAAGACTTGACTTAGACTTTAGCCTAAAGACTCATGACTTGACTTAGAATTTAGACTTTAGCCTAAAGACTCATGACTTGACTTAGACTTTAGTCTATAGACTTATGAGTTGACTTAGACCCTAGCCTAAAGACTCGTGACTTGACTTGGACTCTAGCCTAAAGACTAGTGATTTAACTTAGACTCTAGCCTAAAGACTCATGACTTGGCTTAGACATTAGCCTAAAGACTTATGACTCTAGCCTAAAGACTTGTGATTAGACTTTAGCCTAAAGACTTGTGATTAGACTTTAGCCTAAAGACTTGTGACTTGACTTAGACTTTAGCCTAAATACCTGTGACTTGACTTAGACTTTAGCCTAAAGACTCATGACTTGACTTAGACTTTAGCCTAAAGACTCATGACTTGACCTAGACTCTAGCCTAAAGACTCATGATTTGACTTAGACCCTAGCCTAAAGATTCGTGACTTGACTTGGACTCTAGCCTAAAGACTTGTGACTTGACTTGGACTCTAGCCTAAAGACTCGTGACTTGACTTAGACTATAGCCTAAAGACTTGTGACTTGACTTAGACTTTAGCCTAAAGACTCATGACTTGACTTAGACTTTAGCCTAAAGACTCATGACTTGACCTAGACTCTAGCCTAAAGACTCATGATTTGACTTAGACCCTAGCCTAAAGATTCGTGACTTGACTTGGACTCTAGCCTAAAGACTTGTGACTTGACTTGGACTCTAGCCTAAAGACTTGTGACATGACTTAGACTATAGCCTAAAGACTTGTGACTTGACTTAGACTTTAGCCTAAAGACTTGTGGCTTGACTTAGACTTTAGCCTAAAGACTTGTGACTCTAGCCTAAAGACTCGTGACTTGACCTAGACTCTAGCCTAAAGACTCATGACTTGACTCGAACTCTTGCCTAAAGTCTCGTGATTTGACGTAGACTTTAGCCTAAAGACTCGTGACTTGACTTGGACTCTAGCCTAAAGACTCGTGATTTGACGTAGACTCCAGCCTAAAGACTCGTGATTTGAAGTAGACTCTAGCCTAAAGACTTATGACTTGACCTAGACTCTAGCCTAAAGACTCATGACTTGACTGGGACTCTAGCCTAAAGACTCGTGACTTGACTTGGACTTGTATTTTATTACTTGTGAACATCTCTGATATAGCCTAACGGTTACCACACATACTCATGCTGACCATTGGTCACGCTTTGCTCTGTCTCTGCAGGAACCTGACGTACTTCTCCAAGCAGCGCAGTCCATCCGGGGTCATCCTCAGCCTGTGGGAGGCCCGGCACCAGGCCAGCGGTGACCTGGACTCACTGGCCAGTGCTCTGGAGGAAATCAGCAAGATCCACTCCAAAAGCTTGGCCCAGAGCCCCAACGAGACAGAACCGGACTTCAACCAGTGACCCTCGCGGATTCTGACTCACTGCACCAGTCAGCTGACGACAAGAGCGCTCTGACTCCTGCACGTCCAGCTCAGAGAGAGAGAGAGAGTAAAATACATGAGTGTGCGGAGGACGTACTGGCTTCAGCGCCAAAAGGAGGAAAAACCACAAAAAAACTAAAACACTCCGAGTGGAGGAAGTTCTGCCTCAGCTGCGCCTCATATATCTTCCCCAGATATCGTGTAGGCGCTCGGGTACCGTTCATCTTTTGTTTTTCGGCTTCGTCATCGGTCAACATCCTCCCCCTTTCCAGCAAAGCCGTGTGTGCGTGTGTGTGCGTGAGTCCAGTGTCCGGCAGCATGGACCTTTAAATGCTTCAGTGTGGTGACCCTTAACTTACTTACTTACTTACTTACTTTGTGGTTGGTTTGCACTATGAAGCATTAGAGCAGGGAGGTCAATCAGACGCCGCTTCGGAAAGGAGCATTAACCGCCATCCCTCGCCGGGAGAGGATCCGCCTCTCCGCAGCCTCCTGTTTACATTTCTTTTCTGTCGTTTATGCCCCACCCCCCTCCCCACCCCGGTCGGGATCCAGCCGTTGTAAATGCCGTAAAGAGGACGCTGATGAATAAAATATGTTAAAGGGTGTTTAGTTTTTGTTCTGCTGTTGTCGTTGCCGACGTTATCTTTAGGGGGGAAGAAAACACGTGCATGCCGGCCTTGGGCTCGCGTGAGGGCTTAGCGCTGACTTTAGGATTGAGGAGGGGCCTCGCCGGCTCCGAAGGACTGTCAAGACCACAGCACAAATGTGTTCCTCTTAGATAACAACAGCAGTCGCTGTGGTTGCCTCAGAACGGAGGACGTTGGCCCTGGTGAGTCAGTTGAGCTTCTTGACAGTACAGTAACCCCCCCTCCCCACCACCACCACTACCACCACCTCTTTTAAAAAAAAAAGAAAGCCTCAAATGATGACAAATCCCTCTTTTCCTTCAACTGATACACCACCGCCGCGTCCCCGTGTCAGAATACGTTAAGCTGAAGGTGTGAGGCAGCGGCGGTGTCAGTCCCCGGTAAAAGAGGGTCAGCGTATAGTCGAAAAAGCAGCTGTTAAAACAACTGGCTCGGCTAATAGCGCCGCGCGCCGCCTTCTGTTCGTCCTGCTGGCTCGCTTTGGAAATGTTGGAGAAAAGAGAAGCTCCCCAGAGGAACCTAGGGAGAAGAAGACGAAGAAGAAAAACAAAGAAAAGAAGCCTCTTATCTGCCATGACCAAGCTCGCTCTCCCGGCCCCGGACACGACAGAGAAACAAGGGCCGGCGAGATGTAATTAACTCCCGATGCCGGAGAAATAGCCGGCTGTCAGGAGTCCGGGGGGATGCGGCGGCGCGAACGTTATGCCCTTCTTTTCCAAATCATCCCCTTCATTAATCTGCTCCCTCAACAGGGGCCCTCGTTTTGGGTGGTTTTCAATAGCTCGGCCTCAGCTAAAGAGCAGCCGTGCCCCACCACGGACGCGCTAGCGGTCATTAGCAGCGAGGATGAGTTTGAATTCTAAGCAGTACCTCAGACGTGGTAGCGTTCGAGGAGGACATGTGGAAATGTGGACTTGCAGGCATAACTAAACTTGGTGAACTTGCTAAGCTGTCTTAACGGTGCCGGGCAGATGCTAGATCTGCATACTAGCTGCCATGCTAGTACCCAGCCGAGTCACAGTATTATCTCATGAATGAATGTTTTGGTGGCATTCTCTGGACCCACTCATCCATGTGGAAGCCACTCTCAACTGATTTGGGTCTGAATCCATCCTTGCAGATCACGTACACCATACATGTTGATGGTCTTCTCTGGGGCGGATGGGATCTTCCAGCAAGACAATGCGACACGTCACACGACTAGAAACGTCCCACATTGGTTGGAAGAGCTGACTAAGACTTCCAAGTACTAACCTGGACCCCTTATTCCCCAGACTTGAACCCAGTTGAGCATCTGTGGGACCAGCTGGATGGTGGTGTTGGCTCTATAGATCCTCCATGCTCCCACCAGCAGCTGTGGGATGCACTGCAGTCAGCATGGCTCCAGATACCGAGTCTCCCAGTCCGTCTAGCTGTTGGATATTAGCTGGTGGTCATAATTATGTGACTCGACTGTGTATATCAACTGTAGAATGGGGGGCTCACACTGCGTTTTTCTGAAAGCTCCATCTGGCTGCAGGTCTTCCTGCTGCTACGCAACAGTAGTGACGTAACGACCAATCAGCTATGCTACCTAGCTATCGTCTCAATACATCATACAACAAATATAGAAGATATTCTGCATACAGACATAAAGAAGAGCCTTTTGATTATTTTGACCAGCATAATCATACAGTTTGGTTCAGACTTCCTGGCTTAATTAGATCTGACGTAGGCTACTACAGATCGGCTTGGGTACTCGGTTAACCATTGGAGGTGCCAGTAGAAGACTTGCAGGAAAACACTATTCAAGCACGTATGATAATTACACTTGGCTACTCCACTACACGAGTGCCTGGACGCATCGCTGTCCAAAGAAAAACATGTACCTCCATATTTATTTCTCAACATCATTTGAACACCACAGCTGCTCTTGGGTGGACATTTCATGATGAATGGACCAATAGGAATGCTCCGGATTGGAAATATTTCTGGTTTCATTGAATTGCATTTCAGAGGGGCATGTTTTTCTTTGGACGGCGATGATATATATATATAAACGTAACCCCATCCACCGAGGAGAAGACCCATCATTCAGATGGCGAGTCCTCAACATCAGCATCCATGCTAACAGCTTTTCGGACCAGGTTTCATTCGAAATGCTTTTCCTGACGCTGTAGGATTGTCAATGAGATGTTTTTACCAGGCTGGAATAAATGGAGCTGCATCTTGTGTATGGTTTTTCGTTCGCAGTCCAGGTCACCGTTCCTCAGTCTCTAGGCCTGAGCGCTCCACTTGGTCCATTTTTGTTCCTCCCGCTCTAAAAACCATCTGCCTCGCCATATGAAGGGCTGGACTAGAGAGTGCTAGAGAAAGAGGGGAAAGTGGTGGCAGTGGTGTTCCTGGGAGTGAGATTGAGAAAATGCACTCTAGTAGATGCTAATGCTACGCAGTGAGTATTGCTATGCAGCCCGGAGACCTGTTTTATATCTTTCACCTTCTTACGTCACTTCTTATTAGGTTTCCAGAGCTACATACACACACATATATATATATATATATATATATATATATATATATATATATATATATATATATATATATATATATATATGAGAGAAATCCTATATAGTACTTGCGTCAAATCAGAGTAGGTGGTGTAGTTTACAAAACATGGATCGACTGTGATCTGTGAACTGCAGAAGGAGAGCAAGTCTTAGTCTTTCTTAGTACTGTGCAAAAGTAGACCACCCTTCATTCATACTTCTACTCAAAGCAGCCATTAAATATTATTATTGTTATTATTATTTATATTTCATACATCCCTCTGTCCATCATCTTCCACGATGTTGAGGTTCTGGACCCTGGGCATTGAGTCCATTTAGTGATGTTGAGGGTCTGGACTCTGGGGTGGTGATTACATTCAGTGATATTGAGGGTCTGGACTCTGGGGTGGTTAGTCCATTCAGTGATGTTGAGGTCTGGACTCTGGGGTGGTGAGTCTGTTCAGTGATGTTGAGGTTCTGGACCCTGGGCGTTGAATCCATTTAGTGATGTTGAGGGTCTGGAGCCTGGGGTGGTCAGTCCATTCAGTGATGTTGAGGTTCTGAACTCTCGGTGGTCAGTCCATTCAGTGATGTTGAGGTTCTGAACTCTGGGGTGGTCAGTCCATTCAGTGATGTTGAGGTCTGGACTATGGGGTGGTCAGTCCATTCAGTGATGCTGAGGTCTGGACTATGGGGTGTTCTGTCCATTCAGTGATGTTGAGGGTCTGGACTCTAATGTGGTCATTTTATTGTTTTGAGAACAGAAGCAGCTTCTTTGTTTGATGTGTCTGTATCTCATTTGCTCAGTGAGGAGCTTGTTTCACAGCAATGCATCCTTTCAGACCCCATAGTGCTGAGGATGTGATGACCATTGACTGTTTCTTAGATCTTAAGCAGCTTGATGTTCTCCTCTCTTTTAAAGATGAAAGCTTTAGGTGCTGTTTATCCGATGGGGACAGTGATGGTCTTCCAGGTGGTTGTTAGGAGTCCCATTTTCACTGTAGCTTTTAATCATGTTTTCATTTCTTTTCCTTCAACTTTCTTCTTCCTGGTGTTGCCTTAAATCTGATCTTCTCTGAAATATCTATAATATCTAAAAAACGGAATAACTTAAATGAAGGGTGGTCTCTAACTTTAGCACAGTACTGTATTCCAGTGTTATCAAATGGAAGTGCTGCTTGAAAAACTAGCTGAGAAGTAAGAAACATCACTATTTCTTGTCTGGGTGATGCAGCTTCTGGATCTCCTTCATCGCCCACTTAAAGATATCAGAGCTCTTTGATGTACTGATACCAGGCTATGTATAAGTCAGGACTGATATGATTTAACAAAAGATCTATTTCTTTGATATGTATCATTCCTTGTCCATTTTACTGGAATCTATAGTATTTCATGTTCATGTAACATTCTCATGACCTTGCACTTTCCTTCACAAGGGTCATGAAAAGGTCACTCCTAAAACTGGTGATGATTACTAAGTTGGAAGACACTTCTTTTGTTTTTTTTTCTCAACCACGTCCATACGAGTACATGGCTAAGATGTAAGCAAAGCTGTAAAATCCTCTGTTCTAGAGAAACGAGAGTTGGCCACAGTGGTGGTTAATGGAACCAGAAGTCTAAAGAGTTTAATGCCTCTAAAAGTTATTACATGAAATGGTTATGAACAGTTTTGGGATGTTTGGGCCTAAAAGAAATCTATATATTTACAGATTTACCAAAATGTGCAGTATTAATAGAAAATAAATGGCTATATTTGTGTTGGAACACTGGTGACCTCTGGTTACTATCACCACAATGATGTTTCTCCAGAATGAACCACTTCACATCAAGCCACTATGAATAACCGTAGATCTTGAAAGGACCATGCTGAAAGGACCAACGTGTGGACGCATGATTGGCTACTGAGGTGCCAATACTATTTTTCCCTGTTAATGTGAAAAGTCATAACAGTGTTGCATCTACCCAAGAATTGGTCTCCTTAAATAAAAAAGCCACTGAATGCTCATATCTGGTGGTGTAATTGCTGATCTAGGATCAGCCTTAAACCCCAGGACTAACCCTGGGTCTTCATGTCACAGTTTTTAGTGAGCAGGTATTCATAAATCATCTCACAACAGGAATCCGAAAGTAGGGTTTCGCGATCCTGGATCGGCCCTCCTACTTGGAGGCTCTTCATGGAACCCCAGGCGTGTCCTTGCGTCACCCAGCCCATATGTTCACATGCTATGATTCTCGTGCCTTGTAAACGGTGAATGTTGTACAGTTGAGAAGGGGCTGAGTCATCCGAACAAGATTTCAGTTACAAAGATATCGCACCGACGAGTAGGAGGCAAGAGCTTTTTTTTTTTTTTTTTTTCTGTTCTGGTGAGAAACATCCTTCGTTTGGTATCGCCAGGCCGGCTTTGTGGTAAACCACTGTATCTAAACTACTTCTGGACATTTTGGATGTTTTCTTTTTCTGTACAGTAGACTTGCTGATGTATATGCAGTCTTTTGGAAATAAATGTACAGTTAAAGATCAGCGACCTCCCATTTCTATTCTTCTCAAACTTCTAACCGGACCTGTAACTGCAATGACTTACCAGCTTCTCATTTGAGTTTTCCTTTCCTCCTTAAACGGCACAGCAGTTACATATGCATCATTCAAGGTGGTAGTTTCCTGAGCTGGTGAAGCCATCTACAGTCTCTGTTTTCATGATGTATTTAGGCTTATAGACCAGTAGGTGGCACCAGATGTTTCTTTCTCCATTTCTATTTTTTTTATCGTTCTTGTACACTTTAGTTTTTTACATATACCATCTTATTTCATTGTCTGTGGTCTACTGTGACCTTCGATGTGTGTCCTTTGCTTTCATTTGATTACAAATCCAACTCGGTTTGATTGATTTATGTTACTTAATATTGATTAAAACTCTGAATTATGTGAGCGGAGGAGCTATTGATCCAGTAGTGACATGTAGATTAATTAATGTCATGAAGAAATGACCACGTACTCTACAGCCTTCCAAGGTTTGACGTAATGTACTGTGCCAGAGTTGAAGACCGGCCATGTAGTGTAGTTCAAATAGCCAGAAAGTACAAACTATTCATTTAGCAAACCTGAACGCAGGTCTCCTGAAAAGAATGGAAGCTGAAACATGAATAACTTGTACTCAGGGTCTCCGTTTACTGGGGACGTTCCCTGTTTTTGGGTCGTCTGTCCCTAGAAATGTCCTCATTGGTGAAATCAAACACACTAGAAAGTCCTAAGAAAGACATGCAGCAGAGCAGTTGGGCTTGTTTTGGCTACTAGAGGGGGCTGTTGCTATCTACTGGCCACCTCTACCACTTGCTGGCCTAGTTTTACAGAACACTGCCGTGTAAAACTCTAGCAAGTGAGTCCACAAGTTCACCACAAAGGCGGGTTACAGGACCATGTAATGATAGTATCTAATTTGTATAGACATATGTGTACTTGAATGTAGGCCAACGCCATGTACATGACAGCCGTCTCTGTCACTTCAGAACAGGAGCCGGGGTGTGTTTAGGGTCCGGCTATTGAGCTACAGCCATGGGTCTTGGTCCTGTAGTCTCTTTATAGGAATCTGTGGTGAACATATCACCCCCCCCCCCCCCCAGCTTTGTATTTAGCGACTTTATTTGATTTCAGAGGTCTGGCCATCGTAACTCAATGACCACTTTGACTGGAAACGAAGGACGTGAACGGTGGTCTCTGACTTTTGCACAGTGCTGTGTCAAGAAGCGACCTTGTAGGCTCCATCAACCATCAGCTCTGTCTAGATCTGTTGTAGAGTTAGCATTCACAGTGCGGTTCTTTTCCTCCCGCCTGTCTAGAGTCCGGAGAACTCCTTGAGAATTACACCTTCCGTCTCTCTGCTCAACTTTCTTTAAGACCATCTAGCGGCTGAGGGGGAAACTCTGACGCCCGGAGCGTCTCGCTATGCTAATGGAATGGAGATGAGATGGTTTGGTGTCAAGGCCACAATTTGTTAGACTTTAAGGAGTCTGCTGCGATATGCTTCATTTGCGGAGCGAGGTTAGCTCGGGACACGGCGCTCGTACACTAATGACTTCAAGCACGATAAACCTTCCTGTCACCTTCAGAAATCCTCTCATGGCTCCTCAGCTAGCCACTCTCATTATCAGACACAATGACAGACTGGAGAAGGCGGCGTGATGAATGAGAGGCCTCAGGCAACGGCTGTTCTTTACACACCTACGCCGGCGAAACCTCCGGTCGACTTTAGGAGACCACCTGCAGCCCCACTTGACCCTACAAGCTGTTGACATAGACTTAAATACAAACATGGATGCTTCATATTAGAAAAGCTTTGCTGTGAAACGTTTACATAGTCATGCTGTAAACAGGTCATAGTAGATATCATACGCTGTTAGAAGATAATTTAAATATAGATAGAATTGAGGAACCTGGAGGTGTGAAGAACTGAATTCAGGCCTGGGCTTTGGTCCAGACCAGCCCACGCCAACCTCAGTGACCTTCTTCCCACCACGACCCTCAAAAACCACATTTTTAAACAATATAAAGCATCAAAGACTCTGCAGCTTGACTAAGAACTGGACTGACTACTCGTTAGCTACTGTGTGTGGTCGTACATTAACATTAAGCTAATCATCTGTAAGGTTAGTGTACAAGGAGACTAAACAAACCGGCCCCTTCCAAACTTCTCCACATGGCCGTGCTCTGTTATCCAAAAACAAATCCCAGGCCATGAGCTCTTCATTCATTTTATATAGGCGACATTAGACACAACCATACGTTTATATCTCACTCTCTCAGCAGCCCACCAGGAATTCTCCCAGTTCTCCTGATGGCCAGTTCACCTGCGAATGGAGGTGCGGATTCCAAAAACTTCATCTCAGGAAATGGAAATGGGAAGGAGATGGGAATGTATAGGCTGTTACACTGGAAGGAGGTAGAGTTTCAGGCATAGCCAAACTATATAAATATAGGAACATATGTACAGGAACATATGTACAAACACTATGTTTGTTCATGAAGTCAATCAATAAGAATTAAAATAATGGTTTAAGGTCAAAAACAAGATTTTTAATGAACACATGGAACATTAAATAATGACATAAACTGATTTGAATAGATTTACCAAAAAGATACCCAGCAGTACATACAATAAAATAAGAAATGAATGCAGATCAAGTTTAACTCATGTACTGCATTAGAAGGGGTTTGCTTAGCTTGTACATCAAAGGGTTAAATGTACCTCTTACCCCACATGACCTACTCTGCAAAACTTTTGATAGTTTAAAAGCTTTTATCTGATCAGTAAGTGTATGTTTACCAGTAGGAACACCAGATCTAATGAGAACAGATGTAAATAATCCTACATACAATACAAAGTAACATGAAGATCTTATTGTGAGAGAAGTAGATCAGATCTTGAGCTCCAGTTTGAAGAACAAAGTGTAGTTCCAGATTTCTCCTGGACGCCCCAGACATTGTATGAATGTGTTCAGTTCCTTCAGCAGCAATCTTGATTTAGCTTAATGAAGTACTGAGCAGTCAAAGCAGGTATTAGATGAGAACTGTAAATAATACTGGGTTGTTTATAGAAGGAGAAGATTGGGTTAAATAAACACATCGGCATACTTACTGTATTAATACTATTGGAATATTTATATGGAAAAAATAGCTTTTTAAATGTAATAATGTCCCCAACATTATTAAAAAAACCGTTTAGTATAACTAAAAACATTTTGCACAGTATAAATAAAAGATTAATTAAACTTCAGATTTCCTAGTTCTTGCTACTACTTTATTTTTATGGTAGAAAGTTTTTATCAGTGTATCATAAGTGTAAACCCCTGATTGCTAAATAGTGGCCGGTAGACTTTCTACAAAGACACGGTGAAATAGCGAAACCTGTATGGTGGAATGTTTTATTTGGAAATTAGATATATATATAAAAAATATATAATATTTAAAAAATAAGATGCAACTTTACAGGAGAGGACAAAAACTGTCTCTTTATTTTCAATGTAAGTCAATGGAACCAGCTAAAGCTATTTCCAAGCTATTTTGCAGCATTTTTATTGGTCTATTCATGATGAAAATGTCATGTTCAAATGATGGAGAAAACCAAAAATTGACCATAAATTATATATATATGCTGTTGTGTATTGTGATGTTGCAGGAGGTGCCATGTAAACCAGCACTTATTATACTAATGCTTCATAAAGTCTTCTGTACGTTCAGAAGAGAAATGTCATTCAGGGTTCTTCATGGGCTTAACTGGAGAACATGGTGAGTGCAGACCTGTTTGAGATGTTGATGAAGGCTGTGTGTGTCCAGATTAGCCTCCCTTTAGCACACTGACCTTACATTCTGCAGCAAACAGCTACATTCCAGTGACGCACCTGGGAAGAGCTTCTTACAGCTTCACATCCATTTGTTCCTTTTTAACTTCCACTCTAGCTGCACGAGGACGCTCGCACAGCCAAGCTGGAGATCCAGAAACTCCTCAGGCTCAGTGCCAGTTTACCAATCCTGCCAATCAATAACAGTCAGATACAGAAGTGCTTATTAAACCCAAACCAGAGTCTACCGCAGAGATCATAACTGAAAACCAGACTTTTTTCTTCTCAAATCTCTTTTGAGACAACTGTCCGCACTGCTAATTAATTATAACAGACTTTCCATATATTAACTGTACTAATTAATAAATATCATAAAATTGGGCAGAATTGACTATAAATGAGTTGTGTAGGTTGTTTTATCATTCTATAGTAAGTGGTTTACAATCAATACTGACAGTATAGTATTTACTATAGTATACAGTATCCCAAAGGATACGTCTTCCTATTATGTCAAAATAATGATTTAGTATCTAATAATAATAAAATCTACTTTATTACAATTATCACATACTTTCCATCTATTAGCTGTAACAAATTATATTATGTACTTTACATATACACATACAATTGGGCTGAATTGACTGTAAATGAGTGGTGGAGGTTCTTTTATCATTCTAGAGTAAGCGGTTTACAATCAATACTGAGAGTATAGTATTTACTATAGTAGAGTATATAGTATAGTATACAGTATGACATCTACATGATTACAATTATAACAGACATTCCATATATTAGCTGTACCAATTTATAAGCATCATAAAATTGGGCAGAATTAACTATAAATGAGTTGTGTAGGTTGTTTTATCATTCTAGACTAAGTGGTTTACAATCAATACTGATAGTATAGTATTTACTATAGTATAGTATACAGTATCCCAAAGGATATGACTTCCTATTATGTAAAAATAATGACCTAATACCTCAAAATAATGATTTAGTATCTCATAATAATAAAATCTACTTTATTACAATTATCACATACTTTCCATATATTAGCTGTACCAAATTATATTACGTACTTAATACAATTGGGCTGAATTGACTATAAATTAGTTGTGTAGATTGTTTTATAATTCTAGACTAAGCGGTTTACAATCAATACTGACAGTATAGTATGTACTATGGTAGAGTATATAGTACAGTATACAATATGATATTTACATGATTACAATTATAACAGACATTCCATATAATAGCTGTACCAATTAATAAGTATCATAAAATTGGGCAGAACTGCCTATAAATGAGTTGTGTAGGTTGTTTTGTCGTTCTTTAGTAAGTGATTTACAATCAATACAGACAGTATATTATTTACTATAATATAGTATACAGTATCCCAAAGGATACAACTTGTTATAATGTTAAAATAATGACCTAATACCTCAAAATAGTGATTTAGTATCTTTTAAATAATAAAATCTACTTTATCACAATTATCACATACTTTCTATCTATTAGCTGTACCAAATTATATTATGTACATCATAAAATTGGGCAGAATTAACTATAAACGAGTTGTGTAGGTTGTTTTATCATTCTAGACTAAGTGGTTTACAGTCAATACTGATAGTATAGTATTTGCTATAGTATAGTATACAGTTTCCCGACTTATTATGTCAAAATAATGACCTAATACCTCAAAATACTGATTTAGTATCTCATAATAATAAAATCGAATTAAATCTAAAATCTAAAATACAATTATCACATACTTTCCATATATTAGCTGTACCAAATTATATTACGTACTTAATACAATTGGGCTGAATTGACTATAAATGAGTTGTGTAGATTGTTTTATCATTCTAGAGTAAGCTGTTTACAATCAATACTGACAGTATAGTATTTACTACAGTATAGTATACAGTATCCCAAAGGAAATGACTTCCTATTATGTAAAAATAATGACCTAATACCTCAAAATACTGATTTAGTATCTCATAATAATAAAATCGAATTAAATCTAAAATCTAAAATACAATTATCACATACTTTCCATATATTAGCTGTACCAAATTATATTACGTACTTAATACAATTGGGCTAAATTGACTATAAATGAGTTGTGTAGATTGTTTTATCATTCTAGAGTAAGCTGTTTACAATCAATACTGACAGTACAGTATTTACTGTAGTATAGTAGAGTGTGCATGCCATGTTTTATAGTTAAACCAGTCACCAGCCCTCCTCTGTCTGATACAGTTCAGCTAATCGAAGGCTTCTGAAGGCTGTAGGTAGACGGATCATGTGGGTTCAGATAGGCTTGGAGCTGCAGTCTGCAGGATCATGGGTTTAGGCCACTGCTTGAGTGAGAACTGAAAAAACCCTACATACACGTGTATAAAGGCTTGCTCCAGTAAGTGCCAGCATATTTGATACCTGCCACTTGACAGGCCTTTATACCTGGTTGTGTATGTGTCCTGTAGTGTCACCAATGCTGGCCTGTAGTGAAGTGTTACCCGGCTTTACTACGTAGTTTATAATTAGTAGGTTACACGAACACTGAACTGAACTTTCAGATGCAAAGTCCACGCGCACTGTTATCTGAGAACACCCCTCCCTCTACTCCAAGGCCTTATCGGAGGAGACACCGGTGGCTTCAGCCAGAACGAGAGAGAGAGAGAGAGGTGGGGGGGGGAGAACAACATCAGCTATCATGACTCTGGAAACAGTTATGAGCTTTAACTGTCTTAATGTGTGCACAGTTCAGTGGAAATTATGCTTAAACCTTTAATATTAACGCATGTCTAACCTGTCTATTACACTCGGCTGTCAAAGCCGAGTTCACAGAAAGCTTTGTGTGAAAGGTGTTAGCACATGAATGAGTAACTCGGCGCCGCCTGCTCTCAGCTGCTCTCTCGCCACAGGAAATCTGCACAGCAGGAAAGTTGTTTTTGACTGTAGGTGTTTGTCAGTCAGCGTCTGTCAGTCAGCGTCTGAAGTACTGCGTTGATTCACAGCTGTCAGTGTCACTCTGTATAATTATTACAGTAACAGCAAGAGATTCAGTTATATTAGCCATAGGTGCCCTGAGAACTGAGTCTGTATATATATATATATATATATATATATATATATATATATATATATATATATATATATATATATATACTGCCGCTCAAAAGTTTGGGATCACAGTGAAATGTTCTTCTTTTCAATGGAGTATCTTCTTCCTTAACACAACAATGGACTGACGGGTCTCTAAAGAAAGTTGTTTCTTTCTGGTCATTGTGAGTCGGTCAGCAAGCCATCAACTGCTGATGCTTCAGATACTAAACTAACCTAGAAAGTTGTTCTCCCTTTTATACTCACTTATTAGTAGAATGTTTTTCAGCTGTGCATCACAATTGAGCAAGAGTGTTCTAACAACCAATTAGTCCAATAACATCCTTAACTTGGATTGGTGGTCGTACCAGGAGATTTAGACAGAGGACTGAGATTACTGATAATAGAACTATATGCAAAATAAGCCTCTATACAAAAATAGACTTTAATACAAACATTTTTATTCTTTAAAAATCATCTGATACACTTGCATTAACAGTAAGTGTATATATATATATATATATATATATATATATATATATATATATATATATATATATATATATATATATATATACCTGGAATACCATTGAAATGGCCTAGCAGTACCTTAACAACCACCTGGAATACCATTGAAGTGGCCTATAAGCGCTTCAACAACCACATGGGATACCATAAGTATTTGACCCCAAAACTCCTTAGCAAGCTCAGTATTTTGAAACCTGTATGGTCAGTACAGCCATAACTTTTAATGAGAACAGCTCACGTGTGAGCCTGTCATGATTACTCAATCGAACTTATTTGATTCTTAAATATCGTAAGTCAGTTTGTGTGAATATGAAGTGTGTTTTATTTGTCAGTCTCTTGTTTTCCTACTGCACAAAGTACTGGATCCTTCAGCAGCAGAACATGACCATCAGCTGAGCACTGAATGGTAATTGTTACTCAAGAACTGGTAAAACTTTATACTTGTCTCCTCTGTCTTTGCTCGTTTATTACTCTTTAGGTCACCAAGCACTATCACATCACTAGTAACGGCACTAGAATGTGTAATATATTATATATTTCTGAAAAAGAAAGTTTGAAAACTGATGTTTCTGTCCATATAGTCATTACACATGTCGAGAGCGGTGTATAATTTCATGTCAGTCAATAAGTTAAGCTCACCAGTAAGCACACCTTTATAAGATAAGCCTAACTGTAATACTGTAGCGTTGGCATAAAGTAAGACACATTAAAGCCATGATTCTTTCATCAAACGCCAGACAGATAAGATGCAAAGACCACGGTCACTATTAGCTGAAGATAAAGAAACCTATCAAGAGTTCCTAAGGTCGATCCACAATCAGACCGGTTATGTAATAGCCTGCAAGATCAGATATGATGTAAGCTGCTAAAGGCCTCTCGCGCAGAAGCTACTGTTAAGGTCCACCATCAGGAGAACATTGAACAACAATGGTGTGCATGGTAGAGTTTGCTAAAGACCACATGGACCACAAGTCTACTGGAAAAATGTTCTGCGGATGGAGGAGACCAAAATAGAGCTTGGTTTCAATGAGAACTTAAGAAATGAGAGCATAAGAACCTGAACTCATCTGAAAAACATGGTGGTGGTAGTATCATGTTTTGGGCCGGCATTCATTGATGGAACAATAAACTCTGAAGGAACCATTACAATACTTATAGCTCCATATCTTCTGCTCCATGAAACACATGTTAATGCTCAGTAGTGCACATACAGTATATATATATATATATATATATATATATATATATATATATATATATATATATATATATATTTGGTGTGAAATGGTTCGGATGTTGTTTATATCATCGCTGTTCAATGAAAAACAAGTATCTTCAAAATTGCAAGTCAATGGAACCAAAATATTTTCCAGGCTGTTTTGGAGCACTTCTATTGGTCCATTTGTCATGAAATTGTTGCATTATGTAAACGGCAATGATATAAATGATTCAAATGATATAAATTATATAGAGAATTTAATATATATATAAATGATGTAAAAAACGTAATATATACATATAAATTATGTAGAAAATGTAATATATATATAAAAGATGTAAAAACTTACTATATACATATAAATTATGTAGAAAACTTAACATATATATATATATATATATATATATATATATATATATAAATGATGTAAACAACTTACTATATACATATAAATTATGTAGAAAACTTAACATATATATATATAAATGATGTAAACAACTTACTATATACATATAAATTATGTAGAAAACTTAACATATATATATATAAATGATGTAAACAACTTACTATATACATATAAATTATGTAGAAAACTTAATATATATATAAATGATGTAAACAACTTACTATATACATATAAATTATGTAGAAAACGTTATATATATATATATATATAAATGATGTAAACAACTTAATATATACATATAAATTATGTAGAAAACTTAATATATATATAAATGATGTAAACAACTTACTATATACATATAAATTATGTAGAAAACTTAATATATATATATAAATGATGTAAACAACTTACTATATACATATAAATTATGTAGAAAACTTAATATTTATATAAATGATGTAAACAACTTACTATATACATATAAATTATGTAGAAAACTTAATATATATATAAATGATGTAAACAACTTACTATATACATATAAATTATGTAGAAAACTTAATATATATATATAAATGATGTAAACAACTTAATATATACATATAAATTATGTAGAAAACTTAATATATATATAAATGATGTAAACAACTTACTATATACATATAAATTATGTAGAAAACTTAATATATATATAAATGATGTAAACAACTTACTATATACATATAAATTATGTAGAAAACTTAATATTTATATAAATGATGTAAACAACTTACTATATACATATAAATTATGTAGAAAACTTTATATATATATATAAATGATGTAAACAACTTACTATATACATATAAATTATGTAGAAAACTTAATATATATATAAATGATGTAAACAACTTACTATATACATATAAATTATGTAGAAAACTTAATATTTATATAAATGATGTAAACAACTTACTATATACATATAAATTATGTAGAAAACTTTATATATATATATAAATGATGTAAACAACTTACTATATACATATAAATTATGTAGAAAACTTAGCATATATATATAAATGATGTAAACAACTTACTATATACATATAAATTATGTAGAAAACGTATATAAACTGATATATATAAGTAATATGGTCCTATAGCTTATGTTCCTTACTTTGCCCTAGACTTGTCTGTTGTCTCGCCCCACCACGTTCTAAGCTCAAAGTAAAAAGTGGGCGCGGCAACCGACAGATGTATCACCGAGGAGTGAAATTCCTCTTACACTCGGTAAATAAGTCAAGACACCACCCCCCCAACCAGCTTCCTGTGAAGCGACAGCAGCTGCCATCGGCCGACCAGCGGTCAGGATATCACTGCAGCGCAGGCAACCGCCGGGCCGATAGCGCTGAAGTCTGATAAATGCTAACTGGCGGGAAAAGTGTGTCACTAGGGGTTTAATGACACTGACCTCCTGCGTGGGCTAATTAGGGTCTGTTTGGTACTCATGAGCCAAATTGTGCTTAAAGAGGGCAAACTCAGTGCCCGAGATGTAAACAGAGTGGGTTTGCTGTGAAATGGTTCGGATGTTGTTTACAGTGGTGGTTAATGGAACCAGGGGTCTTCATTTCTACAAAACAAATATAGACTTTTTATTTACTATCAAAACCCCCAGTGAACCTACATATTGTCTGAGTTTATGTATGTAATGTTTATGATAGTGAATTTGAAGAACGTATATTTAAATACATTTATAAATACATTTACTTTTTGTTTTATGTTAACAACTCATTGTAATATAGCTTTTAGAGCAAGGGGGCCCAAACATTTTGGCTTGGTGGGCCCAAAATGGTATGTTTATGGTGGGCTGAAGGCACAATAAAGATATCTATTGTGCTCTATAGTATATATTATACTGTATATAATAAATTGCTAATAATGTCACAAACTTAAAGGGAAATTATAAAAAAATGATAAGTTGCTTTATTTACACAGATATAAACATTTTATTTACTATCACAACAACCAGTAAACCTACACGTTGTCTGGGTTTATGTATGTAATGTTGATGATGGTGAATATGAAGAATGTATATTATTTTGGGGGTCTACTTTGGTCCACTCATATGCCCCTCAACCATGAATATAGTTTAAAACTATATATTTTAGGTCCACACGGTATCAGTCAGAATAATAATTATTATTTAATGTTAGCTTTATTATTTAATGGTAGCTTTTAGAGCGGTGGTGCCCAAACGTTTTGGCTTTGGGGGCCCCAAAATGGAATGTTCATGGTGGGCCGAAGGCAAAATACAGAAATCTACTCTGCTCTATATTATATACTATACAACATACATATATATTATGTATGTTGTTAAATTATGTATCTCATTTTATTTACTATATTATATATTATTATATATTATATATTATTTTAAGGGTCTACTTTAGTCCACTCATGTACCCCTCCACCATGAACATAGACTAAAACTAAATATTTGAAGCCAAAAAGGTATTAGTCAGTATAATTATTATTATTTTATGGTAACAACATATTGTAATATAGCTTTTCGAGCAAAGGGGCCCAAACATATTGGCTTGGGGGGCCCAAAATGGTATGTTTATGGTCGGCCGATGGCAAAATACAGAAATCTACTGTGCTCTATATTGTATACCATACTGTATATAATATATTGCAAATAATGTCACAAACTTAAAGGGAAATTTAAGGGAAAATGTGTGATGTTACTATATATATATATATATATATATATCATTGATATATAGACAAATATAGACATTGTATTTACTCAAAACCTCCAGTGAACCCACACATGGTCTAAGTTTATATATGTAATATATAATATGTTTTTTTAATATGTAATATGTTTTTTCACCCAAAACCAAGAATGGTTTGAATATGCTGTAAGTCAGAACTTTCTCATAACTGCTACAAACAGTGTCTCAGACATCAGGTCACGTATTCATTACCATTTCATGTAATAACTGTTCTGTGAGGGAACTTTCAGAAGCTTCGGACGTCTGGTTCCATTCACCAGCACTGTAAAGAATCTCAGTCAGTAAATGTTTCAACTCAAACCCCTCAGAATGACTTTGTTTACATCAGATTTACAGAAATCTGCTTTAATACACTGGGAAAGTGAAGCATTGTGAATATGATGCCACAGATGAAGAAGAGGATTATGGTGTTCTGGGAGGTTTTAGATTGAAGGATATAGGAGATTATCATGTCCTCAGACATTTGCTAAAGGAATCTTCACGAGACAAACCCACTGTTTATGTAGACACTTAAACTGAGATGTTTAAGTGTCACAGTGGTGGTGATGGTAACCAGACATCTGTAGAGTTCAGTGCCTCTGAAAGCCCCCAGAGAAAGCCAGTGTGTGAGAATGAGCCGGAGAGTCGTTGTCTGATTGTTGACCACTTAATAATACATTCTGAAAGACTGGTGGAGTTCCCCTTTAATCAGAACATGATTCACAAGCATCTCTCTCTCTCTGTCTCTCTTTCTCTCCTTATCTCTCTCTCTCTCTCTCTCCTTCTCTCCTTATCTCTCTCTCGTTCACACACAATCTTCCTCTCTCTTCCTCTCTCTCTCTTTCTCTCTCTCTCTTTCTCTCCTTATCTCTCTCTCCCTCTCACACACTCTTCCTCTCTCTCTCTCTCTCTCTCTCTCTCTCTCTCTCTCTCTCTCCTTATCTCTTTCTCTCTCACTCACACACACTCTTCTTCTCTTTCTCTCTCTCTTCCTCTCTCTCTCTTTCTCTCTCTCTTTCTTTCTCTCCTTATCTCTCTCTCCCTCTCACATACTCTTCCTCTCTCTCTCTCTCTCTCCTTATCTCTTTCTCTCTCACTCACACACACTCTTCTCTTTCTCTCTCTCTTCCTCTCTCTCTCTTTCTCTCTCTCTCTTTCTTTCTCTCCTTATCTCTCTCTCCCTCTCACACACTCTTCCTCTCTCTCTCTCTCTCTCTCTCTCTCCTTATCTCTTTCTCTCTCACAAACACACACACACTCTTCTTCTCTTTCTCTTTGTCTCTTTCTCTCTCTCGCTCACATACACTTTTCCTCTCTCTCTCTCTCTCTCTCTCTCTCACACACACACACACACACACACACTCCCCCATCTCTCTCACACACCTTTTCTATTATACACATTCTCACTCTCCCTCTTTCTTTTTATTTCTCTCTCTCTGACACACGCATTCTCCATTTTCCTCTCCCTCTCTCTCTCTCTCTTTCTCTTTTCTTCTCTCTCTCCTTCTCTCTCTTTCTCACCCCCCCCACACACACACTCTCTCTCATACACATTCTCACTCTCCCTCTTTCTTTTTATTTCTCTCTCTCTGACACACACATTCTCCATTTTCCTCTCCCTCTCTCTCTCTCTCTCTCTCTTTCTCTTTTCTTCTCTCTCTCCTTCTCTCTCTTTCTCCCCCCCCCACACACACACACTCTCTCTCTCTCTCTCTCATACACATTCTAACTCTTCCTCTTTCTTTTTATTTCTCTCTCTATGACACCTTGAATGAGGCAGGTAGAGTAAAGGGGGCGGAGCTTATGAACCCACATCCTCTTAGAGGCGTCTTAAGAAAGTTCATCGGTTGTTCACCGTCAGCTGAGAGAGAGAGAGAGAGAGAGAGAGAGAGAGAGAGAGAGAGAGAGAGAGAGAGAGAGAGAGAGAGAGAGAGAGAGAGAGAGAGAGAGAGAGAGAGAGACTATTTCGTATTATTTCAACTAATAGTCGACCATGTATCATCGGCCCGTGGCGGGAATTCTTCCATAGATGTTCGTTCCAGCCCGGACCAGCGGAGTTCTCTGATCTTGGGAAGTTGTTTTTCAGCAGCATGAAGCTGAAGAGGAGCAGTCTGGTAAGTCTGAGCTTCAGCTAAAGGTTTCTGTCAGAAATCGAATAATCTTTTTTTTAAGTGTATTCCTAACATCTTTTAGCGTGTAAACCAAATCTCAGACAATTCACTCACATTCCCACACATCATTTACATATCGATTTAAAGTTCGGCGCGTTGCTTGCAAAAGCGAACAAAAATAATCGATTAAAATCGCGACCAATTGGCTCGGAATAAGCTTTAGTGTTGCTGTTTATACTTTGACAGTGAACGTTAGTAGTCTTGTTGAGGTCTTACAAGGATACAATGAACATCCAGAGCAGCCGAGTCAGGCTAAATGTTCTAAAACATCTGAAATTGTGCGATTAATTCGAATTAAGCTGGGTAATGAATAGCAGTGAGGCTCTAAAAGGATTATGTACATATTGTTTTTTATTATATGTAACTATATGTAAACATTGGGGACAGAAAGCCTGTTTGCTTATGCCATACGTTTGGTGGATATGAAAAAAAAACATGTCCATGCTTGTTGGTAGGGACTGTTACTGTTAGTATTGACTAAAGCAAGCTGTCTGAGGTAGCCTGATAATAACTTGGGTAGAAAGTTGAGGACTGTCCAGTCCTTCACAATTGCTATGTTTATGAACCATGACTATTTGGCTCAACTGAGAAGCCTGTCTTAGTGTACTGAAAACTAGGAATGTTTCTTAGTTCAAATAAATAAAACAGCAGGTCTAAGCTGGTCTGGTGCTGCTTTAGTTGGTCACCCAGCTTGACCATGCTGTTTAACCAGCGTACCAGCGTCAAATACAACATACCGACACTGTCCAAGGAAAAACATGTATCTCTATTTTTGTCTATTTTTTTTTTTTATACATCATTCGAACCACAACAGCTGCTGTTTACATTATGTACCAATTTCATAATCAGTGGACCAATAGAAACGCTCCGAAATAGCTTAGAAATTCAGGTTCCATTGACTTACATTATAAGTAAAGTAGGTTTTTGGCCTCTCCTGTCAAGCCGCCATCTTGAAGATACTTGTTTTTCCTAGGACAGCGACGATATGCTGGTTACCAGGCGTGCTGCTCTTACGCTAGCTAGCAGAAACACATTTAGAGAACACAAAATGTGTTGTCCTTCAGCGGACACTCCTTGTGAGTTCAGTTCAGGGTCCTTGCTGAGAGGAAAACCGTAAAAACAATTAAAAGGCTGTGTTTTTGGTGTCCAATATGTCACTGTGTTGGTATTTTTTCACATTAAAAAAGATTCTAATGGTTTAACTGTGAAAGCCAGTTGACTGTAATGGTAACCACTAAGCTAATTCCCATTAGAAAGCACAAACCACCAGTTTGTAATCCTAGTGGTTCTTATTTTCCAGCAGGGTCACTACGTGTTGTTTTCAGCGTATCTTCTCCGTGTTGAATGTGCTGTGTTTTGGTAAACAGTCCACAGACGCACATGTTTTGTCTGGCTCTCTGTGTTTAGGTTACGTTATTGATTTGGATCCTGCACTTTGAGGCAGCTGAGGGTCTCGCCCGGGTTTCAGGGCTGAGTAGGAACAGAACGGGACGAGACGTCGCCTGCCGAGAAGGCCTGGAGTATCTACACGGGGGCATCTGCTGCTCTACCTGCCCAGCTGGTGAGATAGAAGTAACTCTGTTAATGCACAGCGGGGAAGCTTGTGTACAGGCGTGTCTACCTGTTGAAGAGACTGTTATGACTTTTTTTTTTTGTGTTCCGTGGCCAGTATGTTGTTGGAAGGACACAGTTACTGTTTGGGTTACTGTTCTGTGTTAATCATTGGCTTGGTGATGATATTGGTGAGAGCTCTTTATTACTCTTCACCATTTGACTTTAAAGGGCAAGTATGCAGCTTTTTTAAATAAATCTTTGCCGTCCAAAGAAAAACAAGTGTCTCCAAAACTGTAACTTTACCGTAGAGACCAAAAACCTTCTTAACTTTCAATGCAAGTTAATGGAACCTGGGTTTTGTGATTTTGGAGCATTTCTATTGGTCCAGTCATAATGAAACCTGTTGTGTTCACAGGATATAGGATTGACAAAAATGGACATACACGTTTTTCTTCTGACAGTGACGATATGTAAATAAACTCAGATCTGATTGGCTGCTCTGTATTGTGCTTAATTTACAAAGCAGTCCAAGCTGAAGCACTCCTTATAACTTCAGAAGAAATGCTAAAGCTCGTAGGCTACATAGGTGGATATATGGAAAGTGATTGGTTTTGTGACCTCATAAACATGATGACCTTAAAATACTTTAATTTACACCACTTTTTGGTTCGTTTAAGATTCACTGCATGCACAGCTGGTTTAACATTTATTGACTAATTGAATGGGATGGTCTGGAGCTACTGCTGACCTAAAGCCCTCCAGCATTGAGCGGTGGAAGAACTAACCATCTCGCATCAATGCCTTACCTCACTAACACTTATGTGCCTGAACACAATCAAATCCTTACAACAGTGTTAGTTCCAACAATTATTTTTCAAAGGGGGCCAGATTGAACAATATCAAAATACCTTGGGGTCGGTCTCTTTTTTCCAAAGTATTCTACATTCTACAACACAGAATTCTACAACAGAATAATGAGTAATTATTAAACTAATTAATTAACAGCATTTCTGCATCTTCAGTTTTTCTCATGTAGACTGTATGTTACTCAGTTGCAATGCTTTCCCAAACTTATGGAACAGCAAGTCTTGTAGTTCTTTATTTATATATATATATATATATATATATATATATATATATAGTTTTTCTTTTAAGGTAGCAGTCACTACATGCTGTTCCGTAAATTCAGGACGCCCAATCAGAAAAATACTGGCTCTCTTTAGATAACTTTGATTGCTAAAACATGTATATAACTGCTGCCACCGTCAGGCAAAAGAAAAAATTGCAAAGTACCAACAGCCACCAATAATGTATTCTCACGAGTGATGCCGCTGGTGGCCGCATGTGGCCTGAGGGCCGGACTTTGGACACCCCTGATCTAGTGTAAAGTCTTCTTGGAATAAATAGCAGAGGCCATTACAGCAGCAAAGGGGGACAAACTCACTATACTAGTACCCTTAATTTCAGATGAAACGCTTGAGAAGCAGTCTAGAAACTTTTGGACATACACTACCGCTCACTTTAGGATCACTTTAGAATTTCATTTCATGCAATTTTCATGCAATTCACAAACAATATTGTCCATTTCACAATGAATGTAAGTGTATCAGATGATTTTTAAAGAATATAAATGTTTGTATTAAAGTCTATTTTTGTATAGAGGCTTATTTTACATATAGTTCTATTATCAGTAATTCTCAGTCCTCTGTCTAAATCTCCTGGTACGACCACCAATCCAAGTTAAGGATGTTATTGGACTAATTGGTTGTTAGGACACTCTTGCTCAATTGTGATGCACAGCTGAAAAACATTCTACTAATAAGTGAGTATAAAAGGGAACAACATTCTAGGTTAGTTTAGTATCTGAAGATCAGCAGTTGATGTCTTGCTGACCGACTCACAATGACCAGAAAGAAACAACTTTCTTTAGAGACCCGTCAGTCCATTGTTGTGTTAAGGAAGAAGATACTCCATTAAAACAAGAACATTTCACTGTGATCCCAAACTTTTGAGCGGTAGTGTACACTATAATGTTAACCTCTCTCATGTGGTCTGTTTTCTTCCCTGACCGATTGACTGACTGACTGATCAGATGTTATTTGTTTTGCAGGTACCTACGTGAGACAGCCATGTAGCAGCACTTCTGCGAGGGGGGTCTGTGAGCCATGTGACTTCGGCTCCTTCACGGAGCATGAAAATGGACTGCTCAAGTGTCTGCGGTGTTCCAGTTGTCGTCTTCAGGGTCTGTCCATAGACTGATCATTTGTAGATACCTCGAACTGCCAGTTTATTAGCCCACCACTGTAAAAGCAGCTTACTCCATTCATCACTGGTCAGGTCTAATATTGGTTGGATTGGTGGACCGTTCTTAACACAGCGGCGGCCGAAGATATCCAGCCAGTAGCTACTTTTTGGTCCACTGCTGAGGCATCAACTTCAGTTGAACTACAGTTTATAGGTATGCCACCAGGGAGGAGCTTCTAATGTAGTAGTGTAGAAGTGTACTTGGAATGGAATAGCTCCAGCTGATGGTCCTGTGGTGGGACCATCATCTTTATGATGTTCAGGGACGAGGGGGCTGGTGAATATTGAAGCAGCATGTACACCTATGTAGTGGACCTGTATGTAAGGCCTGTATTTATAGTCCAGGTGTTGAACGACGCTGTAGGCTTTCGTAGTCCAGCACCAGCAATACAACATTGGAATAGAGCATCATCTGTGGTTTCTATGGAAACACAGCTAATGAAGGCCTGAAGCCAGCTGCTATAGTGATATACATTAACAGTAGGGATTTTAAGATGAAGCATCCCTACATAAACCTGAAATCCTGCTCGCTTTCCACACGAGTTCTTTGATCAAATTCCCAAAAACTTAGTTAGTCTGGTTAGTGTGGGTTGTGCTTTTGTTTGTAAACAAAAACAAATCGTCTTAAGAATGTATATTCTTGAACGCTGCCCATTCACACGCACAGCAGCGTAGCAGCCAGACTCCCAGTTGAGCTATAGAAGGGGGACCCAGTTAGGCTACTGCTGGGGGCCCAGCTGGGTCCGCCCAAGTAGGCTAAAAGTGTGGGCCTGAGGTGGGTTACCACATTGGGGCCCAGTTAAACTGCTTTTGTGCTGCTACAGTTTGTTCACTGTCATGGGGCCCAGAGAGGCTACATTTCTGGTCCCAGCAGGGTTACAGTTATTTGCACACACAGGGCAGGGCCCAATCTTTGTGGGGTCCCAGGTGTGTTGGGACCCAATTGGCAGCCCATGTTTACCCATGGCCATGTTGTGACTGTGAAAAATGTTTGTAAATAAAAACAAATCGTCTTAAGAATGTCTATACCTTCACACAGCAGCGGAGCAGCAAGACTCCCAGTTGAGCTATAGTAGGGTGACCCAGTTAGGCTACTGCTGGGGGCCCAGCTGGGTTACAATTTTGGCCCCTAAGTAGGCTAAAAGTGTGGACCTGAGGTGGGTTACCACATTGGGGCCCAGTTAAACTGCTATTGTGCTGCTACAGTTTGTTCACTGTCATGGGGCCCAGAGAGGCTACATTTCTGGTCCCAGCAGCGGAGCAGCAAGGCTCCACCTTTGAGTTTCTGTTCACTCCGAGTGCTCAACAATGTGCTTTTGTCATGTGACAAGGTCACACAATTGTTGTCGTCTGGACTGTGAACTGGCTTGAAGGCAGGTGCCTCTAATAAAGTGGCCAATGAGTTACAAGGGGAGTGTACTAGTATATAATAAACTGACCACTCAGTATATGTACACTAACTTCACTTCTTCTCCAGGTTCTCCTTGATTCTCATATCTAGGGCTGATTTGATTGATTGACACCTGTCTAATATGCTTGATTCCTGTAGATCAGGTCCTTGTCGAGCAGTGCACCAGCACCCAGAACACTCAGTGCCAGTGTAAGGAGGGGTTTTTCTGCCTGCCTGACCAAGCTTGTGAGGTCTGCAAGACATGCAGCAGGTATGTTCTCCTAGCATCTCCTGCATTACTGTATACGGTACTGTGCAAAAGTCAGAGACCACTTAATTTCCAAGTCATTAGGGGGATATATTAAAACAGGAGTGTCCAAAACTGGAGTTCAAAGTATGATTAAATGCTGCAGAGAATATGGGTCTCCTGGAAACTCATGGGATGGCTATTATTACTGGGAATTGAATAAGGGAAGGTTGGTTTTTGGGGGCACGGTGGTGTAGTGGTCAGTACTGTCTCCTGGTTTTTCTCCGGGTACTCCGGTTTCCTCCCACAGTCCAAACACATGCATGTTAGGTTGATTGCTCACTCTAAACTGCCTGTAGGTGTGAGTGTGTGCATGAGTGTGTGTTGGCCATGTGATGGACTGGTGACCTGTCCATGGTGCCTTCACCTGATGATGCTGGGATTGGCTCCAGCCCCCTATGACCCCAACTAGCAGGATAAAGTGGATGAATGGATGGTTTGGGTGGATGGATGGATGGTTTGGGTGGATGGATGGATGGATGGTTTGGGTGGATGAATGGATGGTTTGGGTGGATGAATGGATGGTTTGGGTGGATGGATGGATGGTTTGGGTGGATGAATGGATGGTTTGGGGGGATGGGGTCTCTGACTTCTGCACTCTGGCAGATCCTTATATGAGGATCTGTTTATTGTAATAGATGCTGCTGTAATAGATGGCTAGTATCGCTGGTTGTGGATATTCAAGTAATGTATTTGATTTCTTCCATTCTATAGATGTGGTGAAGGTGAGGAGGTGGAGAAGAGCTGTACGCCCACCTCCAACACAGTCTGCAGAAAGACAAACAGCCCGGCTCGTGCGTCCATAGGTGCTGCATCATGCCCTTATGTTGCATTATTCACTATGACTCAGATTGAAACTTCCACAGACTTTTCAAAACAGACTGATTGAGAGTGGTTTGATTTGAATTCTAAAGAAACATAGCAACTCAGGTTTCTCGACAGAGGGGATGAGCGAGACCAGGATACACAATGTAGTCATTTTATTTACTATTCAGCCACCAGTTCACCTGCAATGTTGAATTATAGGCCGAGAACGTCTGGTTATTATCAGTTGGTACAAATAGAGCCTATATATATATATATATATATATATATATATATATATATATATATATATATATATATATATATGTATATATAGATAAATAGATAGATAGATAATTTGGGTACCCAGCCAACGTGACCATGTGGGCTCCATATGGGTTTCCTGTGGGCTTGTAGTGGCTTTTTGATTGCTGTTACATATAGGACCCCAGTTGGGTTATAACGTTGGCCCAGCTGGGTTACAGTTATATCACCCAGTTAGCCTACATGCGTGGGTCCCAGTTTGGTCACCATTGTGGGGTCCGGGTTAAGCTACAGTTGTGAATGCCATTTGGTTTACTGTCGTACGGCCCAGAGAGGCTACATTTCTGTTCCCAGCGGGGTTGCAGTTATTTCTGTTTTCACTGTGTGGCCAGTGGATGACTATTCGCATGGGGTCTCACTTGCGGCCCAGATTGGCCCCAATTAGTGGTTGACACATGGGTAAGAACACACACGGGACCCATATGAAGCTAACGGACCACATATTTGTGGGTCCCAACTGTGTTGACTAAATGGGACCCAATTGGCAGCAACATGCGGAGGGGTCCACATGGACATGTTGGCTGGGGAGAGATCATGTTCTGCACTCATTCCAATAAGAGTCAGCTTGTTGTGAGTAAATGGTGACTGTGCTTGTGTTTGGTAATGCAGCTCTACCCCTCACTGCTGCGGGGATCGCCCTCACCATCGTGCTGCTCGTGGTCATCCTTTACTGGAAGGGTCCCGAATGGATGAAAACAGCAGGTGAGGCCTATACTCTCTATCTATGCAATGTGCTGTGGTCCAATCGCCTTGTAGCCATTGACTCCTGATAAAAATATGGGCCATTCATGGTACTATTGGCTCAAACCTCGTGCATTTGCATGTTTAATCCTCAGTTTGAACACATTCTAATCAGCAGTGTTCTCTGATTTCAGTGATGTCATGCTGCCCAGGAAGAATTCTGGGGAAGGTGAGTATAGCAAGTCGTTCAGTTAATATCAATCCTCAATTATTGGCCGAGTACTGATACAAATTTGATCTGAACTGGCTAGCGTTAGGGGTGTGCGATATATCGTCTACGATAATATCTTAATTGCCTTGTTAACGATGCGCAAGCTGACGTTATCAAGTACGCTACTGACCAGGAAAACAACAACAACAACAACAACTATTAGAACGCCTCGACTCCACGGCCTTTAGTACCGCCTGCTGCGAGTGTGCATTGAGTGCCCATACTGTGCCTAAACAACACACCTAAAGCGAAACTGAGTGAACACGCTGCTCCAGGGGAAGAAACTCAGACACTGTCAGCCTCGCAGTCTACCACCTTAGAGTTAACTCCTTAGTGAGGATCATCTTCACTCGTGTGGAGCTGGTCTGGATCTGAAAAGACCGACGTTGATCAGAAGACGGCAGTTTATAGACTTTGTAAGAAAACAGTCGTTAAAGATCTCTCCACAGATAACCTGTTCCATCATCTCCCAACACACCACCACACAGAGTATGAGGAGTATGAGGAGTATGAGGAGTATGAGGAGTATGAGGAGTATGAGGAGTATGAGGAGTATGAACAGAGAGTATGAGGAGTATGAACAGAGAGTATGAGGAGTATGAACAGAGAGTATGAGGAGTATGAAGAGAGAGTGTGAGGAGTATGAAGAGAGAGTATGAGGAGTATGAAGAGAGGGTATGAGGAGTATGAAGAGAGGGTATGAGGAGTATGAAGAGAGAGTATGAGGAGTATGAAGAGAGAGTGTGAGGAGTATGAAGAGAGAGTATGAGGAGTATGAAGAGAGTATGAGGAGTATGAAGAGAGTATGAGGAGTATGAAGAGAGAGTATGAGGAGTATAAACAGAGTGTGAGGAGTATGAAGAGAGAGTGTGAGGAGTATGATGAGAGAGTATGAGGAGTATGAAGAGAGTATGAGGAGTATGAAGAGAGTATGAGGAGTATGAAGAGAGAGTGTGAGGAGTATGAAGAGAGAGTGTGAGGAGTATGAAGAGAGAGTATGAGGAGCATGAAGAGAGTATGAGGAGCATGAGGAGAGTATGAGGAGCATGAGGAGAGTATGAGGAGACACACACTAACACACAACCACCATGTCAGTGTCACTGCAGGGCTGAGAAGGACCCACCTCCCTAATAGTATCTGCTCTGTGGTGGTCCTGTGGGGGTCCTGATCATTAAAGAACAGAGTAATAAAGTATACAGAGAATCAGATGAAGTACAGTCTGTAAGTGGAGCTCCTGTATGGTCAGTGGAGCTGATACAGTGTGTGTAGATACAGGGAGGTGGGTTTAATGTTATGGCTGATCAGTGTACCTTCATGTCTTAACCTAGAAAATTGTGAGTGCGGCGTTTATGGCAAACAGGAAATGCTGATTAATGTGAATTAGTACCTTAGAACAAAGATGCTGATCACAATGTGATAAGAGTCTCAGCAGTGTGTGGTTTCCTGTCATTCTAAGCTAATTAAAAAAAAATCTTTTCTTTTCCTCCACAAAGCTTGTTTACTCATATCCGACTCATAAATAGCCTGTCAATTGCAGCTTCAGCTGTGTTAAAGTGAAACCACATACATCAGAGAATCAGTTGAGGAGATAACTCACGCTTTGTGCTCTAGTCACTCTTTAAATATGTATGTCTGGAGCTTTAACCACATCAGCAAAGTCCGATTTATGAATATCTGATCATTTAAAAGCCTTCATCTGATCAATAAGTGTATGCTCACCACTAAGAACAGCAGATCAGATGTAAATAATCATACACACAATACAAAGTAACATGAACATCTTATTGTGAGAGAAGTAGATCAAATCTTGAGCTCCAGTTTGAGGAACAAAGTTAGGTTCCAGATTTCTCCTGGACGCCCCAGACATTGTATGAACGTATTCAGTTCCTTCAGCAGCAATCTTGATTTAGCTTAATGAAGTACTGAGCAGTTAAAGCAGGTATTAGATGAGAACTGTAAATAATACTGGGTTGTTTATAGAAGGAGAAGTTTGGAAAGGGTTAAATCAACACACTGACGTATGTAAAATCACTACCTACTGTATTAATACTGATGAATATTTAATATAAAGAGTGTTTTAGTGAGCAAAATTGGATAAGTAGCTTTTCTGACATACTGTAATACACTAGGCGTGAGTATTAAGTGTGCGCAGAGAAACTGGGGGCCCGTCTCCATTTCCACGTTTGTGGTTTTGGCTTCAGGGTGGGCCAACAGGTTACAAAAGTGTGCTGTTGTTTTATTATTTTGAGCACGAGTGTTTTAGATGCGTATTGTTTCGTTTCATGATTGATGAAGGGGGATTCTACATAACCCAGTGGTTGAGATGCGATTAGTCATTTCCAGAGATTTGATGCGATCTTTAAATATAGAATACATTGCGGTGAATAAGAGGACGTCCGGTTGCGATCAGTACCATCAGTGAACAATACTGAGTTTCTCTGAAACAGAGCATTTCTCTCCAGACCTCTTCGCATGACTTTGTTTACATGCCCAGTTCTGGGGATTTGGAGACCTCTCTGGTGGAAATGTGTAATTGCATGAAACTTTGCTTTGGACCCCCTCACTAGAAGAATCTGATGACTTGAAAGAGAATTCAAAGAGAACTCAGTCAAAACTTGCTGAAGGGCATGTGAATGAATTCCCTGCTGTTGTTATATTTGATCAGTATATTAAGGTTGGTTTCGCAGTTGAGGCTTGAACCTTAAGCCGGATCTCACAAGATGCTCAAGATTCTAATCCACCCCTTTGAATGGCCTCTCAGGCGCAGTTTTAGAATGGTTTACGTCGTATTATGGTAGGAATTGTAATATTTCCTGTGGGGTACCACAAGGGTCAGTTCTAGGGTCGTTGATGGTAGGATGATTATACCTGAGTAATCATTAAGCTTATTAGGGTACGTTTCAACCTTGCTGGACTTAGAAGTTTTTTCCCCCTAAATATCTGCTTAATGAAATGGGTCAGATGTAAACAGTCATTCTAAGGGGTTTGGGGTGAAATGGTTGTTTGTAGAGCCTCCGATTTCTTCACAGTGGTGGTGATGGGAACCAGGAGTCACCATGTCTACAACACCGATATAGACAATTTATTTATCTATCTAAACCAACAAACCAACAGAGAACTTACATGTGAATTCTGAGTTCACATATATATATATATATATATATATATATATATATATATATATATATATATATATATATATATATATATATATATATATATATATATATATATAAAAAACACACAAACAAACAGGGTTAAAAGTTTACAAAGTTATTGCATGACATGGTTATGCATTTTCAGATGGATGTTTATTGGAGAAGCTTTTGGCCTAAAACCTGGTATTGGTGTAGGGATATAACATTGTGAGGCAAAATAGTTCCCAGAGAAAACTATAGAAGATATATGCACACATATATATTGTAGAGGCTCAAATTCTTTACAATGGCAGTAAATGGAACTTAATTTATGGCCAGAACCACCAGTGAACCCACATATGTCTACAGAGTTCATGTATATGTTGATGATGATGGGAAATCTGAAAAATCTCATTTCCTTTGGGACTATTTTGCCTCACAACACCGCATGTATCCCTCCAAGGAAATTTTAAAGGGCCAAAAGTCCCAAACTATCCTACAAGAATATATGTGCACACACACAACCTATAAACAGAACACATGTAGGTGCTCTGTGTGTGTGTTGTAGACATGGAGACGCCCGGTTCCCATCACCGCCACTATAAAGAAACCTCTGCAGTGCACCATTATACAGCAGTTCTAGTTACCTCGACTCTTCCTCACTGTGTATACCTGTGTTCAGAAAAGCAGAGGCGGCTCTCTGGAGGCGAGACAGAATGGCCTGAACGCTGCGCTGGAGGACAGCATTCAGATCCAGCCCTTCCTCATCCCGAGTCAGCCGGTGGGTGCCTGGACCCCAGTCTGTGTGGATTTGGTGGAGGATGAGGACCGGGGGCTTGGGGAGAGCCTCCCCACCACCACCGCCTCCTCCCAAAACAGCCTGTGTGTGTACGGCCAGGCTAGCGAGCCCTGCCCCGCGCGCTACAGCCCAGCACTGCTCCGCCCGCCTCCCGCTCCGGTGAGACTCGCAGCGTGCGTCAAACGTCTCGCAGTGAAAGTGTTGAGGGGTCAGCCTACCTGTCCCCAACCTAATCTCTGTCTGCTGCGTCCACATCCATATGGTCCATCTCCACAGACGGTAACTACAGCTCTGCCTTACAGTAGAGAGTCCAGTGGGCAGTCGCTGAAGTCTGTGAGTAACTGCTGGAGTTTAGTTCACGCATTGTTTGTGACTGAGATGTCGTTCGGAGTGGGTTTGGTGTGGAATGCTTTATTGTATTGAGGCTCAGATTCTTTACAATGGCAGTGAATGGAACCAGGCGTCACCATGACTGGCCAACACACACTCACACCTATGGACAGTTTAGAGTGAGCGATCAGCCTAACATGCATGTGTTTGGACTGTGGGAGGAGACCCACTCAAGCACGTGGAGAACATGCAGACTCCACACGCGGGAATTGAACCCGGATCGTTGTATTCAGAACCATGTAATAACGTTTTGTAAGGGAGTTATTAAAGGTGGACATCTGGTTCCATTCACCACCACTGTGAACAGTTCTGACCTAAGTCAGTCACACCAAACCACACTGAATGATCTTGTTTACATCTTAACAGGTTAGATATGCAGGAATTTTGGTGGAAGTCCCCTTTAGGTCTGTCACACTGGAGGAATCGGGGGCTTTCCTGCTGTCCTGTTGTGTAATCCTTACATTATCCTTAAATTATTTAGGAAGTTGAGAAACCCTGCTTTGTGGATCGTAGTCACTTCTGACATGAAGAGATTTTGTATCAGCACTTTTCTGGGAGGTTTGATCACCACTGATCACCAGTGATCACCACAGATTACACAAGAGCAAGAACCGACATTCGTGGTCAACATATTGTTTCACTCTGGCCCTGCAGGACTGGAGGTCAGCACAGTTTGGTGACGTTTCCTGTGCAAGCTCACTCCTGGTGTGAGTTCCTGGTGACTAACAGTGCTGTGCTGAATCAGGTGTGTTTGCACAGTGATGTCACCAAACCGTGCTGAGCTCTGGCCCTCAGGGACCCGAGTTAATCACCAGGCTTAGAGCGTCCAGCCAAGCTTAGTCTTCACACCAGCACCACTGCTCTGCCTGCTTGTGTGTGCTTTACTGTCTAACCCCCCGGTCTGAGCTGCTGCCCACTCGCTCTGGCCTGCCGTGTGTTTGTTGCTGTACCTGCCCTCGTTCTAATAACTGTTCGTGAGGTCATGTTGTCCGGCCTGGCCACTTTAATAGAAACCACTCTTTTCATCAGTGGTTAGTTTCTGACCACAGAGCCACTCCGAATGTCTGTGGGTGGTGGGTGAGTGTTTCTAATAAAGTGGCCAGTGAGTATTAGAAACACCTACCTTGTATTTCTTCCAAAGTGGCCAGTGAGTGGAAGTGCAAGGTAGTTGTTTCTATTAAAGTGACCAGTGAGTAGAAGTACAAGGTTTGTGTTTCTAATAAAGTGGCCACTCTAATGGAAGAAATACAAGGTAGGTGTTTCTAATAAAGTGGCCAATGAGTGGAAATACAAGGTGGGTGTTTTTAATAAAGTGGCCAGTTAGTGGAAGAAGTGCAGGGTAGGTGTTTCTAATAAAGTGGCCAGCCAGTGGAAGTGCTAGTTAGGTGTTTGTAATAAAGTGGCCAGTTAGAGGAAGTGCAAGGTAGGTGTTTCTAGTAAAGTGGCCAGTTAGTGAAGAAGTGCAAGGTAGGTGTTTCTAATAAAGTCACCAGTAAGTGGAAGTACAGAGTAGGTGTTTCTAATAAAGTGGCCAGTTAGTGGAAAAGTGCAAGGTAGGTGTTTCTAATAAAGTCACCAGTAAGTGGAAGTACAGAGTAGGTGTTTCTAATAAAGTGGCCAGTGCTCCATAATACATATTATGTTCAGCAAATATAACATCATATATATATATATATTGTTATTGTTTTTTTGATGATGCATCTGGTGGCATCTAGTGGCTGATAGAAGAATTACATCTATTAATACCAAAGTGTTGGTGATGGTGTTCATGTGTTTCCTCTCACTCTTATTAGGAAAATGAAAAACTGAGAAGACTGATTCCTCTGCACGGTGAGTCTCTCTTCTAATCCTCGACTGATCGGTCAGCGGTCATGCTCGGCGACTTAATCCATCTCTTCGTTCTTTTGCGCAGGGGACGAATCGCTGAAGAAAACCTTTGACCTCTTCGAAGAAGTGGACGTCCACTACCACAACAGGTTCTTCAGGTTCCTCGGCCTCAGCGACAACGCCATCAAGAACGCCGAGTCTCTTTCCTTGGAGGACCGGGTTTACCAGCTGCTGAAGGTGTGGATGGAAAAAGAAGGGCTGAAGGCAGATTTCAACACGCTTATCGAGGCGCTGCTGCACCTGAACCAGAGACTGTCGGCGGAAAACATCGTGGCCAGAGCCGTCGGCAGCGCGTATTACAGATATGAAGATGACTGAGGGAGGTTTTTTTTTTTTGTTTTTTTGTTTAAAGAATTGAATGTATTTTTGAAGCTCTGTTGTGTTATTTGAGGATTAAAATGAGGTTTAACTTTTATTATTTATTGTTTTTGTACCCTATTCTAATGTAACAGAACACCGCGTATGTAATGAATGTGATAATTTACTGACCTTGTCCACTCTGGTGTTGTCGGCCAGTCATTAGAGATGGATTGAACATTCTCGGCCAGGCGTTTATGATGGATTAACGTATGTGAAGCTGCTCGTATTCGCAACCTTGTTACAGTATTAATAAAAGAAGAACCCAGTGTCACAGTGTATGTTTTGTGGGCATGTATATATTTGAAGAAATAAATAAAGATATTTTTTTACTAAGATCAATCGATTTCATTCATTCAGATGTTCATTAATTGTAAGGATTGAATGCAGTTTCAGTTTCAACACTAACCAACCATAATACACTCATTGTCCATGTTCTAAACACTCTAATACTGTTTAATATTTCAATAAATAATAGAATAAGTAGAGCTTTTACATACGTCAGTGTGTTTATTTAACTCTTTCCAAGCTTCTTCTTCTATAAACAACCCAGTATTAGTTACAGTTCTCATCTAATACCTGCTTTGACTGCTCAGTACTTCATTAAGCTAAATCAAGATTGCTGCTGAAGGAACTGAACACATTCATACAATGTCTGGGGCGTCCAGGAGAAATCTGGAACTACACTCCTTCAAACTGGAGCTCAAGATCTGATCTACTTCTCTCACAATAACATATTCATGTTACTTTGTATGGTATGTATAGTCGCTGTCCAAAGAGAAACAAGAAAGAAAGTCTTTACTTTCAATGGAAGTCAATGGAACCAGAATTTTTTTCAACCTATTTTGGAGCGTTTCTATTGGTCCATTCATCATAAAACTTTTTACACAGTGTGAACGATGGCTGTTGTGTTCAAATGATGTGGGGAAAAAATAAGAATGGACCAAAATGGACATTGTGGACACCAAAACATGTTTTTCTTTGGACAGTGATGGTATATTACACTAAACTCTTTGCTTCAGTACTGCATTAAAGCCAGTTTTGACTCTGACCTACTTTCTCCCGCCTTGTTTTCCATGTGCATTCGCTTTAACCTCTTTGCAGTGTCATCATGGGGGTAACCGGGGGTCTTTACAAGGGAGCACATGTGTTAGATTTGACTCCTAAATTGTAACCTGAGACCTTTTGTGGTTCCAGCAGGGTAATAATGTTCTGTTCAGTAAGTTAGTCAGTAAAGTCTGCTGTAAGTGTGGGGTAAACAGTGCAGCAGCACCATCTGGTGGCCGGTAGAGGAATCACTGACACAAGTTCAATAAAACTTCCATTGCTGTGGTGATTGATCTGTTTACTGGAATATGACATATGCAGGTTTTGTGAAATCCGGACTGACCGAGGGGGTCAGCAGAAGTGGACTTGTGGTAAATTACGATGTCAGATGCTCAGAGTCAGGAATTAAAGTTCAGTTTCACATTAATTTAATAGTTTTAGGCACTATCGTTCGCTTTCCTTTAATATTGGTATTGTCATTGTGTTGTGTGTTATTGCAGTAGTTGTGTTTGTGCTTGTTTAGGTGTTCGCTTGTTTATACTTCAAGAAAACATGTGATTGGACCATTTAATTATATTCATGTTAAATGATTAAAAGAAAACTAAACCAGAAATAGAGGGAAATTAGACTATTGACTGTCATGAGGAGGAATTAATGTAGCTTGTTTAACTCATTAAGAAATGATATATATAGAAACGTCATACATCACAACAAATTCAGAAACAATCAAACAAACATGTAGGTAGTCTTTAACCCGACTGATAATTTATTTTATTTTATTTATTTTCTATTTATTTGCAATAAATTAATTTCATCATACTTCCATGCATTTCTTGTTGCAATTGTTTTTGATCATCACAAACGCATATTTCAGTTTTATTTTATTAATAAAAAACATTTTTGTTTCACATCTAACATACAGCATGGCTCAGAATTAACCCTTATGTGTTCACTATGGAGATTGATAGGAACTACTGACATTTGTAAAGATTTGCAGTCAGAAACATATTTACAAACTCTGTTTCTGTTCATGAAGTAAATAAAAAAGAATTAAAATAATTATTTAAGATCAAAAACAAGATTGTAATGAACACTTGGAACATTAAATAATGAAATAAACTGATTTACATAGATTTACCAAAGAGATATTCAGCAGTACCTACATAGGAAATGAATACGGGTCAGGTTTAATCCATGTTGTGTTTTAGAAGGGGTTTGCTTAGCTTGTGCATTAAAGGGTTAATTTATTAACAGTACATAATCTACCAAGAAGGAGGCAAAATGTCCTGCCCCAAAAAGGCTTGAGCTGCCTCTGAATCAGTGTTTTCTTTGAGAAGTTATTTATTTATTTATTTTCTGTTGTAGCTCCAGTCATCAGTAACAGAATCATACTACTTTATACTACTACGTTTAATACTACTTTATTACAAATCTATGTTTAAAGATGAACAAATACCCAAATTAACGAATAGCTTAATTATAGCATACTTTTAAAAATAAAACTAATGGAATCATAATGAGAAAAACAAAATTTAGTTTTATTAAATTAGTTAATTAGTATAGTGCTTATTTTATTTTAAGTAACGGCTCTAGCCTCTGAATCAGATTTCATTTATTTTTTTGGATTTCTTTTAAAAAAAAATTAAAAAACATTTGTTCCGGACTTTTAATACGATCTGTAGTTTTTAGCGATACGGCAGTAAACTACATTTCCCATGTAGCACCGCGGGGGCCGGTGAAGAAGTAGGTTTAGTAAGTAAGTAAACAATGGCGGCTTGTGGACGCTGAGGAAAGTTCGAAGGTGCGTTTTTACTCACCTTGACGATGTTTTATAGGTTTTACGAGCTGTGAACGCTTACTAGTGTTTTCATTTCATGGTTTAAGGTCTCCGGTGAAGCTAGAGTCGTAGTCGCCCGCTTCTTGTTCGCATCTTTCCGTTCCACCTTAAACGGTGCTTCGCTTACTGTCATTCATTTAGGGTGGCACTGCAGACTTCTCGCTGAGCAGTGTAGCACCTGTTTAGAGGCAGATATGAAAGTAAGAAAGATGCTTTCGTAGCTGCAGGAAAGAAGAAGTGAAAGCAGCCCGGGCGGTTTGTTTTTCCTAAAGGGGAATTCCACCGTAAAATATGTGTGCAGAATTCAAAGGTTAAGCGAATAAAGCCATCCTGAGTGATCTGGTGTCTTTACAGTGGTGGGGAATGGAACCAGGGCTCACTATGTCTGCAACACACATGTACCCATCTTATTTACTAACAAGACCACTAGTGAGGTTATATATCGTCACTGTCCAAAGAAAAACTTGTACCTTTATTTTTGTCCAATTTTTATTTTTCTACATTATTTGAAAGAAGCAGCTGCTGTTTAGATGGGTTAAAGTTTCATGACGAGTGGACCAATATAAGGGCTCCGAAATAGCTTGGAAAAAAAATCTGGTTCCATTGACTTCCATTGAAAGTGTAGAGATGCGTGTTAACGTGAAGCAGACGAGGGTAAACTAGTGGAAAATCTGAAAATTGTACTTCTCTTTGGGGAACTACTTTGCCTAATAGCACCCTGCTTGTACTCCTCCACTCAGACTCAGATTTAAACAATAATTATATAAATAATAAAACTATTTAAAGGAATAACTTTCTCTGAGGGAGCTTGCAAAAGTCTTCAGGCGTCTGGTTATTATCATCACTCTTAACATTTTTTTTAATTAGCAGGAATTTCCCTTCAATTACCACAAGGGTGCATGATGTCACCAAAAAGGGGAACCGTCTGGCCCACGTGAGAGTGGCTGAGCTTTGTTTTTACATATAGACCGTCAAAACGTTCACTCAGATGTGCTGTTAGTGCAGGAGGCGAGCGAGGTAGTGCTGCGCTCGAGGCTTTCAGTGAGTAAGTGTTTTTTTTTTTTTTTTAACAGCAGCGTAATTTAAACATAGACAAATTTACATATCACCTCTGTCCAATGAGAAGACCAAAAACTGTTTTTCCTTTCAATGTAAGTCAATGGAACCAGAATTTTTTCCAGTCTATTTTGGAGCATTTCTATTGGTCCATTAACCGTGAACTTTCTTTCACAATGTAAACGACAGCTGTCGTGTTAAAATGATGTAGAGAAATAAAAATAGACCAAAATGGATATGAATATATGGACAATAAACTCTTTGCTTGAGTACTGAATTAATTCCATTCGTTTTGACTCTGGCCTACTTTCTCCCGGCCTGGTTTTTCATGAGCATTTGGTTTGACCTCTTTGCAGTGTCAGAAATGATTTTAGTCCTAATTAAATGACTGCTGGTTTAGTCACTATGTAACTAATGTCACTTTTGTTTAAAAGAGTTGCCTATAAATGTGTTCCTCTCAAGAGCAGACTTGTGAACAACTATGTATGGTCTAAATTGGTACTGGATTAAAGTCACAGATCTTGTTGGTAAACTCAAATTACTGCACCTCCCTGGATAATCCCGAAGGCTAAAGCCAATCGACAACATTGTTTTTTTTTTTTTTGCACCCTTTAGTAAGAAACCTTTGCACAATTAGTGTACAATCTGTAGATATATGAGCAGCCTACCATAGTCATGGTCTAGCAGCACCATGGCAACATTTGTGGGTTTGGGTGGGTTATATGGCAAAAATAGAACTAACATGAATGTACCACAATATTTTTGTTTTTCTGAGTATGTTTAAAAACTTCTAGAAAATTGCTAGTAATCTAATTATACAAGCCTTTATATGGTTCTTTACGTTCCCAAATCATATTAAGATGAATTTAATAGCAATAAAATATCAACATGTTTCCCAAATCAACCTGTATATATCATAGCAACTGTTTGTAACACCTTAGCAACCATGTGAAACTCTAATAGGAATGACCTAGAAACACTTAAGATACCACCTGGACCTCAATAGCAATAACCTACAAACACTTCAGAAACGACCTTTTACAGTAATGGCCTACACAAATTTAAGCAACCATCTGGAATTCCATAGGAATGGCATAGAAACACTTTAGCAATCACCTGGAACTCCATTGAAATGGCCTAGAAATGCTTTAGCAACCACCCGGATCTCCATAGGAATGACCTAGAAACATTTTAGCAGCCACCTGGAGTTACATAGCAATGGGCCTAGAAGAACTTTCGCAACCACTTGGAATAACATAGGAATGGCCTAGAAACACTTTAGCAACCAGCTGGAATTCTATAAGAATGTCATAGAAACACTTTAGCAACCAGCTGGAACTTCATAGGAATGACCTAGAAACACTTGAGCAACAACCTGGAACTCCATCGAAATGGCCTAGAAACGCTTTTGCTACCACCTGGAGTTACATAGCAATGGGCCTAGAAGCACTTTAGCAAGCACCTGGATAACCTAGAAACACTTTAGCAACCACCTGGAAAAGCTTAGCCAACAGCTTTGTCAGGCCAGGTTAAAGTTTGTTCTCAAACTTTTCCATCTGGTGATAAGACTGTTCCAGTATTATTATTATTATTATTATTATTATTATTATTATTATTATTTATATAATTGTTTTGAAAGAATTCCTCGTCAACAATGTGTTTGTCTTCTCTTTCTTTGTCTTGTCGTTTCCAGGGCGTTCCGTGATTGAGAGCCACAATGGCTTTCTACGCAGCCTACCTGCTGTGTCTGGTGCTGAGTTTGGTGTGCCTGGTGCTGGTGGTCCACTGGAATGCCAGCTACCGCGGGGGCTTCGCGTGGGACCATGCATCCAAGCAGTTCAACTGGCACCCCGTGCTGATGGTGCTGGGGCTGGTGGTGCTTTATGGGAACGGTAAGGGGAAATTAAAGGGAACCGTATGGATATGTGGTCGTATAGAGTTCGCAGTGTGTGACTCAAGTTGAAAAGTTTTTTTGTGCTGCGGTGCCAACAGAGCCGTTAGTGTGGTCGGCTTCCAGAAACAGTGAAACCAGACTCACAGTGAGGAACCATAAACCCAATAAAACCACAGAGCAGCAGCAGCAGCAGCAGAGAGGAAACAAAACACACAGCGGGGCACTAAAAACCAGCACACACAGTGATAAACGGAGACACGGTTCAGTAGGAGAGATAAAAACTGAAATATCTTATAAGTAAATGCAGTTAAATGCTTAGGGAGACGTTGCAGATAGCAGTGGTAAACTGTTCGGGATGTGAATGATCTGGTGCTTATGGTCGGCCCTTTATAAGATGATAATAATGAACTGTGTGCTGCTGTGAACACTACAGTTAAAGAGTGCTGTTAAGAGTACTACTGTTTTCCTACCCAATCTCTGGTTTTATGTCCCTAGGTTATACATTTGTGTTAAAATTACTTTATTACAAAACAAACATTTTAGTTATTAAAAAGATCATTCCTTTCATCACCAAAAAATACACACCAAAATAATTATGATTTCCATTTTTTTAATGATTTAAACATCAATATTTTGCTACTTTGGCCTTGTCCCCAACCCAGACTTTAAAACTTCCCCAATAAAATGCTCACAATATCACATTATGAGTTTCATAAAAACTTAAATGTACTGTTTAGTTTCATTTTTGTACCTATGCATATTTTTGAGCAATATATTATCATACCGCAACAGTGTTTTATTTGTTTATTTTTTATTTATAACTAAACATTACATTTTCACATTATTTATTTATTTACAACAAAACATTACATTTACACATTATTTATTTATTTACAAGTAAACATTACATTTACACATTATTTACAACTAAACATTACATTTACACATTATTTATTTATTTACAACAAAACATTAAAATTACACATTATTTATTTATAACTAAATATTACATTTACACATTATTCATTTATAACTAAACATTACATTTACACATTATTTATTTATTTATTTATAACTAAACATTACATTTACACATTATTTATTTATAACTAAACATTACATTTACACATTATTTATTTATTTATAACTAAACATTACATTTATACATTATTTATTTATTTACAACTAAACATTACATTTACACATTAATTATCTTAAAAAAGTGAAAATCTTCATTACTGCAACATGTCATTACCAACACATAACCTGTTTAGATGTAGAAATTAAATATAATTTAATTATTATTAATTTTATAATGTAATGCATTACTTTATGAAACTAAGTTAAGATGGCAAAAAGAACGCGGAATTGAAGAATCACCCCAATATATGTATATATCTATATTTATATATCTATATTTATATATCTATATATCTATGTTTATATATCTATATATCAGATGGCAGTTTATCATAAACAGTTATTTTAAAGCGAAAACAACAGAAAACCTGCTTACAGCAACACTTCCTATGAGTCCTGTATACACAATCCTATACAAATGTATCTATACGTCATTATATAGCATACATAATACCTTATAATGTCTGGTGTAAATCTGTGTAATTGATGTAAGTAGATATAATTAAATGTGCAAGAGCTTATAACGCTTTATAATGTTAGGCTTATGCATTATAATCTCCACTCATTACAATAATGTAAACATGAATGTGGTGATACATTGCAACAGGTTTCTGGTATGTTTCCATTGAAACATTCAGACCCACCTAAACCGTGGCTACCAACAAGCATATATTGTAGTATTAAAAAAATATAATAATACATTTTATATGCAATGATTTAACAGAGTAATTTATTTTATCTGGTAACTGAATATATATTATAAGGGTTTATATATATATATATATATATATATATATATATATATATATATATATATATTAGCACAAGCAAGTCATGAAACATGGTTTAAACTGGTTTACTACCATTTTTAACGAGCTCGTGTGAAACAGCATCATATTTTTAACTAAATTAACAGTAAATAAACGAAGTAAATCAAACAAACATGCCCAATACTGCAATCATTACATTTAGACCTTAATTTAAAATGAAAAAAGCTAATTAAATACATGCAGTAAAAACATTGCTTAAACTCAGACTCTGTTATTTTAAACTAAAACTGTAATCATTAAATATAGATACGGTAAACACTGTCAGACAGACGACATGTTTTCTATCAGCGGATGCTTTTCTTGCGACGCTGCTGCTTTAGTCAGTCTGTTGAAGATGAAAGGGTATGTATTTCCACCTAGTGGTTCAGATAGGAATTGCAGAGAGCTGACCAGAGAGCTCCTTTTCCTAGATATAATGCTGGAAATACAGAAATTAGGCTCATTTGTTTAATACCAGCGATCGGCTCTCGAGATCGACTAAATTGGGGAAATATCGGCCGATCACATATATTGATTAAAAATCGTCCGATACCGATACATAGCTGATTGATCCTTCCATCTCTACATATAACCGTATAGATGTTTGAGTTTCACTGTTGTTCTGCTGCTGCTCAGACTGTTTAAATACCTCTGGACTGACCCGATCAGGAGAACAAAGAAACAGATCTCAGTTTTAATTAATGATGCTCATTAGAATTATTTAGATGATTTTGTTTAACTTGTTTTCATTGTAGAACCCTTTATTCCTTTCTTGTTTTCCTATTCATTTAAGATGAAGCACATTGGGATAAGCAAACCCAGTAAGGCCACACTGACTCATTAAATAAATCAGTTCAATTCCACCGCTCTGTTTCCTGCCCTCCAGCGGCCGTGGTGTACCGAATCCCGCTGACCTGGGGTCAGAATAAGCTGCCATGGAAGCTGCTGCACGCCGGCCTGCTGCTGCTGTCGCTGCTCTGCGCTGTGGTGGGACTGTGTGCGGTGTTCGACTTCCACAACGCTAGCAACACTCCAAACCTCTATTCCCTCCACAGCTGGGTGGGAATCGTCACCACCGCCCTGTTCGCCATGCAGGTACGTATCATTTACCTAGTAACATAGACAGAATCGTTGGGTGTGTCTAGTTAAGATAAGAGATGCAGTGTGTTAAACTATTAACTCAGAGCTCATGAAGAGAAAATAAACACAACCCCGCAGCGAGAGAATGAAGGCTAATTCTATATTTGCTCTGTTTTGGGCTCATGTTTCAAAGAAACGGCACCAGAGAAAATTTGGAAACGGACTGAAAGAGACGGCCTTAGGGAACTGCACAAGAGATCATTTAAATAAACCTGCCATATGAGAACATGCACTTAGTGTTGAAATAAAAAAATATGAAGTTTTGGAGGCACTACAGTCTCCCACAGTGCCTGGCCAGGGCCAAGCCTGACCGATTTCTGCCCAGACCACATTATAAAGTTCTGTGTTCAAAACAAATCCAACAAAAACCTGCCAGATCCTGACTCGATCCAACAGGATTCTGTGCAAACTGACCTGATCCTACAAAATTAAATGTATACACTACCACACTACCAGTCAAACAGTTTTAAAACAGTTCTAAAACGTTTGAATGGTAGTGTACTAAAATGTTTGGCTGGTAGTGATCTAAAACGTTTGACTGGTAGTGTACTAAAATGTTTGGCTGGTAGTGTATCTAAAACGTTTGGCTGGTAGTGATCTAAAACGTTTGACTGGTAGTGTATCTAAAACGTTTGGCTGGTAGTGTATCTAAAACGTTTGGCTGGTAGTGTATCTAAAACGTTTGACTGGTAGTGTATCTAAAACGTTTGACTGGTAGTGTACTAAAACGTTTGTCTGGTAGTGTATCTAAAACGTTTGACTGGTAGTGTATCTAAAACGTTTGTCTGGTAGTGATCTAAAACGTTTGACTGGTAGTGTATCTAAAACGTTTGGCTGGTAGTGTATCTAAAACGTTTGGCTGGTAGTGTATCTAAAACGTTTGTCTGGTAGTGATCTAAAACGTTTGACTGGTAGTGATCTAAAACGTTTGACTGGTAGTGTTCTAAAACGTTTGTCTGGTAGTGTATCTAAAACGTTTGTCTGGTAGTGATCTAAAACGTTTGACTGGTAGTGTATCTAAAACGTTTGGCTGGTAGTGTATCTAAAACGTTTGGCTGGTAGTGTATCTAAAACGTTTGACTGGTAGTGTATCTAAAACATTTGGCTGGTAGTGTATCTAAAACGTTTGGCTGGTAGTGTATCTAAAACGTTTGTCTGGTAGTGTATCTAAAACGTTTGGCTGGTAGTGTATCTAAAACGTTTGGCTGGTAGTGTATCTAAAACGTTTGTCTGGTAGTGTATCTAAAACGTTTGGCTGGTAGTGTATCTAAAACGTTTGGCTGGTAGTGTATCTAAAACGTTTGGCTGGTAGTGTACTAAAATGTTTGGCTGGTAGTGTATCTAAAACGTTTGGCTGGTAGTGTATCTAAAACGTTTGGCTGGTAGTGTACTAAAATGTTTGGCTGGTAGTGTACTAAAATGTTTGGCTGGTAGTGTATCTAAAACGTTTGGCTGGTAGTGTACTAAAATGTTTGGCTGGTAGTGTACTAAAACGTTTGGCTGGTAGTGTACTAAAATGTTTGGCTGGTAGTGTATCTAAAACGTTTGTCTGGTAGTGTACTAAAACGTTTGTCTGGTAGTGTATCTAAAACGTTTGGCTGGTAGTGTATCTAAAACGTTTGGCTGGTAGTGTACTAAAACGTTTGGCTGGTAGTGTATCTAAAACGTTTGTCTGGTAGTGTACTAAAACGTTTGGCTGGTAGTGTATCTAAAACGTTTGGCCGGTAGTGTTCTAAAACGTTTGGCTGGTAGTGTATCTAAAACGTTTGACTGGTAGTGTATCTAAAACGTTTGGCTGGTAGTGTACTAAAACGTTTGACTGGTAGTGTACTAAAACGTTTGACTGGTAGTGTATCTAAAACGTTTGGCTGGTAGTGTACTAAAACGTTTGACTGGTAGTGTACTAAAACGTTTGACTGGTAGTGTACTAAAACGTTTGGCTGGTAGTGTACTAAAACGTTTGACTGGTAGTGTACTAAAACGTTTGTCTGGTAGTGTTCTAAAACGTTTGACTGGTAGTGTACTAAAACGTTTGTCTGGTAGTGATCTAAAACGTTTGACTGGTAGTGATCTAAAACGTTTGACTGGTAGTGTTCTAAAACGTTTGGCTGGTAGTGTACTAAAACGTTTGACTGATAGTGTACTAAAACGTTTGACTGGTAGTGTTCTAAAACGTTTGACTGGTAGTGTACTAAAACGTTTGAGTGGTAGTGTATCTAAAACGTTTGACTGGTAGTGTATCTAAAACGTTTGAGTGGTAGTGTATCTAAAACGTTTGAGTGGTAGTGCATCTAAAACGTTTGACTGGTAGTGCATCTAAAACGTTTGACTGGTTGTGTATCTAAAACGTTTGACTGGTAGTGTACTAAAACGTTTGACTGGTAGTGTACTAAAACGTTTGACTGGTAGTGTATCTAAAACGTTTGGCTGGTAGTGTACTAAAACGTTTGTCTGGTAGTGTACTAAAACGTTTGACTGGTAGTGTACTAAAACGTTTGGCTGGTAGTGTACTAAAACGTTTGGCTGGTAGTGTACTAAAACGTTTGACTGGTAGTGTACTAAAACGTTTGACTGGTAGTGTACTAAAACGTTTGGCTGGTAGTGTTCTAAAACGTTTGACTGGTAGTGTATCTAAAACGTTTGACTGGTAGTGATCTAAAACGTTTGACTGGTAGTGTACTAAAACGTTTGTCTGGTAGTGTACTAAAACGTTTGACTGGTAGTGTACTAAAACGTTTGACTGGTAGTGTACTAAAACGTTTGACTGGTAGTGTACTAAAACTTTTGGCTGGTAGTGTATCTAAAACGTTTGGCTGGTAGTGTTCTAAAACGTTTGACTGGTAGTGTTCTAAAACGTTTGGCTGGTAGTGTTCTAAAACGTTTGACTGGTAGTGTACTAAAACGTTTGACTGGTAGTGTACTAAAACGTTTGACTGGTAGTGTACTAAAACGTTTGGCTGGTAGTGTTCTAAAACGTTTGACTGGTAGTGTTCTAAAACGTTTGGCTGGTAGTGTTCTAAAACGTTTGACTGGTAGTGTGTCTACAACGTTTGACTGGTAGTGATCTAAAACGTTTGACTGGTAGTGTACTAAAACGTTTGGCTGGTAGTGTACTAAAACGTTTGACTGGTAGTGTACTAAAACGTTTGACTGGTAGTGTACTAAAACGTTTGGCTGGTAGTGTTCTAAAATGTTTGACTGGTAGTGTATCTAAAACGTTTGACTGGTAGTGATCTAAAACGTTTGACTGGTAGTGTACTAAAACGTTTGTCTGGTAGTGTACTAAAACGTTTGACTGGTAGTGTACTAAAACGTTTGACTGGTAGTGTACTAAAACGTTTGACGGGTAGTGTACTAAAACTGGTAGTGTACTAAAACGTTTGGCTGGTAGTGTTCTAAAACGTTTGGCTGGTAGTGTTCTAAAACGTTTGGCTGGTAGTGTTCTAAAATGTTTGACTGGTAGTGTATCTAAAACGTTTGACTGGTAGTGATCTAAAACGTTTGACTGGTAGTGTACTAAAACGTTTGTCTGGTAGTGTTCTAAAACGTTTGGCTGGTAGTGTTCTAAAATGTTTGACTGGTAGTGTATCTAAAACGTTTGACTGGTAGTGATCTAAAACGTTTGACTGGTAGTGTACTAAAACGTTTGACTGGTAGTGTACTAAAACGTTTGACTGGTAGTGTACTAAAACGTTTGACTGGTAGTGTATCTAAAACGTTTGACTGGTAGTGATCTAACACGTTTGACTGGTAGTGTACTAAAACGTTTGTCTGGTAGTGTACTAAAACGTTTGACTGGTAGTGTACTAAAACGTTTGGCTGGTAGTGTATCTAAAACGTTTGGCTGGTAGTGTACTAAAACGTTTGACTGGTAGTGTACTAAAACGTTTGACTGGTAGTGTATCTAAAACGTTTGACTGGTAGTGTACTAAAACGTTTGACTGGTAGTGTATCTAAAACGTTTGGCTGGTAGTGTTCTAAAACGTTTGACTGGTAGTGTACTAAAACGTTTGACTGGTAGTGTACTAAAACGTTTGACTGGTAGTGTACTAAACCGTTTGACTGGTAGTGTTCTAAAACGTTTGGCTGGTAGTGTACTAAAACGTTTGACTGGTAGTGTACTAAAATGTTTGACTGGTAGTGTACTAAAACGTTTGGCTGGTAGTGTACTAAAACGTTTGACTGGTAGTGTTCTAAAACGTTTGGCTGGTAGTGTACTAAAACGTTTGACTGGTAGTGTACTAAGTCAAGAATATAAAGTGTCAAAATCTGTTCAACTTTGTCCAGCAAAACTTGGATCCTACAAAGTCCTACCGGATCCTTCGATATTCTCCAACAAAACAGTTCCCTAAAAACTGACCTATCATCACCCAAATCCAGACGAAGTGTGTACATGCCAGTATGTATTCAGTTGATAATCTGTATCTGTGTCTGTTGTTTGTTTCTGTGATTAGTGGGCGGCAGGCTTTGGAACATTCCTCCTTCCGTGGTCACCAGTGGCATTGCGTGTCTTAATCAAACCCTCCCACGTGTGGATGGGGGCCATTATCCTCGTCCTCAGCATAGTGTCCTGCATCTCAGGGATCAACGAGAAGCTCTTTTTTGTCCTGTAAGTGAACCTGAAGGCATGTTACTACATCACATTACCTAAAACACCAGCATAAATATTTTTTCTTTAACACTGATTGCAGTGTCTGTCTTAGAACATTTTGGAATGTGATATTCACTGTAGCGTGAAAAACAAAGAGTTTCCAGAAACGATAAGAAGCTACAGAGAAACTGGGACTCTTAACAACCACCTGGAAGACCACCAACACGGTCCCTCCTTCAGTTAAACAGCATTTCAGGCTTTCATTTGTGAGAGAGAGGAGGGCATCAAGGTTCAGATCTGAAAACATCCACAGTCCATCCTTCCACTCTGAGAAGTCCACGCAGTAGGGCTGGACGATATGACAGTATATATCGTTATCATTACAGATGGACCGATCAGCGTTTTTGAGGCCGATTCCGATCGCTGATCACCTTTCGTGTAGAACGTAGGACTACGATTAGAACGTAGAACTACGATTAGCCACATGTGTTTACACACAGCGGAATTTGACCTCCGCATTTAACCCATCCGTGCAGTGAAACACCCACATATACACACACTAGTGACATACACACTAGGGGGCGGTGAGCACACGTGCCCGGAGCGGTGGGCAGCCCTTATCCACGGCGCCCGGGGAGCAGTTGGGGTTAGGTGCCTTGCTCAAGGGCACTACAGTCATGACTTGCCGGTCCCGGGGATCGAACCGGTGACCTTCCGGTCACAAGGCCGGATCCCTAACCTTCAGGCCACGACTGCCCCTTTCAGCACGATTGGTCGATAGCCGATACCGATTGAGGGCGGGGCTATATTCTACAGCATGTAGTTATTAGCGCAAGCAAGTCATGAAACATGGTCTAAACTGGTTTATTACTATTTTTAACTCAATTATCAGTAAATAAACAAAATAAATCAAACAAATATCTATAATACTGTAATCATTACATTTAGACCCTTAATTTAAAACTAAAAAAGATAATTAAATAAATACAGTAAAAACTGCAGTCATTAAACGCAGACTCTGTTATTTTAAACTAAAACTGTAATCATTAAATGTAGATCTTGAATTGTTGCTGCTGTTCTGTTCGTACAGACTTCGTAAACACTGCCAGACGGACGATATTGTAACGTCCGGCTGGACGTGTTGAAGGATGGACAAGAAAGGTGTTGGAATGAACAGTCGTCGCTTTATTGCTGAAACTACATTGGTTGCTATCGGCCGCAACCTGGTCAAAATTGGAGGCTAAATTGGAGAAATATCGGCTGATCACCAATCGCATACTTTGATTAAAAATCGTCCGATACCGATACATAGCTGATCCATCCTTCTATCCATCATGATGAATTATGTCACCGTTGAATACAGTACGCTTTTCTTAATGTAGTATGTTTATTGTCAATTTGTATAGACACTAAACAACTAAAGCTTGTTTGTTTATAAATAGAGCAAAATTAGTCTCGTTTAACTGGATTTCAGCATCATAGTATGTAGAACTATTGTATAAAATTAGTGTTCCTGCACGTTTACATTGTTTGAAGATATCATGATGAAAGGACCAATAGAAATGCTCCAAATAGCTTGGAAGAAATTCTGGTTCCATTGACTTCCATTGAAAGGAAAGTACGTTTTTGGTCACTCCGGACAGCGATGATATATATATATATATATATATATATATATATATATATATATATATATATATATATATATATATATATATATATATTTTTTTTTTTTTTTTTTTTTTTTACATAATTTGAACACGACAGCTCCCATTTATATTGTGTCGTAACTTCTTTCTTTCTTTTTTGAAGAGGGAGACCAGTTCATTTTTAGAATACTGCAGATCAGATGTTCTGGAGCACTCAACCCTGGTCTGGTCTGAACATGGTCTAACTTCAACCTAGCAAACACACTGTATTTAAGTCCTAGCTGTCAATAGGTCAACCAGCCTCAACCTGTCAGGCCAGATCGGTATCTCCAAGGCTCAGGGCTAGGGCAGGGTCTGCTAAGCCAAAAGCCTAAACCATGTCACTAAAACATAAACAAATCTTGTAAACCTTGTTGCATTTAGTGTGATCAGCGTCCACAAGCTTCAATGGACACCATCGGTTGTAAAACAAATTCAACAATTGTGTGGATATTACATGATGAATGGACCAATAGGAATTCTCCAAAATGGCTTGGAAAATTTTCTGGTTCATTAAAAGTGAGGAAGGTACATGTTTTTCTTTGGACAGCGACAATGTTTTCTGCTTTTTTCCTGATTCTGTAAAAGGAATAACTGGCCAGACAGGAAATAAACAAATAGGTTTTGTTTTGCAAGTCATACAGTGGTGGCTTCCAGCTAAGTCACATGACCTGTCACAAGTCTTGCTGTAATGGTTTTAAAAGGAAGTAAACCTGGTGTAGGTGTTTCCCCAATTCATTTCCACATTACTATAGATTGGGTCACATGATCGTATGATGTTACATATCAGTAGCTAGGTGAAAGTCAGGAAAGTAAATGTACTTAATTCAATTCAGTGAATCTTTATATAATATATTATATAAACATCAAGCACCAAACTACTTACTTCACAGAACTAAAGGCAAATATATTGATATATATTGATTATTAATAATAATATAGTGAAATAACAACAATAAAAAGAAATAGATTAAGTAAATCAAAATTAGACAACATTGGAATGTAATGAAAACAGTAATTGAGTGTATATATCGTCACTGTCCAATGAAAAACAGGTATCCCTAAAACTGCAACTCTACAGGAGAGGCCAAAAACGGTCTTCACTTTCAATAGAAGTCAATGGAACCAGAATTTTTTCCAAGTTATTTTGGAGCATTTTTATTGGTCCACTTATTTTAACATTCATCTTAATGTAAACGACAGCTGCCGCATTTAATTCATATCGAAAAATAAAAATTGACAAAGATGGAGACACCTTTTTTTATTGGACAGGGACGATATTTAATGTATGTACAGTTTTGGAAGCAGGTCGGTGGGGTCACTGGGGTGTTAGGGTTTACTTTAATATGGGCAGATTTTCTCCAAGAAAAGTAGTACCATGGGTCAGGCAGTTTGCTGTATTGCATTCAGTTCATTTATGGATGGTTCCAGTAAGTTCAGCCGTTCCACTGTCAGAGCTGCAGACCATAAATTTACTTTAGAACAGCAACAGGCTTGTGATGTTCTCCACAATGTGTCCACCAACCATTTCTTTAACTCTAAAAAAAGATTAAATAAATAAATTAAACCTGATATGTGATTAGGTTCTGATTGGCTGTCTGATTGGCTGTCCTACATTGCATCGTCCAATTGAAACACTCCTTTAGAAATTCAACCTAAGTGGGTGGAACTAAACTGCTGTAGGCTGATATGTGTAAACCATGAATTTAAGCATAGTCTGGTGAAGAACATTTTGATCGATTTTTATTTTTCTGCATCATTTGAACACATGAAGAGGCTTTTACATCATGTGACAATTTCATGATAATTGGACCAATAGAAATGCTCCAAAAGGGCTTGGGAAAAAAATCTGGTTCTATTGACTTACATTGGAAGGAAAGACAGTTTTTGGCCTCTCCTGTAAAGTTGCCATTTTGGGGATACCAAGACATATAAGGACTGGACAGTGAATGGCTTGTCCCTTCATAAGGACACAGTAGTGAGGCTGTCCGCGTATGAAGTGCTCTTAGGGCCCACAGGCCACAAGGCTTAATGGATCAGTTAGTGCTATTTAAAGGCCAGAGGCAGGAATGCAGTCTGAGGTTTGCACGTGTAACAAGGTGGCAGCGCTCTCTTTCACTGCAGCTGCCCTGCTCTGGTGAATATTGGTGAGTGTGAGTAAGTTTGCTGGTGAGGAAGCGAGACTAAGTGACACGTCTGGAATGAAAGCTGCCGTCATGTCTTTGTTTCCTCGTACCAATGCAAAATTTCCTCTGCTATTGGTCTCCTCCTTCAGAAAGAAGAACACCAATGGGACGCAGCCTTACGCTGAGCTGCCAGGGGAGGCAGTGCTTGCCAATTCGCTGGGTGTCATCATTGTGGCCTTCGGATTGGTCGTCTTGAAAATCTTGGCCAATCAGGCGTGGCGCCGTCCCGAGCCCAGGAGCGAGGCGGGGGAATACAGGGTGGGTGTGCGCCTGTGCATGTCCACACAAAAGATTTTCATGGTGCTTTTGTTCTTCACAGGCTTATGGATTAGGAAACCAGCGTTACTGATTTCAGGAACAGTTTCCAGTAACAGTTAATGCACAGTCTAGACACTAGAGTGCTTCAGACTCACTATTAGTGTTGCTCTGTAGGCCTCATTGCTTTGTGGCTTAGAGCCAGGTCAGTTTGGTGATCTGCCTAACGGCTGCTTATTCTCATTTTCAGTCACTGATGACGGATGAAAGCTGATGTCTGGAGATCTGCTGTGGATGTTTGCACTCCCTCCAACCCCTGGCTGCGTTTTTGTTATAGAGCTATATATGATATATATCTAATTTATTATTATTATTATAGAGCTATATGTTGGAAAAATTCATGTTGTATTGACCGTTGGTCGGATATGCATTTCAACCATTATTTTGTATCATTTCACTCTGAAACATAAGTAAATGATGTTGGTAATATGATTAAATACCAGCAATCTATGTTACCATGCTATTCCAATGCAGCCTGGATATGTAAGCCTATATATAATAAGAGTCAGATCTGTTTTTGTCAATGCAATCAAAATTCATAAAATAAAGCATTGTGTTGCCTGAATGAGGAGCCTTGTGTATCATCACTTTTGCATGACCCAACTTCATGCGTCTTTGTTCCTCAATCCGGTTCAAACCGGTTTGGAGAAATGAAAAAAACAAAAAAAACAAAAAAAACCACTACAGTCGTTTGGCGAAGCGGCGTCCTGCATAGGAGGAGGCAGCAGAACGCTGACATCCAAAAACAGCCAATAAGAACGGCGCAGAAAACCCCAGCCAATCAGAGCGCCGGAGCGGCACCTTTCCCACATTTGCATACGCTCTGTATTTATACACGTTTGCCCAATGCGCATCATGTGCTGTTTGTTGTTCCTTCCGCGGACCAATACCTTCTCCCCACGATGCCGGAGCCGGCTAAAGCCGCGCCGAAGAAAGGCTCGAAGAAGGCGGTGACCAAAACAGCGGGGAAAGCAGGCAAGAAGCGCAGGAAGTCGCGCAAAGAGAGCTACGCCATCTATGTCTACAAAGTGCTGAAGCAGGTCCACCCCGACACAGGCATCTCCTCCAAGGCGATGAGCATCATGAACTCTTTCGTCAACGACATCTTCGAGCGAATCGCCGGAGAGTCGTCCCGCCTGGCTCACTACAACAAGCGCTCCACCATCACCTCCAGGGAGATTCAGACCGCCGTGCGTCTGCTGCTGCCCGGAGAGCTGGCCAAGCATGCCGTGTCCGAGGGGACCAAGGCGGTGACAAAGTACACCAGCTCCAAGTGAGAAAGCCACAGTGACAACATTGCCCCCCCCCCAGCCTCCAAAAAAAATAAAAGGCTCTTTTAAGGGCCGCCCACCACACAATGAAAGAGCGCGTTTTATTGGGGTGTGTAAACGTTAGTGCTAACAGTCGATTTTGTATATAAATTAATACAATATATCGAAAACAATAGCCGAGAACTTCATAGTTTGTCTCATTTTTCCAACCCAGAGCCTGTCAGATCCGTCTATGCTAATTTTGGCACGATGCCAAAAGCCTACAGGCTGCGTTCAACTAGGTCCGCGTCGTGTGTACATAAGCGCACGCTCTCTTGAGCCCGCTGTGCTTTTTACTTCCGACTGCTGCGCGACTGAAGAAGACGAAAGAAGAGCGACCATGTCCGGCCGAGGGAAAGGCGGTAAGGGTCTGGGGAAGGGAGGCGCTAAGCGTCACCGAAAAGTGCTCCGCGATAACATCCAGGGCATCACCAAGCCGGCCATCCGCCGTCTGGCTCGCCGTGGCGGCGTCAAGCGTATCTCCGGTCTGATCTACGAGGAGACCCGCGGCGTGCTCAAGGTGTTCCTGGAGAACGTGATCAGAGACGCGGTCACCTACACCGAGCACGCCAAGCGGAAGACCGTCACCGCCATGGATGTGGTGTACGCCCTGAAACGCCAGGGGCGCACGCTCTACGGCTTTGGCGGCTAAACCCCACCCGGACCGACCACCTACACCCTCACTCCAACTCAAAGGCTCTTTTAAGGGCCGCCCACGTGATCTGTAAAAGAGCAAAATCCAAAAAAATATAAACTGTTTAATTTTGGGAAATATTATTTTAACGGTTTTGCTGACTGTGTTTATGTTAAATAGTTTTCAGCTTTGTAATTCCTTCAGCATTTCATGTATTGTTACTTTTATTTTTTTAATATGTATAAATATATACATTTCCAGCTTTTTGATTTATTTTTCGTTTATTAAAAAAATAAATATCTTAATTTTGGGCTTACTTTATTTTAAGTTACCTTTTTCATCAATATATAAATTTGTAAAAAGATTTGTAAAAGTAAAACAATATTCTGTCTTATTTAAAAAATTTAAATACAAACATTTAATATATACATTTCCAGATTGTCCTATTTTTACTTTTAAGTTTACTTAAATATTCTCCTAATATATTTTACAACCATTTTCTGTTTATAATTTAGCTTAAAGAAATGCATACAATTATAATTTATTTTCCATTTTATATATATGTTTTTTACTTTAAAATGTATTAATTTCTGGTTTCTATATTTACTTTCTTGTAAAAACAATAAAACCAGCCTTTTCCATTTTTATTTATATTTCCATTTTTTTTTCCATTTAATTTTTTACTTTTTTTTCTTTTTAAAACTTACCTTCATGTGTTTGTTTTATTTAAACCTCTCTGGATCCTTAAAAACACTTGTTTACTTTTACATAGTCCTATGTACAGCTTGTCTGCAATCAGAACAAAACCTTATATATGTCAAACATGATTAAAGAAAAAAACCTAAAATATAAGTCAATGGTACAAAACTTTTTGGACCCGTTCTTTTAATCCATTCATCATGAAATTTACACACAATGTTTTAACAAACAGACATTTTCGAAGTATGTCAAAAAATGAGAAGGTTTTGTTTTGACCGTAGTGATATTATTATATTATAAATAAAATAAACATCACTATTATGCTTATAAGTTTACTTCAGGTGATGCCACTTCATTAAATAATTATAATAAATTGTGCATAATCACACAAATCAGCCCATTTTTAAAATATATTCTCATTTTATGATGCTGGTTTAAATGGATTCAAAATGTGTAAGTCACACTTACATGATTGACAGAAGAATTCATTAATCAGCGTATTCCTTTATTTATTCCATTATTTTGTTGCTCCTGCTTTGATTGATCTGTATTAGCTTTTGTTTGTTTGATTAGCGACTGAAATTTTGAGGGCCAGTAAAAAGTTATAATACTGTTATTATATAATTATAATATAATTTAAATATTGTTACAACATAACATTTTTAATCTAAACATTTTTACATAATTATTTTTAATAGCCTTGTTTTCATATAAAAAAAATCATAGTCTTCATTAAATACAATAAGAAATGCCTATTAAACATATCCACTACTTCTATTTCATATTTGTTTATTTCCAGTATTATGAGCTTGAATTGTTTTTTCTTACATCACTGATAAACAGACAGCCTATTTGGTTAATTAAGCTGTTAAAAAAAAGGCAGTTAAAATTTAAAATATGCTTGCCTCCTCCAACATGTAAAATATAATGCCCTATCTATATTTTTTCTTTAAGTCAGCTAATGCTGTTAGGGTAATTAGTTTGTTATAACATGTTACAAACAGGTTAGTTTCGTTATTTACTACACCTATTTGTAACTCCAATGCAGTGGCACTAAAGACTTGTACTTGCAAACCAAATTACTATTATTATTTAATCTGTGCATTACTGAATGGTTAAGCAGGACTCACAATAGTTTGGTGTGAAATGCTACATTCTAGAGGAATTTAGGCTCAGAATTGTTCACAGCTGTGGTGATAGGAACCAGACTTCTGAAAAGTTTGATGACTCTTCAAACAGCTGGCCTGTGAAGACCCTCCTAAAAGTTACCGCCTCAAAAACATTTTAAATTATTTTTTTATGAAATGTCCTTTATAGTGGACATCAGGACATTGTTGATTACATATTTCTTGTTTTCTGTTCTGCATTAACCCCCTCATTAGGAAACCTGCATATTTTTATACCATACATAACTTACACAATCAATATCTTTTCTTTAAACATGAAGCATTGTTAACCATACAGTATGGCACATACACATACACACCATACAGTATGGTTTATATTTGTTTTTTTTACCCTCAGCTCACCATAAACATTCCATTTTGATTGCCCCAAGCCAAAAGGTTTGGGCATCCCCGGTTCTAAAAGCAAAAAAGCAAGTTATTAACATGAAATAGTAATAAATACACTGTCTTATACCTGAGATGCTGCTTAAAATTGTATAATTGCACAATTCATATGTAATATATACATACAATACATTCATGGTGGAGGGGTATATGCAGGGTGTTGTAAGGCAACATGGCCCCCAAAATAAATTTAAAAAAGCCACAAAACATTATTATCCCATATAAAACTCAGACGACTTGTGTAGGTTTTTTGGTGGTTTTGATGGTAAATAAAATGTCCACATCTGTATTGTGTACATGGTGAGTCCCGGTTCCATTCACAGCCACTGTAAAGACATTTAAGTCTCTGTAGTGAGCCATTTCACACCAAACCCACTCTGAATGACTCTATTCACATCCCAGGCACTAAATTATACAGGACCTCCTTAAGTCCAGCAAGCCTGCAGTGGTCATTCCTGCATAGTAAAGAGTGGAGGCTGTAAACACGCACATAGCTGGACAGACACTGCATAAACGTAGGCACATGTACACAAAAACTCATGGAAACTCGTTTTTTATTACAAAATCTCCACAGAATTTAAAGTTTAAGCTCTGGAGATAGATGCTTATAACTTTCAGGGTGGCTATTGTGTGCCTCCATTGCCTCAGCTCTGTGGCTAGGCTAGGTCGAGCTAAAAGACAGTTTTAAAGACATTCTATTATAAACCACGGGCCCGTTTGAGGACAAACAGAGCACAAAGTTGGTTTCATGTGATCATATCTCAAAATTTCGTCCCAAAATACAGAAACCACAGACATTTACCTCAGAACAGTCCGAGCTAAAAGTGAGCTACCATGACTAGCATATGCACCTCAGAGACAATGCTAACGAACGTAGTTCATAAACTACACGTCACGGATTCGAACGTGGTTTTCTTGTCGAGCGCGGCCGTTTGGGGGATTTATTTCACTTTCTCGGGTGAAATGTTGGAAAGAAATAAGTCACAGTCCGAGCAGAGTGGCCGAAGAAAGAATCTTTGAGATTAAGGGAGGTTGAAATGGCGACAGCGAGGAGCTGTGCTACCTCGGCTCTGGAAAACGGCTCAAAATCGCTCCCCCGCGGGAAACATCGTTCTGAAATCGGGACAGACGTGCACTCCAGGGTCTTCTCTACGTGGAGCCACCAAGCTGCCCACCTTTGGTAGCGAAATTCGACGTATAATCTTTAAAAGAGTAGAGGAAGTGGGATGTTTCCCACTCGGTTTCCATGCAGATTTGGCCGCGTTTTGGCCATTTTACACGAACCCGGCGGCCGAAACGGACAAACCGCTAGCCGGCCGTGGAATCCAAGAAGTCGGCTATCGATCCGTGCCAGGCGTTCGGCGATCCGTCGCCGGTTAACGCGGAAATTATCGCGTTTCTCCGGGTAAGAAAACACATCTGAAGGCTCCTCTCCGCTGCTGGGGAGCAGCCGTGCAGGCGATTGAGTCTATAAGGTTCTCATCGTCCGCTTAAATCCCGCCCTCAGCAGTTGGGACGTAAACACCGAGCGTTCCTCCACTACTCTTACTACAACTACTACAACTTTCCCCTCCTCCTGACCGCGACCGCCGGGACCCAGGACCGCGTCAAGCACCATGGCCGAGACCGCTCCAGCTCCCGCGTCCGCAGCGCCGGCTAAGGCGCCCAGGAAGAAGTCCGCTACCAAACCCAAAAAGGCTGGACCGAGTGTATCGGACCTGATCGTGAAGGCGGTGGCCGCGTCCAGCGAGCGGAAAGGAGTCTCCCTGGCCGCCCTGAAGAAGGCTCTGGCTGGAAGCGGCTACGACGTGGAGAAGAACAACGCTCGCGTCAAGCTCGCCCTCAAGTCGCTGGTGAAGAAGGGCGCGCTGGTGCAGACCAAAGGCACCGGCGCTTCGGGCTCCTTCAAGGTGAGCAAGAAGCCCGCCGCCAAAAAGCCCGTCGTCAAGAAAGTCGTGGCTAAGCCCAAGAAGCCCGCCGCCAAGAAGGCTCCGGCCAAGGCAGCCAAGCCCAAGAAAGCCGCGGCCAAGGTGGCCAAGCCCAAGAAGGCGCCGAAGAAGGTGAAGAAGCCCGCGGCTAAGAAGCCGGCCGCCAAGAGCCCGAAAAAGGTGAAGAAGCCCGCGCCTAAGAAAGTGGCCAAAAGTCCGAAGAAGGTCAAACCGGTGAAGGCCAAAGCGGCTAAACCCAAAGTGGCCAAAGCGAAAAAGGCCGCGAAGAAGAAGTAAGAGCGACGGACTTGCATTTTAACAAAAAGACAAAAAACAAAGTGCAGAGAGGACGAGACCATGCTGAATGAAAGGGGGTGTGTGTGTGTGGACTTACTCTACAGAGGAGGTGGGGCAATAAGTGGACTCTCCCCCTCCTCCGGCTTACATAGACTTTGGTTGCGTCCGGACTATCACCAGCGAGATTTCTGTGGAGCTAAAGTTAGCTCCCTGTTCCAATTCTCCGTTCCACCTTAAATGGAGCAGCGGTTAGAACGTAACTTGCTGCACCAGTTAAGGAGGATCGGAGAATTGGAGACGGAAGCTAACTCCAGCTTCGTTTTCTCAGATTTCTAGGCAGCAGAAGTGGCGACTGAAAACATTTTTTAAAACATGTAAACCTTTACTTTTTTGAGATTATGAGAACACAACACACTGTCTCTACCTCTGTAAACGACACACAAATCCGATTAGGCTTTGTGTTCACACTTTCAAATCCCTTCGAGCTGGTTAGACCCTAGACAGACAGATAGACAGACCGACTGAGAGTGAGAGAGAGTCCTACACTAAACTCTTATTTTGTATAAGCATAACGAGCTTCTAAATCTAGCTGTAGAGTTGTTGTTTGAGGGAAGGCATGTGTGAGGAAGGACGTCCTTGTTATCCAACGATTATCCTTTATTTTTTGTAAATACTGATAATGATTGTGACTTCCTGTAAATACTAAACAGAACTTGTTATTTATTTATTTTGTCCAATGATAGGGAGGTTCTTCAGAACTGATACCGTTTGTCTTTCTTTGTTTTTTTTCCATTCAAATGTTAAGAATTTCTGTAAATGCATTTTAGTATAAAATACAAATAAAAAACGTTTTAAATGCACAATTTGTGTCTGTGATGAGATTCATGCATGTATCTACTATATATAAAATACTTTTATTATTCAATTAAATGGAAACAGACTTATTTCCAATAATTTATATTATAAAATTTACATACAGTGTAAAGATAAACAGATAAATTTAAATTGTGGCAAACACTGTACATGTAATGAATATTTTCTAACTAAAACCTGAGGGTCATATATATATATATTTGGATACACTCAGATTAAAGGACTATACTGTAATAAAAAAGACTTATTTAAAAGTCATTTTAGGGCTTTTTTCATGGTCCATTTATTTATTGTAAGCCAATTGAATTAAATATAATTAAATAGAACAAAAACTGAAAAAGCGACAAGTATATTTAATTTTTATTTATTAGTCCTTTACCCAACCTGAGGGTCATATGAACACATACTCTCTCTCTCTCTCTCTCACACACACACACACACACACACACACACACACACACACACACACACACATATATATATATATATATATATATATATATACTTAAATATAATTTAAAGCTGAGACTCAGTGTTGTGTATGTATATGCAAAAAATAATATTTTCCAATTGTGACAAAAACACAATTTTGTGTACAGTAAACTAATAACCTAATATAAAATTATAATTAATGTAATCTAATAGAAAAAGATGCTTTTGTCATGGTCCATTTATTTATTGTAACCCAATAAATAGAATTAAATAGAAATTCCAAGTCCTTTTGGGGTGTTTTTGGTCCATTCATCATTAAATTTTCATTCAGTGTAAAATATTTTCAAATTGAAAAAGCAAACAAATATATATATATATATATATATATATATATATATATATAATATATATATATATATATATATAATTTTTTTTTATATTATATACTTAACTATAATTTAAAGTTGAGACTCAGAGTTGTGTATGTATATGCAATAAATATTTTTAAATTGTTGTGAAAACTGGATCAAACCTACATGTATTTTATTTACATGCAATGAAAAGTGCAATAGATATTTTCCAATTGTGACAAAAACACTATTTTGTGTACAGTAAACTAATAAATTAATATAAAATTATAATTAATGTAATCTAATAGAAAAAGACTTCCTTCAGAGTCTTTTAGATGCTTTTGTCATGGTCCATTTATTTACAGAAAATGTAAAGATCAATAGATACATTCTAATTGTCTCTCTTTCCCTCCCTGTTTATATATATATATATATATATATATATATATATATATATATATATATATATATATATATATGTGTGTGTGTGTGTGTGTGTGTGTGTGTGTGTGTGTGTGTGTGTGGATATGTATGAAACATACTTGTGACTTTTATAATTCAATTTAATGGAAAGACAATGTCATCCACTTTCCACTTGTGTCATTTTGCCCTTTTTTGGGTTCATTATATATATATAAATATATATATAGAATATCTATATTCTGTTTTACGGTTTTACATTTACTGTAACTCAATTCATAATAATAACTTGTTGCTTGTGAATTTTAGCTACTTGTTTTAAAATTTCAAATCAGTCTTGTGACCATACCTCCTGCTGCAATGCCATCATACATGTGAAATGGTTTATTATAGAGAGACAGTTACAGTGGTGCTGACAAAAACTAGCATGTCTACAACACAAATATATGTTTCTCTGGAGCATTTTACTTCAAACCCCTTCTTATTTTTTAATTTTACTTTAAGTGACGGTGGTCCTCGAGGGGTTTGTACTGCTCAGCAGAATTCCCCTGTAGAGTACAAGCCTGTACAACATAAGCAGCAGCAGCTATTTTGATTTTCATTTTTGTCCGCTGTGATAATGTGATATTTTTCAGAGTGAAGGAGAGAGAGCAGCCTCAGCACTATTACAGGGACAGTGACCACATTCTCTCGTCTCTCTGGCCTGGATGTTTTATATCTGTCCTTTTCTATGGCTAGACTGTGGTCACTTGGCCTGGACGTCCTCACTGTTTTGCATCTTTGACGCCCAATTCATGCTATTTATTTTCTTTTGCCTGAACTTGGTTCCTCTCTCCATCTTTCTCTAGCTTTCTCCCTGCCCTCTCTCTTTTTCCGTCTCTCCTTTGCTGTCTCTATCTCTCTGTCCTCTCTTTCTCACTCTCTGTTTCCCGTCTCTTTCTTAAATCTTTTTTTTTCCTCTCTCTTCTCTTTCTTTCTCTCTTTCTCTCTTCCCTCTCTCTCTCTTCCTCTCTTTCTCCCTCTTTCTCTCCTCCCTCTCTCTCTCTTCCTCTCTCTCTCTCTTTCTCTTTCCCTCTCTCACTTTATTTTTCTCTATATCATCTTTGCTGTCTCTATCTCTGTCCTCTCTTTTTCTCTTTCTGTCACCCCTCTCTCTTTTTCTCTCTTTCTCTTCATCCTTTTCTTTTTTTCCTCTTTCTCTCCTCCCTCTTTCTATCCCTCTCTCTTTCTCTCCCTCTCTCTATGTCTCTCTTCCCTCTCTCTTTTTCCATCTCTCCTTTGCTGTCTCTATCTCTCTGTCCTCTTTCTCACTTTCTGTTCCCCGTCTCTTTCTTGTCTTTCTTTTTTCCTCTCCTCCCTCTCTCTTCTCTCTCTTTCTCTCTCTCTCCTCCTTCTCTCTCTTTATCTTTCTCTCCTCCCTTTCTCTCTCTCTCTCTTCCCTCTCTGTCTTTATCTTTCTCTCCTCCCTTTCTGTCGTCCTCTCTCTTTCTCTCTCCCTCTCTCTCTTTATTTTTCTCTATCTCAATTTTGCTGTCTTTATCTCTCTGTCCTCTCTTTTTCTTTTTCTGTCACCCCTCTCTCTTTTTTCTCTCTTTCTCTTCATCCTTTTCTTTTTTCTCTCTCTCTCCTCCCTCTTCCTATCCCTCTCTCCTCCCTCTCTCTCTTTCTCTCCCTCTCTCTATGTCTCTCTTCCCTCTATCTTTTTCCATCTCTCCCTTGCTGTCTCTATCTCTCTGTCCTCTCTTTCTCACCTTCTGTTCCCTCTCTCTTTTTTATCTTTCTTTTTTTCCCTCTCTCTCCTCCCTCTCTCTCTTCTCTTTCTTTCTCTCTCCTCCCTCTCTATATCTCCATCTTTCTCTCTCCTTCTCTCTCTTTATCTTTCTCTCGTCCCTCTCTCTTTATTTTTCTCTATCTCATCCTTGCTGTCTCTATCTCTCTGTCCTCTCTTTTTCTTTTTCTGTCGCCCCTCTCTTTTTCTCTCTCTTTCTCTTCATCCTTTTCTTTTTTCCCTCTCTCTCTCTTTCTCTCGCTCTCTCTGTCTCTCTTTCCTCTCTCTCCCTCCCTCTCTATATCTCTATCTTTCTCTCCCACTCTCATCTTTCTCTCCTCCCTTTCTCTCTTCCTCTCTCTTTCTCTCTCCCTCTCTCTCTTTATTTTTCTCTATCTCATCTTTGCTGTCTTTATCTCTGTCCTCTCTTTTTCTTTTTCTGTCACCCCTCTCTCTTTTTTCTCTTTCTCTTCATCCTTTTCTTTTTCCTCTCTCTCTCTCTCTCTCTCCTCCCTCTTTCTATCCCTCTCTCCTCCCTCTCTCTCTTTCTCTCCCCCTCTCTGTCTCTCTTCCCTCTCTCTTTTTCCATCTCTCCCTTGCTGTCTCTATCTCTCTGTCCTCTCTTTCTCACCTTCTGTTCCCTCTCTCTTTCTTATATCTTTCTTTTTTCCCCTCTCTCTCCTCCCTCTCTATATCTCCATCTTTCTCTCTCCTTCTCTCTCTTTATCTTTCTCTCCTCCCTCTCTCTCTCTTTATTTTTCTCTATCTCATCCTTGCTGTCTCTATCTCTCTGTTCTCTCTTTTTCTTTTTCTGTCGCCCCTCTCTTTTTCTCTCTCTTTCTCTTCATCCTTTTCTTTTTTCCCTCTCTCTCTCTTTCTCTCGCTCTCTCTGTCTCTTTCCTCTCTCTCTCCCTCTCTATATCTCTATCTTTCTCTCCCACTCTCATCTTTCTCTCCTCCCTCTCTCTCTTTCCCCCCTCTTTTTCCTCTCTCTTTTTCTTTATCTCTCCCTTGCTGTCTCTATTTCTCTGTCCTCTCTTTCTGTCGCCCCTCTCTCTTTTTCTCTCTCTTTCTCTTCATCTCTTTCTTATTTGCCTCCCTCTCTCTCCTCCCTCTCTCTCTCTCTCTTTCTCTCTTTCTTTCTTTCTCTCCCTCTAAGTCTCTCTCTCTTAACCCCCCTTTCTCTCCTCCCTCTCTATATCTCTCTCTCCTTCTTTCCTCTCTCTCTCTCTCTCTCTCTCTCTCTCTCTTGTAATGTAAACAACGTCTCTGTGAAGTGCTCATTTTTGGAGTCAGAACTGTTCACAGTGGAGTTGAATGGAACCAGACGTCCATTTCTAAAATCTGCCTCACTAAAAGTTATTACAGGAAATGGTTGCACTGCCTGACGTCTGAGATGTTGTTTTCAAATAGTTTCAGAAAAAGCTTTCTGGCACTTATTTAAAAGGCTTCATTTCATAAGTCTATTCATTCATTGAGTCTACAAATAGTACAACAGCAGAAATGATATAGGCAAACTGGGAAATAGAGTTTTCTAAAGATATGTGGAACTACGGACTGCAGAGAGTGATGGGTAGTACTTCATGTGCTCAACTGGGCTTAACACAATATAGTACTTCACATAAACATGGTGGACTTGGCTCATATGTTTGTGCCCCAAATGAACAAGACACTCGTCCACTATTCCTAAAATTCTTTCTGAAATATGCAGGTTGACTAGGGAGCCGTGTGTAGCCATATTCGGGGTCTCCAATCAAAATCATCCACTCCTCCTACAGCAGCACAATGGCTTAAAGATCTACTGTTGTTCATTTTATCTGGAACAGATTAGCTATAATATCTGAGGAGCCAAACGAAAGTTTTATTACACTTGGAAACCATTGCTTAGCTATTTCACACACATCCGGTCTCTCCCCAGAGAATAATATGTTATTCTTAGTGTGCTTGAAGGCCGAGCCCAGTGCCTCCTATTCATCAATAGCCATCTGGACATATCAGTTTCACATCTTTATTCAGAGTCCAGAGTAAATATTAATATTTTAAAAGATTTTCAATGGATATTATTATTATTATTATTATTATTATTATTATTATTGTTGTTGTTGTTGTTGTTGTTTTATTTCTTTATGTTTTATATTATTTTATTTATTAAGTTAATTTAGAATATTCAAAATTACAGTTATCCAGGGCTTTGAAGTGGGTTGTTTGTGGTGGTGGGGGTTATTATTCATATATCGACACTGTCCAATGAAAAATAAGTATCTCCAAAACTGCAACTTTATAGGAGAGAACAAAAACATACTTTACTTTCAATATATATATATATATATATATATATATATATATATATATATATATATATATATATATATCTCAAAATAGGCCAAGTATAATTAACCATTTCAACCTGTGAGGGAGCTTTTAGAGGTGGACGTCTGGTTCCATTCCCCACCACTGTAAAACAAATGTCTGTAAGTTTCTCTACATTTAAGTATTTCTCAGCAAACCACTCTAAATTACTTTGTTTACATCCCACCCATCTAATTATGCTGAACATTTGAACAATGCATGGAATGTCCTCTTTAAACACAGCATAGCTCTGGAGTCTTCCCAAATGAGACTTTTCTGAGGGATTAGCTGCAGTTCACGCGAACGGCCACACGATGGAGCCAAAAACACATCAATTAAACCATTTAAACCGCGAACAATTTCAAACATAAGCCTTCTAATTAGTATTCGAGAAGAATTGGATAACAAACTAAAATAACATTTAGAAGCTTTAAAAATATTTTTAAGGCTTATTTTTCTCTAAAAGAGCTCAGAGCGGAAAACCGAAACAATGACCGGCAGGGGGAGCCAAATCGCAGCGCTGAGCTCCATGTCCTCAAACTTAAACAACTTTCTCTTATTAATATCTCTGAAGTATCACTATTACGGAACTCAAGCTACCTGACTGACCGTTCAGCACGTATTCCATGGCTAACGAGTCCCTGAAGAATTTCAGTCATGCTCCTGCCCGGTGGGCGTGTGTGTAGGGGGGGCGGCGAGGCGTGACGCGCGGCCGGGGCTCGGTCTGAAAAAGCGGCGGAGATAAGCAGTGAAAGTCCGGGCTGGTTACTGAGGAGAGCATCGCTCTGAGGAGAAGCAGTTCTGCAGAAAACCGAGCAAAAGTAAGTCCCCCTTTAAGAAAATACCCCCGTTATGAGCTGAGGTGGATATTAATTTGACTAATTGTCCGTTTATTAACGTGAAAAGGGTTTTTTGTGCTGACCCTTAATACTTTTGTTTCAACTCCACTGTTTTCTGCTTTGTCCTCAGGCGTCCACCTTTAGTGCCTTGTTTCTTTTTGTGCTGGTAATTTCATCATAATTAGCTTTGCTGTTGTTCATTCTTCTCAGATTTGAGTTATAGCTTTTTAGTTTAGACCAAAAAGGAAAGAATTGAGACTAACAGGCTTTAGTTCCCGTGCTTGGAGATGCTGGATGTTCTAACAAGTTCCATTGTGGTTCTATTTGGAGCTGCAGGATTTTATTTTAAACCAAAAAGGTGAAGAACAAAGAGGAACAAACTTCATTTTTCTATGTTTGTAGATGTACAGCATCTACAAACATAGAAAAATTAAGTTTGTTCCTCTTTATAAGTTCTGGTGCAGTTCTATGATGCTGGAGATGCTGAGAAGTTCCATTGTGGTTCTATATGGAGGTGCAGGATCTTATTCTAGACCGAAGGGATCCCAAAAAAATGAAGAACAAAGAGGATCGAACTTCATTTTCTATGTTTGTAGGCAACAACAAACATGCTGGTAGACGCTGGACGTACTGAGAAGTTTCATTTTGGTTCTATTTGGAGCTGCAATATTTTATTTTTAGAACAAAAAGATAAGAATAGAGACTAACTGTGCTTGGAGATGCTGGGTGTTTTGACAAGTTCTACTGTGGTTCTATTTGCTGCTGCAGGATTTTATTTTAGACCAAAAAGTGAAGAACAAAGAGGAACAATCTTAAATTCCTATGTTTATAGATGCTTTATATAATCACGGGTTTCAGTGCAGTTCTATGGAGAACTTTAGGATTTTCTTCTAAAGCAAAACGATCCAAGATGAGAAGAACAGATTCTAACAAACATGGTAGATGCTGGCTGTACTGAGTTCCACTGTGGTTCTATTGAAACTGCAATGCATTATTTTAGACCAAAAAGAAGGAATATAGACTAACAGACTTCAGTTCCTGTGCTTGGAGATGGTAGATGTTCTGAGAAGTTCCGTTTTGTTTCTATTTGAGTGGAAGAACTTAATTTGGATCCCAAAAAGTGATGAACAAAGAGGAACAAACTTCATTTTCTATGTTTACAGGTGCTGTATATACTCATAGGTTTTAGTACAGTTCTATAGAGAACTTTAGGACTTTTGTCTAGAACAAAAGAATCCAAGATGAGAAGAATAGACTCTAACAAACATGCTGGAAGATGTTCTATTGGGGCTGTAGGATTTTGTTTTACACCAAAAGGATCCCAAAAACTGAAAAACAAAGAGGAACAAACTTCATTTTCGATGTTTATAGATGTTCTAACACAGTTCTATAGAGAAAGTTCTACTGGGTTTACTTCTGGAGCTAAATGATCCAAGATTAGAAGAACAGATTCTAACAAACATGCTGGTATGTGTTGGAGGTACTGAAAAGTGGTTCTATTGGAGCGGCAATGTTTTATATTAGGAGGAATATAGACTAACAGACTTCGGTTCCTGTGTTTGGAGATACTGCATGCACTAAGAAGTTCCTAGGTGGTTCTACTGGATCTGTGGTTTTAGACCAAAAACATTCAAAAAATGTAAGAATAAAGATGAAAAACTTAATGTACAGTTCTAGTACAGTTCTATGGAGGGCTTTAGAATGTTCTCTTGGAGCAAAAGGATCCAAGATAAAAGAACAGATCCTGACAAACTTCAGTTCCTGTGCTGATAGATGTTGGGCGTAATATAAAGTTCCATCATTGTTCTATTTGGAGCTTTAGGATTTTGGTTTTGGATCAAAGTTCTCCCCAAAAGAGAAGAACAGAGCCACTTACACTTCAATGTCTATGCTGGTAGAAGCTGGTCTGCTAAGCTTGAAGACAATAGAAGAACCCTCATTGGTGCTATAGAGAACCACATACAACATATTCTCTCTTGAGCTGAAGATGTAATGAACCACATAAAATAGTTCCATATAGAACTCTCGGTTGCTGGATAGAAGTTCCACCGCAGTTCAGTAGAGCTCCTCAGCCTGGTAAGCTGGACTATGAAGTTCCACTCCAGTTCCAGATAAAGGTTCTCCATGCATTCTTTAGGTTCTTCATGCATTCTTTAAGTTTGTTCTTTGCATAACTGCTTAGCTGTTTCTTCTCTATGAAGTTGTAATGTTATGTGTGGTTCTCCAAAGAGCTTCTTAAACATGGTTCCAACAAGGGTTGGACTGTTTCGGCACTACATAGAACCTTTTCTGTGGAGAGAACTTTTTTAGGACTTTGTGGTCTGGATTAATACTTCCGACTCAAGTTTAAGCTGCTACACTTTTTTAAGCTTAGGTTTTAGACTTATATGCTTGTAGTTAGAGTTTAGACTGGACAGTCCAGACTTTATATCTTTTCCGTGTTCGTTGTTCTAATGATGGAGATCATAGTGCCGATAGGAGAGGCCAAGTACGACGTCATCCTAGAAGACATGGAAAAACTGGACGGTGGGAGACTGAGTGAGGGAAAGTGAAGAGAAAGGATGGTCAGTAGAGATGGAGGACTCGATAGCAGTAGCAGAGGATCTCTGTTGCTGGACAGCGAGATACGGTATCTGGTTTCTGTTTGACCTCTGCAGCTGGGCCAGGGGCAAAAATGCACTGCTGACCGCAAAAGGGCCCCCAGAGGACAACTGGGTTGTAAGAGGGGCAGTTCATTTGTAATTCCAGTCTCAGTCAAAGTGAAAACCTACCTGGAGACCTACAATCCAAAAACAATGCTTCAACAAGAATGCTGCCCCCAACTAACTGGGGACATTTATAGGGGTATATTGTTTATTTGGTAATTACTGGTCTTATATGTCCATGGCATTGTCTTTTGTGAACATTCTTGTGTTTGTTCCTCTTTGTTTTAAGTTTTTGGGATCCTTTTGGTCTAAAACAAAATCCTACAGCCCCAATAGAACATCTTCCAGCATGTTTGTTAGAATCTGTTCTTCATCTTGGATCGTTTTGTTCTAGAAAATGTCCTAACGTTCTCAATAGAACTGTACTAGAACCTATAATTATAAACAGCACCTGTAAACATAGAAAATGTAGTTTGTTCCTCTTTGTTTTTCACTTTTTGGGATCCAAACTAAAGTTCTTCAACTCAAATAGAATCACAATGGAACTTCTCAGAACATCTAGCATCTCCAAGCACAGGAACTGAAGTCTGTTAGTCTATATTCGTACTTTTTAGTCTAAAATAAAACATTGCAGCTCAAATAGAACCACAGTGGAACTTCTTAGTACATCCAGCATCTACCATCATGTTTGTTAGAGTCTGTTCTTCTCATCTTGGATTCTTTTGTTCAAGAAAACAGTCCTAACGTTCTCCATAGAACTGTACTAGAGTCTATAAGTATATACAGCACTTATAAACATCGAAAATTAAATTTGTTCCTCTTTGTTCTTCACTTTTTGGGATCCAAACTAAATTTCTTCAACTCAAATAGAACCACAATGGAACTTCTCAGAACATCTAGCATCTCCAAGCACAGGAACTGAAGTCTGTTAGTCTATATTCCTATTTTTAGTCTAAAATAAAGCATTGCAGCTCCAGTTGAACCACAGTGGAACCTCTCAGTACATCCATCATCTACCATCATGTTTGTTAGAGTCTGTTCTTCTCATCTTGGATTCTTTTGTTCAAGAAAACAGTCCTAACGTTCTCCATAGAACTGTACTAGAGTCTATAAGTATATACAGCACTTATAAACATCGAAAATTAAATTTGTTCCTCTTTGTTCTTCACTTTTTGGGATCCAAACTAAATTTCTTCAACTCAAATAGAACCACAATGGAACTTCTCAGAACATCTAGCATCTCCAAGCACAGGAACTGAAGTCTGTTAGTCTATATTCGTACTTTTTAGTCTAAAATAAAACATTGCAGCTCAAATAGAACCACAGTGGAACTTCTTAGTACATCCAGCATCTACCATCATGTTTGTTAGAATCTGTTTTTCTCATCTTGAATCATTTTGCTCTAGAAGAAAATCCTAAAGATGGACTGATCAGCGTTTTTGAGCCGATACCGATCAAGGGCGGGGCTATATGCCACTGCGGGTGAAGGTCGTAAACTGTTCTCGCAAGGCGGCTGCTTTAGTCAGTCTGAGGAAAATGAAAGGGTGTGTATTTCCATCTAGTGGTTCAGTTTGGAATTGCAGGGAGCTGGCCGGAGGGCTCCTCTTTCTGGATGAAGTGTTAGCTGGAAAAACAGGAATTAGGCTCATTTGTTTTTTATGCCATCGGTCCGCTAAATTTTTAGCCGATATTTTGATTTGATTAAAAATCGTCCGATACTGATACATGACCGATCGATCCTTCCATCTCTAATTTTTATACATTGTTTGAACATGACAGCTGCCGTTTACATTGTGTGTAAATTTCATTACGAATAGACCAATAGAAATGCTCCAAAATAACAAGAAAATAATTCTGGTTCCATTGACTTACATTTACAGTAAACTTTACAGCCTCTCCTGTAAAGTTGCTGTTTTGAATGCTTGTTATTTGAAAAACGTTGATACTTGATATTTGACATATTATGTAGTATCCTTTAGCACTGCGAGAGGTGGGGGTTGTGATGAAGCCTATCCAAGCTCTCATAGAGCAGAAGACAGGAAATACCCTGGACAGGCCTCCAGTCCAGATCACACCTAGTGGGCAATATAGCATGTCCAACTCACCTGACTGTCTTTGGACTGAGGGAGGAAACCCACACAGACATGGCGAGAAACATACAAACTCCACACAGAAAGAACCAAACCCTGACCCTTCTTGCGGTGAGGGGACGGGGCTACCCACTGCACCACCATGCCGGCCCAGAAGGATAAGCGGCTTAAAAAACGGATAAATCCATGAATTCTTTAGCACAGCTTTTACTTTTATCAGTGTTTTCTTGCTACACTAGCCAGCATGCATTACACAAATACATCCCTTGGAATCCCTGACTGGGAATCAGCCAATCATTGATCACTGATCCAAGCTGACATTGGCGAAACTACCTGCCTCTGTTATCAAACACCCACAAGAACAGCTGTTCTATGTTTATTCAGCCAAGAATGGACACCGGAGACAATACAAATCCATCCAGGCATCTAAAAATAGCAACATCCAAAGTAAACAGCCAATTACTTTTTAGTTTGACCACTCATTTCTGTCGCTATATATATATATTATATATATATTATCTATATATATATATATATATATATATATATATATATATATATATATATAATTTAATGCAATTTCCATGCAATTTTCATGCAATTCACAAACAATATTGTCCATTTCACAATTAATGTAAGTGTATCAGATGATTTTTAAAGAATATAAATTTTTGTATTAAAGTCTATTTTTGTATAAAGGCTTATTTTTCAGATAGTCCTAAGTTAAGGATGTTATTGGACTAATTGGTTGTTAGGACACTCTTGCTCAATTGTGATGCACAGCTGAAAAACATTCTACTAATAAGTGAGTATAAAAGGGAGAACAACATTCTAGGTTAGTTTAGTATCTGAAGATCAGCAGTTGATGGCTTGCTGACCGACTCAAAATGACCAGAAAGAAACAACTTTCTTTAGAGAGCCGTCAGTCCATTGTTGTGTTAAGGAAGAAGATACTCCATTAAAACAAGAACATTTCACTGTGATCCCAAACTTTTGAGCGGTAGTATATATATATATACATTAATTAAATTTGATCCCAGTTCCTCAGTTTTTATACTGGCCGTACGTCAAGTTTTCCAAAAGTTCTGGGCACCTTCAGGAAACATCATCAGAATTTTCAAGTCTTTATATCTTAGATCTTAGCAGTAAGGACAGATCTGATTAGAACAGATGTAAATAATCATACATACAATACAAAGTAACATGAATATGTTATTGTGAAAGAAGTAGATCATATCTTGAGCTCCAGTTTGAAGAACAAAGTTAGGTTCCAGATTTCTCCTGGACGCCCCAGACATTGTATGAACGTATTAAGTTCCTTCAGCAGCAAACTTGATTTAGCTTAATGAAGTACTGAGCAGTCAAAGCAGGTATTAGATGAGAACTGTAAATAATACTGGGTTGTCTCCACAAGGAGAAGCTTGGAAAGGGTTTAATTAACACTACTTTCACTACTTGTACTTGTAAAAGCATGACTAGTCATGCATTTAAAACTTCTGAAGCTGCTCTGAAGGTTTCTGCTTTTGTTTTTTTTTACCCGTCAGTCTTAGTTTTGCAGAGCGTACATATTTCTGGACTTGTGTAACAGCCGGCGCGCCGCGTTCCAGCCCAAGGAAGCCCACCATTCAGTCAGCAAGATGGAAAGTGGGGGTAATTTCTCTCGCTGCGCTCTCGGGGGTTCGAGTCTGTCTGCCACATTTGCACTGGGGCTGCTCTGAGTCCAGCGGAGAAGTTCCTGAAGGCAGTCCTGACATACTGCGTGCATGTGTCGTCGGAAGGGCTTCAGCTTTTATCTCGGTGTGCAGATCTCGGGGGAGCTCTTTGAAGAAGCCTGTGATGTGTTTGACACGAGCGGGCTTGCATGCTCATATAGGAGCACTGTGGAAAACTCTTGACCTCCCTTTGAAGGAGCTTCTGCTGCATTCTTACAAAGACTTCTGTGGTACGTCAGTGTTGGGGCTAACACAGTACACAGTGAAGTTCTTTAATTTATTAAATACAGTCAGTGGGGAACCGTCATTGCCCTCTATGCCCTCTTAGAGGGCCTAAAATATTCTTAACACACACACACAGCCTTAATATGGTGTAATGACTAAATTATTAAAACACGTTGTTAAAAATCACTAAAAGTATCAGATTTATTAGATTTTGTGTAAAATCCGCTGCACGTGGGTCTCCATTGTTGTATCTACTGACGTGATCAGCGGGTGGTGACGTCAAATGGTTGCCAGTAACCGGCCGTCACGCTTGAGCCACAGCTAGCTACTAAACATGCTACAGTTCAGTCTATACAGTTTGAACTAGAACTCAACATATCTGACATCAGCGGTGACATCACACACCACGTTAGTGTAAATGGTGAACAGAGAGGGTGGAGGAGAGAGTGACACAGTGCTGGAGTTGTTGTGAAACTGTGTGTTGGTGTTGACGGAGAAGGAGAGTGTCTGTTAAAGGAGCTAGCAGGAAACATTCACGCTCAGTAAACAGCTAGATACACTGAACGGGAGTGTCTCTGAGCTTCACACTCCTTTATTAGTGAAGAAGTATGTTCACTACTAAGACTGTACTTTCACCTTCAGGATCCACAAACGAGGAGAAGCAGCTGACGCTAACGCTAAACGTTCTCAGGAGAGAATCCAGCACATGTTCATGTTCACGGTTCTTCTCGCGGTTCTCCATAATCTAGAGCTTCTGGACTTCCTGTGTGGGGAAACTGTGACACTGCATTGTGTTTTAGTCTACGCTTAAAACCAACAGCCTCCGCCAAGTCTCTCACCAGTGGTGGTCTACTGAACCACTCAAACTCATCCAGACTGAAGTGAGGAGAGCAGAGCGGGGGTCTCATCTACCCAGCAGGCATTGCACGTCAGAAATAATAGCTTTGAGAAAGGAATAGGTTTGAGGAAGAGGGCCGAGGCTTAAGGGTCAACGTTCGCTACTAAATACAGTACTGTGTAAACATCTGAGGCTCTTGGGGACATCATTATATTTAAAAAGCTGCAATTAATACAGTATTAATAGAGTAAGTATTGTTTTTACATACCTCAGTGTGTTTATTTAACCCTTTCCAAGCTTCTCCTTCTATAAACAACCCAGTATTATTTACAGTTCTCATGTAATTCCTGCTTTGACTGCTCAGTACTTCATTAAGCTAAATCAAGATTACTGCTGAAGGAACTGAACACATTCATACAATGTCTGGGGCGTCCAGGAGAAATCTGGAACCTAACTTTGTTCTTCAAACTGGAGCTCAAGATATGATCTACTTCTCTCACAATAACATATTCATGTTACTTTGTATTGTATGTACATCTGTTCTAATCATATCTGGTTAAAGTACCCTTATTGATTAGATAAAGACTTAGGGTCCCAAGACTTTTGCACAGTAGTGTAAATAATAATGTCCATTAATTACACCATTCAAATCGAATGTATATGTCAAAATGTGGGGTTAACACAGCTATAGGCTCCTCGGTTTGCAGTATACTGGTGGTACCGGTATTACAGCATCATCTAAGCTTCTCTTTCTCCTCTGTAGGTCATAACGTTACTGGACGTACACCGCAATGTCGGCCCCTTGGTCTCTCCCGTCCCGCCTGGCTGTGTTATCGTGTTTATGGAGTCTAAGTCTCGCTCAGTTCGAGTACCTGGGCTACCCTCAGGGCTACCCCGAACCTGTGGAGGAGCAGTACACGGCGCCACAGATCCCGGCCGACGTGCCCAGGATCCAGCTGCGCCTGGCCGGGGAGAAACGCAAGCACAACGAGGGCCGACTGGAGGTCTTCTACGAAGGGGAGTGGGGAACCGTATGTGATGATGATTTCAACATCCACGCCGCTCAGGTGGTGTGCAGGGAGCTGGGCTACTCCGAGGCGGTTTCCTGGACCCCTTCAGCCAAGTACGGGAAAGGAGAGGGTAAGCAGCCAATATAGCACAGTCGAGTCACATTATTATGACCACTTTCTGCGTTCTGGTCTGGTCTGATTCTCTGGACCCACTCATCCATGTGGGAGACACTCTCAATGGATTTGGGTCTGAATCCATCCTTGCAGATCACGTACACCATACATGCTGATTGTCTTCTCTGGAGCGGATGGGATCTTCTAGCAAGACAATGCGACACATCACACGACTAGAAATCTAGAAATGTCCCACATTGGTTGGAAGAGCTGACCAAGACTTCCAAGTATTTCCCTGAACCCATAATTCTCCAGACTTGAACCTAATTGAGCATTTGTGGGACCACCTGGATGGTGGTGTTGGCTCTATGAATCCTTCTCCACGCTCCTTCCCGCAGCTGTGGGATGGACTGCAATCAACATGGCTCCAGATACCTGCGACAACCAACCAGGACCTTATAGAGTCTCCCAGTTCGTCTAGCTGCTGTCCATGCTGTTCACTCTGGATATTAGCCAGTGGTCATAATAATCTGACTCGGCTGTGTAATACAATACTGAAATACTAAAAATAACCATTAATTACAAATAATTAATAACAAAACTGCACAGAAACCTCATTAACAAAGTAAATAAGTTACTGGTCACACTTGTGGTCCAAGTACTTCTAGTTACAAGTCAATTCTAATCAAATCAAACCTCTCAGTGAGGAGCTACTTGAACAGCTACACGTCCTTTCAGACCCATAGCGTTGAGGTGTCTTCTCACAGTGGAGGGATGGACAGAAACACCTGTAGATGTTCTTAGATCTGAAGCTGGAGCTTGATGTTCTCCTGTCTCTCAATGATAAAAGTTTTGGTAGTTTACCGAGTCTTCCAGGTGGTTGTTAGGAGTCCAACTTTCTCAGTAGCTCGTAATTAGTTTCTGAACTCCTGTTTTGTTATCTTTGTCTTGCCAGTGTCTTATATCATTTGTATCCAAAGAGAACCAAGTATCTAGAAAATAGTAACTTTACAAGAGAGGCTAAAAACATTCTTGTCTTTCAATGTAAGTTAATGTAAAGGTGGTTTTGGAGCATTTCTATTGGTCCATTCATCATGTAAAGAGCGGCAGTCATGTTCAAATAATATAGAAAAATAAAATAGGACAAAAAATGAAGATATACATATTTCTTTGGACACTGACAATATCTAACTTTCCTAGAAATATCTTCTTGTGGCTATGGGAACTATTAAAAACCTGGCCGTAATGATCTGAGATGGTACTTAGTTGGTTAAACTTCACATGTAAGCTCACACCAGACTTGATCAGCAGTGTGTTTGGTGCAGCATGACTTTGTTTTTTCCAGAATATTATTTTTCTGCCGTTAGAAACATCAGAAATTCCTTTGTATGTTGTAAGACCCAGAGGTCTGGACCTTTTAATGGGAATACGGCGTCCCACACTTTCTCCAACAGCTGACTTCCTCTTGTTTTTCAGGCCGCATCTGGTTTGACAATGTCCACTGCACTGGAAAGGAGAAGACCCTGGCCCAGTGCGAGTCCAACGGCATCGGAGTATCCGACTGCAAACACTCCGAAGACGTAGGCGTGGTGTGCAGTGACAAAAGGATCCCAGGGTTCAGGTTCCTGAGCCCCGTCACCAACAACATCGATGTAAGTGTGCCTGCTGTCTTGTTTTCCTAACGCTGCAGCCGATTTGTCCACATTTACAGTGACTGTTGCTTTCAGCTGCCAGCCCGGTGCAGTTACTGCTGGAGAACATCTGGCGTCTGTCCTCAGGCTCGCAGTCAGTGGCATTAGCTGTGCATGGTGTCTTGTTAAGAGAGAAGCCTACACACATAAAAGCCTGTTTGCTACCATGGAATGCTCGATTGGGATGTAGCAGTATTTCCACACAGTGAAGTCACATTATTATGACCCCCGGCTAAAATCCAGAGTAACTGCCTTGTGCAGCACGGACAGCAGCTAGACGCACTGTGGAGTAGAATCCACACAGCCAACCCCATCACCAAGGTGGTCCCACAGGGTTCAAGTCTGTAGAGTTAGGGGTCCAGGTTAGTACTTGGAAGTCTTAGTCAGCTCGTTCAACCAATGTGGGACATTCCTAGTCATGTGATGTGTCACATTGTTTCGCTGGAAGATCCCATCCGCCCCAGAGAAGACCCAAGGATGGATTCAAACCCAAATCAGTTGAGAGTGTCTTCCACATGGTTAACACTGCCACCACCAGCTTGTGTTGCTGACCATCGATCGGTTCTCGGGATCGGCTAAATTGGAGAAAGGTCGATTGGCCGATATTTCTCCAATTTAGCCGATCCCGAGAGCCGATCGATGGTGTTAAACCAATGTTTTTCCAGCTAGCAGTTTTGTTGAAACCCCCTCTGGTCAGGTCCCTGCAATTCCTATCTGAACCACTAGGTGGAAACACATAACCTTTTATTTTCCACAGACTGACTAAAGTAGCGGTCTCCCGAGAACAGTTTATAGCGTTCACGGCATGCGCTGCTAGAAAACATGTCGTTCGTCTGGCAGTTTGTGTCACGTTGGGGAACCAAGACAAAGACATTTAACACTACTAATCTGATACGGCTTTTAAGAGTACCCCACTCGGCTGAATACAGTGAGTATCAGCAAACAGCAGAGCTAGCACGCACAGCTAGCACAAAACAAACAACCCAGAACACCATACAGACCAGATCTGACCGGTACGAACAGAACAGCAGCAACAATTCAAGATCTACATTTAATGATTACAGTTTTAGTTTAAAATAACAGAGTCTGCGTTTAATGACTGCAGTTTTAACTGTATTTATTTAATTATCTTTTTTAGTTTTAAATTAAGGGTCTAAATTTAATGATTGCAGTATTGGAGATATTTGTTTGATTTACTTTGTTTATTTACTGTTAATTTTGTTAAAAATTTTATGCTGTTTCACATGAGCTTGTTAAAAATGGTAATAAATCAGTTTAGAGCATGTTTCATGACTTGCTTGCACTAATAACTGCATGTAGCCCTGCCGTGGCATATAGCCCCACCCTTGATCGGTATCAGCTATCAGCCAATCGTGATCGGCGATCAGAATCAGCCTCAAAAACGCTGATTGGTCCATCTCTAATATATATATAAACTAATATATTCACTACAACAGCAACCAAAGTTGAAGCGGGACATGCTAGAAGTCTTTTTAGAATCAAATGATATCTGTTAGAAATACTGTCTCATATATTTGTTACTGCAGACGGACGGGTCATGTGGTTCATCCAGTATAAATAACCTCTGTTTGAAGCCTTCTGCACTTTATTTCAGTGTAGAGACTGTCCAATTACTTACAGACTGCACTGTATCCTGCAATTATAAACTTTGTGGGGAGAGACGGCGCGCACATGACTCCACATTTATCTCATGGTGGTATCCCAGTGGTCAGTGACCTCAGCCATGAGCCAGGGGTTTGATGTTAGGTGGAAATATACCGTCATTTCTCTTGTTGCTCCGCGGCTGCTCAGTGCCGGAATCTATCCATACATTGCCTGAGCTTGAGCTGGGTGATGTAATTATATCATATTATAAATATTATAGATGTATTCTATCGTAGATGGAAGCACTGATCTAGATTGGGATATCTTCTAATAGGGGTGTGCCATATCGTATCGTACACAATAATATGGCCAACATTTTTTAATATGGTGAACGATATTATACCCTGAAAAATACTGTTTTTAGAAAAAGAAACATTCACACTTTCCTAATTTCCCATTATATATCTACTAGAGACAGATTTTATCTGTACAGTATCATTCACTTTACTTCAGTCCTGGATATATGAAGATATTTGGAGTGTATTATTTAGTATTGTGACATTCTGGATAAATGACTTCTGTTACAATATGATAAAAAATATTTTTTTAATATCTCAGTTAGGGGTGTGCCATATAATATCCTATGCAATAATAAAATTAAATTTTCCTTTTGTTGCAGTAGTGTATTCTTGTTTTGTCATATCAAAAAGAATATCGTTATCGCAAAAATACCATGAAATATCGTGATATTATTATAGGGCCATATCGCCCACCCCTATCTTCTAGGCAGCTTTTTTTCAGTTCACCCTTAAACAGAGTACTTAGATTTTGGTCAGACCAGGAATCAATGCAATGCCATCCGATGCAGCTAAACAGGTCAGGGGACTCCTTGGCCAGGAATCATCAGTCGATGTTAGGCTATGGCTAACCCCTAAAGACTGTCCACCACCTTAAAAAAAAGAAGTGGACTACTTCAGATGAAACGAGTAGGCTTTCCATGCGCCAAAAAAAGCTAAATCCTGAATGGAAGCATGAAGTTCAAGAAACCATCCATCTATACATTATCTTCCATTATCTTGCTAGTCAGGATCATGGGGTTGGTGCTGTAGCCAATGCCAGGGACCATGGACGTTGCCAGTCCAGCGCATGACCAACACACACTCACACCTACAGGCAGTTTAGAGTGAGGATCAACCTAACATGCATGTGTTTGGACTGTGGGAGGAAACCGGAGTACCCGGAGGAACCCACTCAAACACGGAGAGAACATACACACTCCACACAGAACCACCCGGACCGGGAATCCAACCCAGATCATCTTGCTGTGAGGAGACCACTACCTTCAAATCCATCTCAATGGCCAACTTGGCGATTCTTATATCAGTGGGCTTAGGTGGAGTGATGGGAAACAACTACAGACCACCCTAGAAACGGTCTGGCCATGGTGCATAGCTTTATGAAGATTGCTTTCAACATTCTGAATTTCTTGTTCCACCTTAAATTGTGCAGCAGTTACATTCCGGCATGATTTAAGGCGGGAAATTCAAAGAGCTTAACCTTCAGGAATGTTGGTGTCATTGGGGTAGCACAGAGATTGCAGCCCTCATTAGGTGGGCTGTTTCTTTATAAGTACCACGTCTTGCTTGGTCGGATGCAGTTCTTAGCCATGGTGGTCTACAAGCTCCATTTGAATTGTGAACTCAAGCATTCCTGACTCAGCTATTGAGCTACATGGAGTAACGTCAGCATCGGTGTGGCTGGTATGGCAGCTCATACGTGAGGAATCATTTCAACAGGTGGACCAGATTAACCGATATACAACCACCCACTACTCCACTGACCTGATCTTCAGAGACTGAGGATGGTTCGGAAGGTTCAGAACTCATTTCGAGTTCTAGAAACTCTGCAGGATGGAGTTGTACTTCAACAGTACTGGTGGAGGTAGACGTGAGAACTTTGAAAGCCTTGTGCAGGCCAGTGGGCAGATACCAATCAGGCTTCGGAAGCATCAGTTTATGACTGGTACGTACGTATGTGAGGTCTTTTTTGGGTTTTTTTCACGAAGAGGTAAGTTAGAAACTCCGGCGCTGAGCTCGGTGGCCTTCAGGCGGCTAGACATCTGGAGTCAGGTTCTTTTCAGCCGTCTCCAGCTGGGCCACAGAGGGCGAGAAAACGTGAGTCAGCTTTTCCGTCTGCCCATAGGCCGCACGCGCCCCACGTAGCGGCAGTTAAAAAGCAGTGAGGTTACCCATAATGCAGGAGTAATGTTCCCGAGCTAATGCACAGCAGACGTACACACATGGCACTGTAGGGGGAATGACGTGAGCCTCGTGTGGGAAGAATGACTGTAATCATAGGACACATGATATAGTAGCCATGACTGTATGCCAGAGGTCATGGGTTCTGGTCTAGGAGGTCCCTCAGAGTTTGGTGCTTCTACTTCTCAGACGTGTGGGGTTCAATTTAGTGGGTTGCCAGTTTCAGAAGATGTATTTGAGCAGGAACACAACACAATAAACTGGACACCAGGACTGGATCTGGTGACCCTCTGGTAGAGGGTGTATAAATGTATTGATGCATCTGATCTGATATCTAAAACTTTACAGTGACTTTTGCTTCAGTTCTATAATCTGATTGGCTTGTTGGATGTTCAGTAAAAACCTGAGCAGTGTGAGGAACGAGTGATGAATAAACGACAAGTAGAGGAGTGCGGGTCAGTGTGTTTGGGGATCTGCCTTGAGTGAGTACAGGCAGTTTGGAGGCTGTAGGTTAAAGGAAACCATGAGGTTTGGATTTGACCAAAAATGAATGGGACTCTATGGGAGGAACGAGGGATGAATAAACAACAAATAGAGGAGTGCAGGTCAGTATGTCTGTGGATTAGAGTTTGGGGACCTGCCTTAAAAGACAGTTTGGAGGCTGTAGAGTGAATGAAATCATGAGGTTTGGGGGTGACAGAAAATGAATGGGACTCTATGGGGAAAAAAGAGGAATAAAAAAACAACAACAAACAGACGAGTGGGCGTCGAACCAACAGTGCAGTCATGGTCGGGGGTCCGCCCTGAGTCAGTATGTGTGAAACAGTGTCTGTGGGTCAAGCAGAAGTACGGTAGATTGGCGTGCACTTTTCTATCCTATTAATTCTCTATGGGAAAAAAATCCAGAAGTAGTATTCCGAAAAAAACAACTGAATTTTTCCGGAATTTTTTCCCATAGAGAATGAATACTGATTCAGGGCAGACCCCTGACCACAACTGTAGTGTTGGTTCAACCTGCACTCGTCAGTTTGCCGTTTTTCTCATCCCTCCATTCCAAACTTTTTCTCCCATAGAGTCCCATTCATTTTCTGCCTAACCCAAACCTCATGGTTTATTTAACCTACAGCCTCCAAACTGCCTGTACTCAGTCAGAGCAGGTCCCCAACCTCAAATCCATAGACATACTGACCTGCACTCGTTTAGTTATCAGTTATTTATACCTCGTTCCTCCCATAGAGTCCCATTCATTTTCTGCCTAACCCAAACCTCATGGTTTATTTAACCTACAGCCTCCATACTACCTGTACTCAGTCAGAGCAGGTCCCCAACCTCAAATCCATAGACATACTGACCTGCACTTGTTTAGTTATCATTCATTCATCCCTCGTTCCTCCCATAGAGTCCCATTCATTTTCACCCACACCCAAACCTCATGGTCTCATTTAACCTATAACCTATAACCATGTACTCAGTCAGAGCAGATCCCCAACCTCAAATCCACAGATGTACCAACCCGCACTCCTCTATTTGTTGTTTATGTGCAACCATTCTAGTTATTAATATATCTTCACATTTTGCACACAAATTATGGAAAGTAGTATCAACAAGAGTATCGATAAGTATCAGTATCAATATCGGTACTGATACGATACTAACTATACCCATTCCTAATAATGTTTTATGATGTGTTTATTAAACTCCACCAGTTTTTCTTCCGAAATCTATTCCATAAGACTTCAAGGCTTTAACGTCTCATCTGAATTTCTCCATTAAACATCATATTTAGCAGCACAGCAGCCGAGAGCAGCTGCTTCCTGCTTTATGTATCTAACTAGACACATGCTTAGTGGTGTGTGTATCTGCTGATACTGACAGTGGTCTTTGTTCTGCCTTCTGCAATAACCATGAACAAGCTGGACGCTCCACTCAGCGTTTGGAGGCGGGAGGTTTGGCAAACTTGGTGCTTCCCCGCCGGCTAACAGCTAAAACATCTCTCCATCAGTGGCACGCTTCATGATCTCACTCTGCCTGTGAATACATCTTCAGCCCTGCCGCTTGTACAGTATTTCAACATCAGTCATGTTTCTCCAACTACCATAGAGCGTCTGCCTGTTTTGGACCTTCTTCTGTGTTAGAACCTTCAATGGAAATACTGGGTCTGTCTGTTCTATATTATTATTTTTATTTTTTATTTTTTTCTGCTACGTTTTTAACTCCATTCCAACACCAGATTGTCTGGCATGATTGTGTGATTCAGGCTTATCTACAGCTTTTTGATCAGATGCACAGATTCTGGAAAATTCCAGGAATTTTTCCCCATAGAGAATGAATAGGATGGAAGTTCACACTCTTATTTAAGGTACTTCTACTTGACTAAGAGACACTATTTCACATGCAATGACTCAAGGCAGACCCCCAGCCATGACTGCAGTGTTGGGTCGACCCACACTTGTTTCGACTTTGTTGGTTTTTTCATCACTCTTTTTTCCCCATAGACTCCCATTCATTTTTGCTCACACCCAAACATTATGGTTTTGTTCAACCTACAGCCTTCAAACTGCCTGTACTCACTCAGGGCAGATCCCCAATCTAAAATCCACAGTCATACTAACCCACACTCCTCTATTTGTTGTTTATGCTCAACCATCCTGTGTTTCCTTCAGGAAATACACATTTCTAGTTATTATTAATATTTTCAGCTGTGTGGAGATGAACGCCACCTTTGCACATTGTTACATGCCAAGTCTGGAGAAAACATTATGAAAGATACTGTCAACATAGAGTTTCACTAACCACACTATAAGAAAAGGCCCAGCAACTCATTAGCAACTACCTGGAACCCCCCCTTTAACATAATACACTGTAAGCCAACAGCATTTCAAGCAGTCATATGTGAAATCATATATCATCGCTGTTCAATGAAACTCTACGTCCATTCTTTACATCCATTCATCTGCCGCTTTAACCCGCTAGTCAGGGTCATGGGGGGCGTTGAAGCCAATCCCAGCCTCAACGGGTGAAGGCGGGGTAAACCATGGACAGGTCGCCATTCCATTGCATGGCCAACACTCACTCACACCTACATAGTGCTAACAACATATCAATATTTCCTGATGGATGGACCAATAGAAATGCTCCAAAATAGATAAAAAAATGTAAAAAATCTGGTTCCATTGACTTCCATTGAAAGTATAGAAGGTTTTTGGTCTCTTTTTTGCCATTTTGGAGATGCTTGTTTCTCTTTGGGCAGCGATGATATACAAACATCATCACGTCGTTTGCCCACAGCTGCTAGAAGTCATCTGAAAGGTGTACCGCAACAGTGGCTATGTTTACATGCAGAGATGTTCTCCAATCTGATTGAATTAATTCCGATTCTAGATAGTTGTGTACACTAAGGTCAAGGACTGTTTCCTTCACAAGTCGTGAAACGGTTGGTAAGTATCTTCAAACGATGAATGCATTTGGAGGAGAAACCTTCCACACCTTGCTGGAAGCGTCAGCCTCGTTACAGGGAGCGTGTCTTCAGGGCAGATCCCTGCAGCCGAAAGGTTCAGGAGGAGGACGGCTGACCTCGCTGTTCTGCTCCTGGTGCCACGGCCAGCGAGCTGCACCAGTGACTCATATGTTCCCAAACTCCCCCACAGCCTAAGCCTCGAAGCCAGGGACGCGATCATGAAGCGTCTCAGAGCAAGACGGCTGACCTGGGATCAGTTTCTCGCTGCTAAAGCCTGCTGAACGTGAACGTGGGTGTGATGAGCCTATCCCAGGCAGGCTGTGTTGCTTTAGGATGCCTGAGGAAAAAAATGTGGGGCCTGGAGCCAGGCTGGAAATTTCCAAACCCAGGAATGTTCCCAGATTTTCTGTGCAAAGCTCACGGAAATCTGCAAAGTTCAGTCCTAGACGTTGGTTTACACATGCAGTGATGTTGGGGGTCTGGACTGGGAGGTCCGTCCATTGCTCTGAGAACTTTTCTCAGTGAGGAGCTCCTTGAACAGCTTCACATCCTTTCAGACCCCTTATATCATTGAGGTGTCTTCTCACAGTGGACTGATGAGTCCTCAAAGATGTAGACTTTTGGTGCTGTTCATCTGATGGGGACAGATTTGGTGGGTCTACCAGCTCTCGAAGATGTCAATTTTATGGCTGTTTGTCTGATGGGGACATGTTTGGTGGGTCTACCAGCTCTTAATGATGTCAACTTTAAGTGCTGTTCATCTGATGGGAACAGCTTTGGTAGTTCTACCAGCTCTCAAAGATATCAACTTTAAGTGCTGTTTATGTGATGTGGACAGGTTTTGGTGGTTCTACCAGCTCTGAAAGATGTGAACCTTTAAAGCTGTTCATCTGATGGGGACAAGTTTGGTGGGTCTACCAGGTGTACCAGCTCTCAAAGATGTAAACTTCAAGTTTCATCATCTGATGGGGACATGTTTGGTGGGTCTACCAGCTCTCAAAGATGTCAACTTTAAGTGCTGTTCATCTGATGAGGACATGTTTGGTGGGTCTACCAACTCTCAAAGATGTAAACTTCAAGTGCTGTTTATCTGATGGGGGACATGTTTGGTGGGTCTACCAGCTGTCAAAGATGTCAACTTTAAGTGCTGTCCATCTGATAGGGACATGTTTGGTGGATGTACCAGCTCTCAAAGAAGTCAACTTTAAGTTCTGTTTATCTGATGGGGACATGTTTGGTGGGTCTACCAGCTCTGAAAGATGTCAACTTCAAGTGCTGTTCATCTTATGGGGACATGTTTGGTGGGTCTACCAGCTCCAGGATGGAAATTCACACTCTGATTTGAGGTACTTCTGCTCGACCGAGAGACACCGTTTCGCATACACAGACTCGGGGCTGATCCCCGGCCTCGACTGCAGTGTTGGTTTGACCCGCAATCATCTGTTTGTCATTTTCTTTTCATCCCTCTTTTTTCCCCATTAAGTCCTATTCATTTTCAGGCGCACCAAAACATTATGTTTTCATTTAACCTACAGCCACCAAACCGCCTGCACTCACTTAGGGCAGATCCCCAATCACTAATCCATGGACATACTGGCCCTCACTCGTCTATATGTTGTTTACTCATCCCTCGTTTCTTCCCTTGGGCCCCATTCTTTTATGGCCAAACCCAAACCTCATGTTTTCGTTTAACCTACAGCCACCAAACTGCCTGTACTCACTCAGGGCAGATTCCCAAACACACTGACCTGCACTCCTCTACTTGTTGTTTATTCATCCCTTACTCCTCACAGTGCTCACTCTGTGCAACCATCCACCAACCAACCAACCATCCATTTTTCTAGTCTTACGACTAATCTCCTCACAAGTATTCCAAGAAATGATAATAGCCCCCAGCTTACATTGCTATCGTGAACAAGTGATGTCTGGCTACCCAAAAAACATTAGTTTCTTAAACTCTGTTTATCTCCCAGACTGTTTTTGTTACTGAGCTTTTGAGACCATGATTCAAATATGTGCCTTGATTTCTACAAGCTGTAGGGGCTCAAAACTAATTGGACGAAGCCCTTCTGTTCCAAGGCCCAGTGTGTGTTATCAGATAAAAGACCTGCAGAGTGGCCCTTGCATTTGCATTGCACAACAGAGCAATCTGTTACTGTTAACTTGTAAGACCAAGTCCACAGAGCCATTGTTAGCCTGAAAAAAAAACCCAAAACAAAACCATCGGAGAGAAAACAAACGCATTAGCTGTGGCCAAAGCAAGTATTTGGTACGTTCGTAAAAAGAAGGAATGCGCTGATGTGCTCAGAAACACCAGAGGGTCCATATGACCATGGAAAACAACAGTGGTGGACAACAGGAGGATTCCTTCCCTGGCGAAAAAACACAACAAAAAAACTTTTACAGCAGTCTGCCAGATTGAGAAGACCCTGCAGGAGGTAGACGCTAGTCAACAATCACAAGAAAATTGCACCAGAGTTTACCACATGATGTAAAGGAATGTTCCAGAAACATCTTAAACAGCTCTGGAAGAGCATCATATGGACTGAGGAGACGAAGATGGAAAGAGAAGAGTATGGAGAAGTGAACGAATTGCTCATGATCCAAAGCGAATCGACTCCTCTGTGAAGCATGCTGGAGGTAGTGTTATTGCATAGGCATATATGTGGCTGCCTTCGTAACTGGTTTCTTAGTATTTATTGATGATGTGATTACAAATAAAAGCAGCAGGAGGACATTCTGAAGTATCTTGGGCTTCATTGTTTGCTGAAGCTGGACCAATTACTAAATCAACTCCTCTGTGAAGCATGGTGGAGGTAGTGTTATGGCATATGCATATGGCATATGCATATATGTGGCTGCCTGTGTAACTGGTTTCCTAGTATTTATTGATGATGTGATTACTGATGAAAGCTGCTGGAAGAATTTCTGAAGTATCTTGAGCTTCATTGGTTGCTGACATTCAGCCAGAAGCTGGACCAGTTACTAAATCAACTCCTCTGTGAAGCATGGTTTAGGTAGTGTTATGGCATATGCATGTATGTGGCTGCCTGTGTAACTGGTTCCTTAGTATTTATTGATAATGTGGTTACTGACGAAAACAGCAGGAGAACATTCTAAAGTATCTTGGGCTTCATTGTTTGCTGAGATTCAGCCTAAAGCTGGACCAGTTACTAAATCAACTCCTCTGTGAAGCATGGTGGAGGCAGTGTTATGGTATGGTTCTGTGTAAGGCTGCCTGTGTAACTGGTTCACTAGTATTTATTGATGATGTGTTTACTGACAAAAGCAGCAGGAGGACATTGTAAAGTATCTTGGGCTTCAGGATTTGCTCAGATTCAGCCAAAACCTGGACATGGCAGCTGGACAGTGGCTCAAAGCTTATTGCGAAAGCAGCCCATATATTTAGTTTGGGCAAAAATGTATTTCAATCTGACTTCAGTCCAGATGAGCATATAATTAACTTACTGAAGAAGGTGAAGTAGCCCAGGAATGATCAGGGACTGAGGGCGGCTGCAGAACCCATAACACAGAAGAAACCAAGCATCCAACCAATTGTTTGTGAGCTGTTGAAAACAGTTGCAGTTCCTGCACCGTTGGCCTGATTTGGATCTATATGCTAAATTAAAGCTGAAAGTCTGAACTCAGTTCAACTTCTGAGGTTGACAGCATCCAAATATTTATGATCCCGGTGGCACAGATGGAACTTTTTATATATTGAGTATCCTGTACATACCAAAAACATTGGCCGTCTCAGTCCAGGGCGAGGTTTGTGGTCAGAAATTTCAATGGCATGATCATTGTTCTTGTGCGCATGCGCGAAAGTGCGTGCAGCCTTTGCAGTAGCTCCCGTTCGCGTGTTCGTGTTTTTGCTTTTAACTATAGTTTTATCTTAATAATATTATTTATTTTTTACAAAGTAACTTAGTGAAGCTGTGCCCTCTCGAATCATGCTAGTAGAGAGAGTTTTGGTCAGTTTGTTCGCTGTGAAAGTTCTACTTTCACTCTCCTGGTGCACCGCGGCGCAGCATGGCCCCTTTGTTTACACTCGGGATCAGTTTTTTCTGCAATTTCCCCCTGGGATCAATAAAGTATTTCTGATTCTGATTCTGATTCTGATTGACCACCAAGTTCAATCGCAGGCCTCTTGCTCGAGACCAGCGATGCATTTTCTCGTTTCCAAGCAGTAGACTCTGACGTTCTCACTGTTCCTCTGTCGTACATTCCTGCTCTCAGGCTCTCCGTCTTTTTTTCTCCAGGTCAGAGGCCATCATTGCAGCCTTTCGGCCTCGGGCTGTTGCACATGGGTTGCAAGGGAAGCCCAGATTGCCGTTAACTGCTGTGCTGGGCGTTTTCCATTTTGTCATCTGTTCTTTATGCATTACATCACTTTCCCTCTGGCTTTTCTGATAGAGGTCCGCACAGGGCCTGCATGAACAGGTTGTGGGTGGGTGGGTAGCAGGTTTCGGGAGGACGCTGGGGCTTAATGGGAGGGGTTGGCTTGGACAGTTGTATAATTGTGGAAGCGGCAAGGGTACTACAAAAACAAAATGATAATACTTTAGTTGTTAGTTCATGGTGAAGAGAGTGTAGAGAGGCTGTGCGGCCTAAAAGTTGAAGGCGTGTGCAAATTTGGGGCATCAGAGGTCAAATTTCATGTAGGAAGTCCAACACACTCTCAACAGCCAACACACTGCTGTGTATTTGAATACTCAATTATTGTTTACTTGAGGAGTTTTATATGTTGGGGGTAGTGCTGGACGATATGGCCAAAATTTATATTGCGATATATTCCTTAATTTCGGTCGATATGATATAATTCTGATATCGATATGCCAAGAATCCCTTTAATAAAAGTCTGTATATACTTTATCAATATAAATAACTTTGACTTTAAATTATTCTTTTTTGTGTAAAAAGATTGAACAGATTAAAACAATTGTATACCGTTACCGAATTATTGTCCAGGCCTAGTTGGGGCTAAAATATTTAATATAAAATGTGTCCTATGCAAAGGCTTTGGCCAGTTGTATTATTGTTATTTATTAGGGATGCACCGATACCACTTTTTCCTTATCAATACCAATACCAGCTTTTCAGGTATCTGTCGATACCGAGTACCGATACCGATACCGATACCAACTCTGACTTAAATGCTCGATATATTGCTATAAAACCTGATAATTATAGTGTTCCACTTTTTATATGTTGTATTTCTTTATGTCTTATCCTAAATAAGATATAATAACCTTGAAAGAACCATTTACTGGTTGAGTAACTGCACATTAAAAAGTTTGAGCTATGAAAAAATAAAAATTGCCACAATGCAGAAACACGTTCAGCCATTTAGTCAATAAGCTTGATGGTATCGGGGCTCCTTATTGCCCATACCGATACTGTGTGTACATGCCAGTATCAGCGCCAATACTGATACCGTATCGATATCGGTGCAACACTATTATTTATTATTATTATTATTATTATTATTATTATTCAAATACACAGAATCAGCCCATATAAGATGTATTGGCTGTAATGCAATCTTGGCTGACTTGTAGATGCCTAATAGACTAATTAGCTAATATAATATTTATACAGATCAAAGGCTGAGCTCGGCTGCTGTCCAATTAGCTGTGGTCAGATGATGTTCTGCTTTGTTTAGCCTAAACCTACTCAAAATGCATACTTTTCCAATAGTCAGTTTGAGGGGTCTGGAGGCTGCCCCGCCATGTCGCAGGGGTCATATAGGGATGCATTGTCCACTGTATCAGCTCCACTGACCTTATAGGAGCTACACTTACAGACTGTAGTTCATTTGTTTCTCTACATGCTTTGTTCTTCAGTGATCAGGAGCCCCACAGGACCACCACAGAGCAGGTACTATTAGGGTGGTGGGTCATTCTCATGTCATTCTGTGTTGTTGTGCTGGTATGAGTGGATCAGACTGTGTCAACTTACTGTCCACTCTATTAGACACTCCTATTATTTGCTGGTCCACCTTGTAGATGTAAAGTCAGAGCACAGTTTGTGTTCTCTAGTTCTTCATTAGTGGACACAGGATGCCGCCCACAGGACACTGTTGTCTGGATGTTGCTGGTTGGTGGACGATTCCCAGTCCAGCAGTGATGCTGAGGTGGCTGATCTGTGTATATATCCACTAGCTTTCAGATCTTGTTGTAAAAGCCAATGGGATGTGCATGTTATCTATAAAGCCATCTTGATCTTTCAAGAACGACTTAAAGAGCCGCCATTAAAGAAAAGTGATAACCACCAATTAGCACCACGGCTCACGCCCTGAGCAGCCCGAGCAGTGAGAACATTCCACACCACGTGAGCTATTAGCACGTGCAGGCCGTCTCCACCCATATAAACAAGCCTGTTTATTATAAGTGGGAGGAAGGAGATCCCTCAGGCTTTGCTGGGGCGGAAAGGCTGGTGGCAGCTCGGCTGAAGTGATGCCAGCAGTCCAAATGAAACGGTGCAGCAGAGGTGAAAGCCAGCAGGAACTTTACTAGACGGGGTTGCATTAGAGCCCCTCTCCGCTCGTGTTAGTGGTTTGGGAAAAGTGCCTGGAAGGCCGCGATGGTCGTAACTGGATCCTTGTAGGAAGAGAGGTCAGTTTGTGGAGGTGAAAGGTTATTTCAGGCACCGGCTGTGGATTCTTCACAGGTCTGTGTGAACTACAAGGAAAACAATGGCTGCTCTCAAAGTAAAGGGCTTGCCACAGGGTGATTGCTCAACCCGTTGTCTCCGAGTCCTTCACTGTCATTCACCGCTCTAGTGGTTCCACATGTTGGCTGTTTGGTTAAGGCGAGATTTACTGTCGGAGGACGGCGAGAGGTTCGGTAGACGAGGACAATAGAGATCATGTTTTCAGCCGTAACAGATTACAAGGACGCTCTCTTCGCCTGGAAGATTCCAAATGCTGGTAAAGCTCCTGCTGGGCTGGACGACGGAGCTGGAAATGCTTGTCTGAGCCCAGTGGGGTTTGGTCTGGGCTTGAGCTGATTAATGATAGTAACATCAAACAGTGGTGGTTTCCATCGTTTCTGATTGTTAATCAGGCTGGCTGGTTTAAATAACGTGCCTAAACACGTCATCCACGGCTTTAGGATACACAAATATAATTAAATTGTATTTCCTTTGTTTTGGCTTTGGAACAATTTGTAGTGTTGCAATGGAGATCTTTTTTGCCCCCACATATGTTGTTGTGTTTATTGACAAGCCTTACAGCGGCCTTCCATGCATAGAAAGTATTTCACTCATCAACATGAACAGGGGCTTAAAATGTGTATGTTATGATTACATCAGTTAAAAAACATGACAGGGCGTAGCCACACTAACTTTTAGTTTAACAAGAAGAGATTTATAAACATAAAATCTATTCGACCTATAAAAACTATATACAAAAAATATCAAATCACACCAACTTCACCAAAAACGACCAAACCGTATCAAGAACAACCCAACCATGCCAAAACTACCAAACAAAATTGACCAGAAGCTACAAAACAGAAAGAAACCGCCAAACCAGACTAGAACCTACTGTTTTTGCAAGTGATGTTAAGGAATGCTAGATTTACAGCTGTAAATATAAAACTATTATAATTAACGTATAAACAAAATATTAAACCAAACCAAAAGCAACCAAACTATAATAACTACCAAATAATACCGTAAACAGTCAAACTAAAATACCAAACCAAATCAAGGACAGCCAAGCTACACCAAAAACTACCAACCCAAGAGGAACCAAACAGTACCAAAAACTACCAAATCATACTAAGAACAGCCAAGCTACACCAAAAACAACCAAACAGAAGAACCAAACAGTACCGAAAACTAACAAATCATACAAAAACAGCTAAACTAAACTAAAACTAAAAACTACCAAACCAAACCAAGAACTACCAAATTCTAACAAAAACAGCCAAACTATACCAAAAACTACAAAATTATAACAAGAACAGCCAAACTATACGAAAATGACCAAACCAAACCAAGAACATCCAAACTATACCAAAAACTAACAAACCATAGCATGAACAACCAAACACACAAAAAGCTACCAAAATACACCAAGAACAACCAAACATATCACTAACTACCAAACCATAGCATGAACAACCAAACTTATCAAAAACTACCAAATCATACCAAAAACTGCCAAACTATATGAAAAACAATACCAAGAACACCAAAACCCTACCAAAAAACTACCAAACCACACCAAGAACGACCAAACCCTACCAAAAAATTATAATAAAAACTACCAAACTACACCAAAACTGCCAAATGTACACAGGTAGGTGAAGGTAGTGTTACAGTTTACCTGTACACAGGTAGGTGAAGGTAGTGTTACAGTTTACATGTACACAGGTAGGTGAAGGTAGTGTTACAGTTTACCTGTACACAGGTAGGTGAAGGTAGTGTTACAGTTTACCTGTACACAGGTAGGTGAAGGTAGTGTTACAGTTTACATGTACACAGGTAGGTGAAGGTAGTGTTACAGTTTACCTGTACACAGGTAGGTGAAGGTAGTGTTACAGTTTACCTGTACACAGGTAGGTGAAGGTAGTGTTACAGTTTACCTGTACACAGGTAGGTAAAGGTAGTGTTACTGTTTACATGTACACAGGTAGGTAAAGGTAGTGTTACAGTTTACCTGTACACAGGTAGGTAAAGGTAGTGTTACAGTTTACATGTACACAGGTAGGTAAAGGTAGTGTTACAGTTTACATGTACACAGGTAGGTGAAGGTAGTGTTACAGTTTACCTGTACACAGGTAGGTGAAGGTAGTGTTACAGTTTACCTGAACACAGGTAGGTGAAGGTAGTGTTACAGTTTACATGTACACAGGTAGGTGAAGGTAGTGTTACAGTTTACCTGTACACAGGTAGGTGAAGGTAGTGTTACAGTTTACCTGTACACAGGTAGGTAAATGTAGTGTTACTGTTTACATGTACACAGGTAGGTAAAGGTAGTGTTACAGTTTACCTGTACACAGGTAGGTAAATGTAGTGTTACAGTTTACATGTACACAGGTAGGTAAAGGTAGTGTTACAGTTTACATGTACACAAGTAGGTGAAGGTAGTGTTACAGTTTACCTGTACACAGGTAGGTGAAGGTAGTGTTACAGTTTACATGTACACAGGTAGGTGAAGGTAGTGTTACAGTTTACATGTACACAGGTAGGTGAATGTAGTGTTACAGTTTACCTGTACACAGGTAGGTGAAGGTGGTGTTACAGTTTACCTGTACACAGGTAGGTGAAGGTAGTGTTACAGTTTACCTGTACACAGGTAGGTGAAGGTAGTGTTACAGTTTATCTGTACACAGGTAGGTGAAGGTAGTGTTACAGTTTACATGTACACAGGTAGGTGAAGGTAGTGTTACAGTTTACCTGTACACAGGTAGGTGAAGGTGGTGTTACAGTGTACCTGTACACAGGTAGGTGAAGGTGGTGTTAGTACTCTTATTGGTGTAGTGTAAGGTGGTTACCCAGGTGAAGATTTGAACCCCAGTCTACAGCATAGAGGGCAGCATTATCATACCATACCATACCATCTTTCTCTCTCTCTCTCTCTCTCTCTCTCTCTCTCTCTCTCTCTCTCTCCACACTTTGTCTGTCTCTTCTTTTTCTCTGTCTCTCTCTTTGTCTCCTTTCTCTCTCTCTTTGTCTCCTCTCTCGTTATACTCTCTTCTCTTTCTCTCTCTTCTTCTTTTCTCTCTCTTTACCTCTCTCTCTCTTTCTCTGCTGTCTCTTTTTCTCCTCTATCTCTCTTTCTGCTCTTTGTCTCTTCCCTCCCTCTTTCTCTCTCTCCCTCTGTCTCTCTCTCCCTTTCTCTGAGTAGATGAGCATATGTGTTTTGTCACAAGCTGTTTCTTTTTTTTCATTCCTTCACTTTTTTTATTTTTTTTTCCTCTCCAGCAGAGGAGAGAGAGAGAGAGAGGTTCACCGCTTGTGCCTCTGTCTCCTTCCCCGGCTCCATGAGCGGTAGGAGGGATCTCTTTTTTTTCTTTTTTTTTTTTTTTCTTTTTTTTCTTCCTGAGAGAAAAAGTCTCCCGGTCTCCTCGCAGGCCGCCTCCCGCTACACCAGACAGACAAGTTCTCACAAATCGATTTCCCAGCTGGAGAATACCAGAACCCCCCCAATCCCCCGCCCCCCCATAACCCCCCAAACCGTTGACGGAGAAGTCACATGTGTGTTGTTAGGGGTGTATTCCGCTCCTGCAGTAATAAATATCTGTTATTGAAATTCAGATGATCTGTTTTTCTCCTCGCTGCCTCTTAAACAAGCACATGTCGTCTAAACGTGAACCTGAAGGTTACAGGAGCTCCAGCAGCTGATAGTATCTGAGCGCCCGCCCAGACTGAATCACCCACGTTTAACCCAGCCTTAACCCCCCCAATGGGTAATCACTAAAGTATGTGCTCGTTTTGTTAGAATTTACTACTTTTTTAAACATAAAAGTTCACATTTTTGTGTCAGTCTATACTATACATGCCATTATGGTACATAATAAATAACATTTGAGTATTTTTTAAAACAAAATAGTCACACTTCAGTAGATATAAGTATATGATTTGTGAATTAATATAATATCTAATTGAATATACATAAAATATATTGTAAAGTTATAGAGAATAAATACACTACTGGAAGTGCTACACTTCAATACACATTAGTGTACTATTTTACTTAAATGCGCATCTATATTAATAGTATTTAAAATGAATGAAATAAAGATGTAAGTTAAACATTATTGCTTTAAATAGTATTACTAAACACTACCATTTCCTCTTTATACATATATAAAGTACACACACACACACATATATATGTACACTACCAGCCAAACTTTTAAGAACACTCCCAGATATATATATATATATATATATATATATATATATATTAAATTTAAAGTATAATAACATTTTAATAAAAAAAAAATAATTTAAAACAAAATGCAGAAATATTTTGTTTTAAATTAAATTTTGTTTTAAATTAAAATTTAATTTGAATATACATAAAATATATTGTAAAGTTATAGACAATAAATACACTACTGGAAGTGCTACACTTCAATACACGTTAGTGTACTATTTTACTTAAATGCGTGCACATCTATATTAATAGTATTTAAAATGAATGAAATAAAGACAATTTCCTCTTTATACATATATAAAGTACACACACACACACACACACACAAACACACACATATATATATATATATATATATATATATATATATATATATATATATATATATATATATATATATATATAATTTAAAGTATAATAACATTTTATAACATTTTAATAAAAAATAATTAATAAAAAAACAGAAATACAAAATAAAAATGTGCTTTTAATATTTTCTAGATACTACCTGCTATTAATGTACTAAAGTTATTTTCTATGAAAGTTATTATGATGTGAATAAAGTGAGGGTGAATTTTTTTTATACTAAACAAAGATAAGAAACAAAAACAAAGTGGAAATTAAAGTAGAAACATAGATTTAAAATAATAAAACAATCACACACAACTAAACAACTAAAACTAAAAGTAGAAGTTGACTAAAATTAAACTGAGCCCAAAACCGATTTTGATATACTTAACTATGTTAAAAATAGAAAACAAATACATCAACAACCTCACACGTGGTTGGAGTTCTTCTCTAGACTTCCTTCAAACAGTCCACCTTTATGTTTATACCTTTGATCTTGGGCTAAAATTGTATTTCCTCTGAAATATCAATGTGTTAAACATTTTATAATGACTAAAAATGTGAAATACTTTTTGGTGCTACTATTTACAGGAAATAAGCTACAACAGATAATAAGCATGCTAAAGCAGTTACATGGCAGGATAATAAATAACTATGTAATGTGCAGCAAAGTGAAAATGATGATGTTAGATGGGTAAGGCTTGAGCTCTGTTCTCTTTTTCAACCTCAGGAATTCATGCTGGGTAGTACAGTAATTCACAGACTGTTACTCAGCAGCCGCTTCCTGTGTGTTTTCAGCTGTTTGTCATGTTTTGCTAAGCCTGAATACGGCAACTTAGTTGACTGAGCTGCACAGTGACTACCCATGTTATCTTCAGCGCTGTTATCGGACTGCATGCTGCATTTACTTCATGCGCCAGTGATTCAGTAGAGTTGTTGTTCTCCTTCATAGCCGTACAGAGGCTCGATCCACATGGAACCAGCCTGTAAAACCCTAAATATGGAGGTTTGTTAACTTTACTGTCCAAAGAAAAACAATCTAAAAGCTGTGTTTACTTTCAATAGAAGTCTATAGCAGGGGTATTTAATTAAGAGTTCAGTAAGGTCCAGTTAGAGGAGATCTCCCCAGGCCAAGGTCTGGACCATCATCATTTCTAACGTGTGTTCTGATTCAGTGGTGTATCCTGTTTACTGAAGTAGCCTAGTATCAGCATCTTATACCATCAGCTACTGAAACACCAACACATCACACATACAGTTCAGTATATTTCAGTATATTTACTGTTTAAATGCTTAGTGAGAGAAGTGAGCTCTTGGATGTCCAGCCAGGACTTTAAATCTGGGCTGAAATTTTGTTAGGACCATTCTCACATACATATGAGATATCTGGAACCTTCTGTGTGGAGTGTGTATGTTCTCTCCGTGCTTGAGTGGGTTTCCTCCGGGTACTCCGGTTTCCTCCCACAGTCCAAACACATGAATGTTAGGTTGATCACTCACTCTAAACTGCTCGTAGGTGTGAGTGTGTTGGCAATGCAGTGGACTGGCAACCTGTCCATGGTGTTCCCTGCTTTCGCCTGATGACGCTGGGATTGACTAGCGGGATAAAGTGGAAGATGATGGATGGATGGATGGATATGAGATACGTGGCTGCTGTTAATTAGCCTCAGGGTCTCAGAACATATGAGATGTTGGTTTGGAGCTGACTGTGGGAAGTAGGAACCACTCAGTCTCGGTCCATTTCTGGCTGAAAAGTCGTTTTTCGCCGTCAACTTTTCTTTTTTTAGAGCACGCCGTCTCACTCACTTTACTCTCTGACTGCTGCCGCCACAGATCTTATTGGTTGAGCAGCATGTTTGGTGATTTTCCAACCCACGTGATTGGTCTGTGAGGTTACTGCGCCCCAAAACCTCTCAGAGACCATACTGGTTGCTTCAGTCCAAGTTGGAAGTTCTATCTAAGTCCTAAAATGCACAGTCCTTGCACAAGATACCCTAGAAGAGCTTAAACATGAATGGAGCTCACCAATTGCACCTCAGACAAAGTGCTATAGTTCACGCAGGTCATGGTCAAACCAAGTCTCAAAGTCCATGAGATGCTCTCCTCTGACAAAGCCTAAATGCCTTCCAATTCATTGTGCCAAACCAGACATCTTTATAAAACTATTTTAAATGAAATGGAAAGCATTTAGACTTTGTCATATTGTTTGTGGACTATTGGCTGATGTTGTACACAGAAAGGGGTCTTGTGGGTTGTACCCACGCCTTCTACTCATCGATAGACCTAAAAGAAGAGAGCGTCTCATGGATTTTGTGCCTTCATTTGACCATGAGCTGCTTTAACTATAGCACTATAGCACTTTGTCTGAGCTCCATCCATGTTTAAGAAAGGACTGTGCATTTTAGGACTCAGTTAGAACTTCTAACTTGGACTGAAGCAACCAGTATGGTCTCTGAGAGGTTTTGGGCTGTTATTCTTTTGTTTTGGCTGTGATAATATACAGATAGTGCAGTTAATACTCTTGCTTTTTTGGCAAATAAGTGAGTTCCCCTTATTTTTTTTCTATAACTGTCCTCACAAGTCGGTTACAATGGAACCAGAAGTTTTCCCATTCCATTTTTGGAGCACATCTATTGGTCCATTCATGCTGAAATTGAAATCAGACTGTGTAAATGGCGGCTGTCGTATTCAAATGATGTAGAAAAAGGAAAATGGTTGAAAATGAAGAGACGTGTTTCTTTGGACGGAGACGATAGGCTTCTTTCTGCAGCTGCTAAGGAGACGTTTGCTTGATTTCATGCCATCGCGCCGAACCCAGTCCTATATTTTGTGTTATTTTTGTTGGCGACCACAGAGTCAAATATAGATTTTGGAAACACTTGCTTTAGCATCAAGTATGGTCAACTGCCAGACTTAAATATAGCTCTGTCTGGACGCTGAGATGACCACTTCACAAACCCGTGCTCTGCTTCAGATGACTTTAAGGCAGTTCAGGCTTATCAGAAAACTGGAAGGCAGCATAAAGGACCATTGTTGCCCCACCCATCCAATTTCTGACAAACAAGAACCATGTTTGTTTGTGTGCAGCTATAAGCGTTCCATGCGTGTTTTAACCTTTAAGCAAAGACTTCACATCTACAGTGTTGACCCTTCTACTTTAAGACTTCTGCAGATCGCCTCAGCATGCTGAAGGTCAGCTGAAGATCAGCTGAAGGGCAAAATCTTGAATGATGATGACCCATTCTTGCCTAATCAGTGCTTGGAATTGATCACAGTTTCTGGGTTTTTGTTTGTCCACCATCTTCTTGAGGATTGACCACAGGTTCTCAATGGGATTGAGATCTAGGAAGCTTCCTGGCCATGGACCCAAAATTTCAATGTTTTGTTTATCAAGCCACTTGGTTATTACTATAATTTTGTGAGGTGGTGCTCCATCATGCTGGACAAAGCATTGTTCATCTCCAGATTGGTCCTGGATCATTGGGAGAAGTTGCTCTTAGAGCATGTTTTGATACTATTCCTTATTCAAGGCTGTGTTCTTAGGCAAATCCCCACACATGAGTGGTCTCAGGATGCTTCAGTTTGCTGCCTCTGTTTGTTTAGAACCTGTTGTCAGATGTTTATATGGTATAATGAAGTGCAGCTATAAGCTTTCCATACGTGTGTTAACCTTTTATTGACAAATACGTCCACTTTAAGCAAAGACTTCATATCTACAGTGTTGACCGTTCTTCTTTAAGACTTCTACAGTTTGCCTCGGCATGCTGGAGATCGGCTTCAGGGCAAAATCTTGAATGATGATGACCCATTCTTGCCTAATCAGTGCTTGGAGTTGATCACAGTTTCTGGGTTTTTGTTTGTCCACCATCTTCTTGAGGATTGACCACAGGTTCTCAATGGGATTGAGATCTAGGAAGCTTCCTGGCCATGGACCCAACATTTCAATGTTTTGTTCACTGAGCCATTTGGTTATCACTATTGCCTTGTGACATGGAGCTCCATCATGCTGGACAAAGCTTTGTTCATCTCCAGATTGCTCCTGGATCATTGGGAGAAGTTGCTCTTGGAGCATGTTTTGATACAATTCCTTATTCAAGGCAGTGTTCTTAGGCAAATCCCCACACATGAGTGGTCTCAGGATGCTTCAGATTGCTGCCTTAGTTTGTTTTTAGAACCTGTTGTCAGATGTTTAAATGGTTTAATGAAGTATTACTGTAAGCGTTCCATACGTGTGTTGACCTTTTATTGACAAATACATCCACTTTAAGCAAAGACTTCGTATCTACAGTGTTGACCCTTCTGTCTTCTGCAGTTTGCCTCAGCATGCTCCTTCTTGCCTAATCAGTGCTTGGAGTTGATCACAGTTTCTGGGTTTTTGTTTGTCCTCTGTCTTCTTGAGGATTGACCACAGGTTCTCAATGGGATTGAGATCTGGGAAGCTTCTTGGCCATGGATCCAAAATTTCAATGTTTGTTTCACCGAACCATTTGATTATCACTTTTGCCTTGTGACATGAAGCTCCATCATGCTGGACAAAGCATTGTTCATCTCCAAATTGCTCCTGGATCATTGGGAGAAGTTGCTCTTGGAGAAGGTTTTAATAACATTCCTTATTCAAGGCAGTGTACTTAGGCAGAATTTTGAGGACACCCACTCCCCTGGATGGGAAGCAACCCCACACAGCAATGGTCTCAGGATGCTTTACTGTTGGCATGACACAGAATTCATGGTAGAGCTCACCTTTTGTTCTCCAGACAGTCATTTTTCCAGATGTCCAAACAGTCTGAAGGGGGCTTCATCAGAGAAAACAACTTTACCCCAGTCCTCTGCAGTCCTTGATGTTTTGTCTTGGAGATATCTGGTTTGGGAGCGACATCTAGATTGGGAGTCGGTTTCAGACAATATCTTTTGTCTTTAGGTATTAATGTTACATGCAAAGGCTCGAAAGAAGGTTCCGGTCAATGTTTGGACCTCAAATGATCTAAAAACCAACATTATATTGATAAGGATTTGATGACAATAGTAAAATATTAACAGACGTCCTCAGAAGATACATCCTTCGCCAAGTTTTGCCTGAGTTCTCTTTGAATTCTTTGTCAATTGTCAGATTCATCTCCTCGGGTTAAGAACGTTTGTTCCTTCTCCTGTAAAGTTGCCTATTTGGTAACCAGTTGGTCAGTAACTTCTGCACGTTTTTACTGTTGTGGACTATTAATTATGCTGGATATGAACTGAGGGGCTGTTGAAGCCTGAAATAATAATTTAATAGCCAGCGACTTCTGGAATGGGAGTCGGTTTCAGACATCTTTAGTCTGTAGGTATTAATGTTACAAGCACAGGCTTGAAAGAAGCTTTCGCTTAATGTTTGGGTCATAAATGATCTCAAAATCAACATTATTATTGATGAAGACATGATAGAAATGATAAATAATTAACACACGTCCTCAAAAGACACGTGTTTCGCCAAGTTTTGCCTGAGTTCTCTTTGAATTCTTTGTCAATCATCAGATTCATCGCCTCGGGAAATGGTTAAGAACGTTAACGTGTCACGCCCGGCCTGTCCTTGTCTGTCTGTTTACGTCTTGTCAAGTCTGCGTGGTCTTTGTTTACATTTCTGTCATGTTCTCCGTGTCTCCGCCCTAGCCCTGCCCGTCTCACCTGTTTTCTATCAGTGGTCCCTCCTGTTCCCAGCTGTTTCTTGTTATTTATTCCTCCCGGTTTCTCGTGTTTGTCGTTTTGTTATTATCCTTGTCGCTGTCTTTGCCGCTGCCCTGTTCGCTCTTTTCTCCATATTCGTAATTTTTTTTGTTAGTTTTTTCATTATCTCAAATAAAAGGATGTGTGTGTATTTGCTAGCGATGGCCAGATGAAGCTTCTTGAAGCATTGAAGCTTTCTCTCCAGATGGTTCAAAAAAAGGTTCATTTCTCGAAGCTTCATATTCACACGAACCCCCCCTGCTGGCCAAAACTTTTATTGTCATTTCAACTATTTGCGATGGCCTCTTGAAACACTGCCATGTATATACATTAAAACACCTTAATTTAACTCATTTGTTTATCTGATCTGTGTTTGATTGTGTGGGGAGTAATAATAGTTTTTAGTCAGTTTTTTTTTTTTGTTTTTTAGTCAGTAAATAAATCCAGTAGGACGGGAGATATTGTTGTTAAAACTGTAGCAGTGGTTTTAAGAGATGGGACAGTGATTGTGGTTTGATGGTGACTTTAATTTTTATTAAGAAACAACAAATCACGCCAATACTCGAACCACGTCCTGAACCAGCGAGGCTTCAGACGTCATCAGTGGCGTCATTCACGAAGCAAGCATCGAAAAACGGCTTCCTGGATTTCTCCACACAAACTCCGAAGCATTGGGAACATTTGCCCATCCCTAGTATCTGCCTCCAGTGTCTCATCACCTTATGTTACAATTTGGTAACTGCTTGCTCAGTAACTGTTGCTGTTGGGGATTTTTAATTATATTGTATATGTTGGCAGACTGTGGACTTATGGGTCTTACTGTCTTAGGAACTCAGTGACTCAGTCTGTAAGCAGTCTTTGGCCATTGGCAGTGGGACGCCCCATTGGCCTGGTCAGTAATCCATCTTCTGGGCAATGTGTTTACATAAAGTAGCTTTCTGTGAGGCACACTGCTGTGAGGCAAACGTCTGGTTCCCATCACCACCACCGTAAGCGATGCTGATTTCTCTACAATGGAGAATTTGACACCCATCCACTCTGAATGACTTGGTTTAGCATTTAATCAGGTAGGTCCAGAACTCTGTAACAGTAGTGAATGTTTCTTCTATCATCAGCTAACACTGAAGAACCTCACTTATTATTTTGGACCTCAACAAATCTAGTTACCGCATTGGTCCATGGGGGGCCGCAGCAGATCGCATGAATTGTTCATTGTGCATGCTAACCAAATTCAGATGTTCTTGCAGAGGAGTGCGGGAGTGTTCTAGCAAATCCGCTGACAAATCCTGAACGTTTCCTCAGAGGACTCTGGAGGAGTGCAGCAAGATGGACAAACCACTTTTCTGTTGCTGAAAATGATCATGTTTGTCAGCTTTAGCGGCTCAAACTGCAAGAAAAACTAGATTCTGTCGGCGCCGTTTGCTGTCTGGCTGAAAACATGTTTCTTGTTTGTGCCCTTAATGATGCATGTTGTTGTGTAGGTCATGATCCAGCCTCAGTTGTCATTGGTCATCTCCGTCTGTGAATCATAACTGAGGGTATAAAGAACTTTGGGGCAGTACAACAATAAATTGGGTATATCTGGGCCTAATCTGGGTTTGAATGTATGTGGGATATCGAATTAGGGAGGTAAAGTAATAGACCAGTGCTGGTGACCAACACAAGTAGGAGTTTATTCGATATAGCTGAGGCAAACACTGTCGGCATATCTCCAGTTGTGTGGATTTTGATTTCATGATGGATGGATCAATAGAAATGCCCCAAAACTGGTTGGAAAAAAATCTGGTTCCATTGGCTTACATTGAAAGTCAAGAATGTTTTTGGCCTCTCCTGTAAAAGTGTCATGTTTGGGTGAAGTGGTTAGAACAGAAGCAAATGAGATCCTGATAAAGAATCGTGGAGCAGGTAGGCCTAGTTTCTATGTATGTGAGTGAATTAAGTGGCTCGCAAATACCAAGTGTGTCTATCGTTGTTTCACATAAACCTAAGGCAGTACAGAATTCTCAGGACCTTCAGAGAACCTTCCGGGGACTTAGACAACACTTAGGGCAGAGAACCCCCAAGGTCTTCAGAGAATCCTCAGGGCCTTCAGAGAACCCTCAGGGCCTTTAGGGAACGCTTAGGGCCTTCAGAAAATCCCCAAGGTCTTCAGAGACTCATCAAGGCCTTCAAAGAACTTTCATGGCCTTCAAAGAATCCTCAGGGACTTTCAGAGAACCTCCAGGGCCTTCAAAAAACCCTCAGGGCCTTCAGAGAATCCTCAGGGCCTTTAGGGAACGCTTAGGGCCTTCAGAGAACCCCCAAGGCCTTCAGAGACTCAGGGCCTTCAGAGAACCTCCAGAGCCTTCAGAGAACCCTCAGGGTCTTTAGGGAACGCTTAGGGCCTTCAGAGAACACCCAAGGTCTTCAGATACTCCTTAGGGCCTTCAGAGAAGCTTCAGGGGATTTAGCAAACACTCAGGGCATTCAGAGAACTCCCAAGGTCTTCAGAGAATACTTAGGGCTCTCAGAGAATCCTCAGGGCCATTAGGGAACACTTAGGGCCTTCAGCGGACCCTCAGGGCTTTCAGAGAATCCTCAGGGCCTTTAGCGAACACAGAGATGATACTATTACAATACTATACAACTATTTAGGCTGTAACTGTGTTGGGTTTGTGTTCTATTGTGTTATATATTTCCAGTGCATTCCAGTGCAGTGCCTTGTAGGCTGAAAGGCTACCCCTCCCCCACTGGGTTCAGTGTACTTCCTTCCACAGCCGCGTTCTAAAGTCTTGGGGGCTCTAATGGAGCTTTGACATATAAAATCTTAAAAAACACACAGAATAAAAAAAAACTAACTACATACACTATATTCTCTTATTTGTTGTGTGTCAACGGTTGTTTAGCGACTTCCTGAAAGCCCATTGGTCACAGTTTCAACACTCTGAGTTTCGACAAAGTCCATCCTCCTCCCCACCACCACCAGTTGGGTCCAAGTTCTGCTGTCCAGGGAGGCAACCTCGCCCCTGCTGTCCTGGGGGGCAACGTCACCCCTGCCATCCATATCCAGCAGGATCTACGATGGTTTATGCGCTTAAAGACTTGGGCCTAGGACTGGGCCTATTCCAAAGACTTTCTTCATAGCCTACAGTAACTAACCCTTCAATTGTACACTTATCAAAGATTAAACATCAATCATTCCTCTACTTGGGGAGTCTCTTTGGCAGAACTGTTACCGCAAATATATTAATAGAAATATAATGTATATTACAATATTTTCTTGCAAGTCGGTGGAATCAGAATTAGTTCATAGCTACTGTATTTTGGAGCATTTCTATTGGTCCATTCATCATGAAATGTTCACACAAGAAAAACAGCAGCTGCCCTGTTCAAATGGTGCGGAAACATAAAAAATTAACCAAAATAGAGATACACGTTTTTCTTTGGCCAAAGATGATATGCCCGTCTAACTATCTACAAGCAGTTAACCAGCCTTAAGCCAGACACTATAAGGTATTAAACCCCCCGTTGTCAATGCAATCGTGAAGCGCTGTCTTTATAGGAAGTGTTATGGAACTCCTCTTTCACTGTATGGTGCCTCTTTCCGTAAGCTTCAGGAAAGCCATGGATTTAGTTCCATGCCGCTGCAGACGGTCATGTAAGTGGTGGTGCTGTGGGGAGGGGGCGGGCAGGTCAAGCTCTGGAAGGCTTAAGTTGTTTTTTTGCTGAGCACAGCAAATGATCTGTCTCCCCGGCTAAAAGCTCGGCTTGTTCCAGGGCCAAAGAATGCTGGTCTGCTCATCCACCTCCTCCTTGTGTGGCCTCAAAGATTGTATGTCTGCTATGGGAGGGATGTTTTCGGTCACTCTTTAATGGACTTGCACCAGGTGAACTTGTGTTTGTGCTACTGTTTCTATAGCAAACCTACTTTATGGGTTTTAAGATGAAGTGGTTGGAAAGGAAGCAGTTGAGATCCCAATAAGGAATCGTGAAGAAAGTCAGATGAAATAGGCCCAGTTTCTGCGTTTGTGTTTTAGTTCAGTGGATAGCAAGTAGCAAGCGTGTCCAAAAGGGTCTCACATAATCTCAAGGCAATAGGGAATCCTCAGAACCTTCAGAGAACCCTCAGGGTTTTTTAGAGAAGACTCAGCATCTTTAGAGAAACTTCAGGGTATTCGGAAACACTTGTGGCTCCTTGGAGAACCCTCAGGGTTTTCAGAGAAACTTGTGGCTCCTTGGAGAACCCTCAGGGCCTTCAGGGAACCCTCAGGGTTTTCAGAGAAGTCTCAACGCCTTCAGAGAAACTTCAGGGTATTCAGAGAGTCCTCAGGATCTTTGGAGAACCCCTAGGGCCTTCAGAGAACCGTTAGAACTCCCAGAATAGACCGGGGTTTGATTACCCACCTGGGTAACCACCTTAACCAATGAGTTCTTGGGTAAGACTCCTAACACCACCGTCACCTACCTGTGTACATGCAAGCTGTAACACTACCTTCACCTACCTATGGGCATCAGGGGGGCCAAATCTGACCCCTCAAAGCCTGGTAGTTTGACCTGGCTGGTCAAGCAAAAACACTACCACCTCACTGCTAGGCTCAGTGTTTATTCTTTTCCTTCATAAGATCCTTTGCTTTGTTTCCACATTCCTTCTGGTTTCATTAGAAAAGTTTTTATTCACTGGATTGATAAACCATGCAGCATTTGTAGCATCTCAGAAACAGAGCGGCTCCACCGATGCTGCCTTGTTTTTACGTGAGGAACGTGAGGAATCATAAAAGCTTTGGAGTCCACTGCCAGACTTCCACCGGGGCTGTCATTAAGACCCTCGCAGAGGCTCCAGCCGAGACTTACGTAACTTTCTGGTGAGATGAACAACACAGACGCGAAGCCACTGGAAACTCTTAATAAGCTTTTTTTCCAGAGACGCTTCTGTTTGTAGGAAAAAGAGGAAGCTCGCTGGAGTAACTTCACTGATTAAAGCATTCCTCAGTTTTTATAATGCAGGCCGTCACTCAGAAGTGCCCACGTGGCATGAGTGACATCTCATTCTTAACCCATAGGGTTTAATATAATGTAGGCCCAACCTTTGCAGCTATAACAGCTTCAAATCTTCTGGGACGTCTCTCCACACGGTTTAGGAGAGTGTTTATGGGAATGTTTGAGCGTTCTTCCAGAAGACCATTAGTGAGGTCAGACACTGATGTTGGACAAGAAGATCTGGCTCTCAGTCTCTGCTCTAATTCATCTCAAAGTTGTTCTATCAGGTTGAGGTCAGGACTCTGTGCAGGCCAGTCAAGTTCTTCCATACCAAACTCGCTCCTCCATGTCTTTATGGAGCTGCTTTGTGCACTGGTGGGCAGCCATGTTGGAACAGGAAGGGGTCCCCAAACTGTTCCCTCAAAGTGGGGAGCCCGAAATTGTCCAAAGTCTCTTGGTCTGCTGAAGCATTAAGAGTTCCTTTCACTGGAACTGAGGGGTCGAGCCCAACTCCTGAAAAACAACCCCACACCATAATCCCCCCTCCACCAAACTTTACACTCGGCACAATGCAGTCAAGTACCGTTCTCCTGGCAACCGCCAAACCCAGACTCGTGCATCTACTGCTCCAGTTCAGTGGTGGTGTGTATTACACCACTGCATCCCATGCTTCCGTGAAGCTCTCTACGCTCTGTTCTTGAGCTGATCTGAAGGCCACATGAAGTTTGGAGGTCTGTAGTGATTGACTCTGTAGAAAGTTGGTGACCTCTGTGCACTATGCTCCTCAGCATCTGCTGACCCGCTCTGTCATTGTACATGTTCTACCACTTGGTGGCTGAGTTGCTGTCATTCCCAATTACTTCCACTTTGTTAGAACACCACTGACAGTCCACTGTGGAATATTTAGTAGTGAGGAAACTTCACGACTTGACTTGTTACACAGGTGGGGTCCTATCATGGTACCACACTAGAGTTCACTGAGCTCCTGAGAGTGACCCACTCTTTCACTTATGTGTGTAGAAGCAGTCTGCATGACTAGCTGCTTGGTTTTATACACCTGTGGCCATGAAACTGACTGGAACCTTTAAACTAAATGATTTGTATAAGTGAGTGAATACTTTCGGTGTGGTGATGTTCCACTTCTACCTCTTTTCTTTTCAGAGTCTGAACATCCAGGTGGAGGACGTGCGCATTCGGCCGATCCTGGCGTCCTACCGAAAGCGAATCCCCGTGACGGAAGGCTATGTGGAGGTGAAGGACGGAGGGAAATGGAAGCAGATTTGCAATGAGGAGTGGCACCCGATGAACAGCCGGGTGATCTGCGGCATGTTTGGCTTCCCTGGAGAGAAGAGATACAACACACGCGTCTACAAGTCAGTGCTCGCGACCCTACACTCCCTTTTCCAGCTGCTCCAGTTTTTATAGCCTCATGAAAAGTCAGGCTTCTGTACTTTTATGTTGTTTCACAGTAAACCAGATAACATGGTATACACAGTGGAGTCCCATTATTATGACCACCAGAGTAGCTGCCCGTGTGCACAGGTATCTGGATCCATGCTGACTGTAGTGCATCCCACAGCTGCTGGAGCAGCATCCATAGAGCCAACACCTCCATCCAGTAGGTCCCACAGATGCTCAATTGGGTTCAAGCCTGGGGAATTAGGGGTCCAGGGTAGTACTTGGAAGTCTTGGTCTGCTCTTCCAACCAATGTGGGACATTTCTAGCCGTGTGACGTGCTTTGCCATATTCTGGTCGTTCTCAATTTGTGTTCAAGCAGTGAAGGTTAGTCAGGGGGTCCCTCAAGGTTCCATTTCTGGTCCTTTACTTTTTAGCATTGATATGCTGCCCCTTGGGCACATTCTACAGAAACATGGCCTCAACTTTTATTTTTATGCTGACGACACTCAAATTTACTCAAGTACTAAGGATGATATGACACAAGTGTTAGAGTGAATCTCAGATTGTCTCTATGAAATAAAAGCTTGGATGCAACAGAATTGTCTTCAGTTGAACTGCTCTAAGGCTGAGATTATTTTAGCTGGTAGACAGCCTTCTCTGCTGAAGATCACTAATTTTAATCTTAGTATAGATGGTGTGCAGATACTTCCTTCTTCTCAGGTTCGAAATTTGGGTGTTACTTTTGATAGTCACCTAAATTTCTTCGCTTTGGGTTTGAGAAAGGCGCATTATAAATTTAAATTATTATTATTATTACTGTCTTGCTGGAAGATCCCATCCAGCCCTGGGATAACTATCAGGATGTATGGTGTACGTGATCTGCAAGGATGGATTGAGACCCAAATCGGTTGAGAGTGGCTTCCACATGTCATGAAAACATTGCCCAGACCAGAACGTTGCTTATGTTCTTCCAGCAATGGTCATAATAATGTGACTCGACTGTGTAGAAACCAAACAAAGCTGAATGGCTCAGTCAGAGATGTTCAGCTGAAGTCGTCCACTTTATTGTTGAGGTGCTTGATGTAATAGATTGGCCTGCCGTTTGGAGTAGTCTTAGCCTAACCGACCGATGAAGCTTAGGAGTCTAATGACTTGGTCTGCTGTGTTGGACAGCATTGTTGTCTCCGGGCCTTGTCTGCACAGCAAGCCATAGACCACCTGGTAGCACGTATGATGGGCAATATTTACAAGCATTGCCCATCTGACGCTCAGAGGGGCAAGAAAAGAATAGGAGATAGACGGTATTCATTGCAATGCTACTTGATGTAACTCTATCGGTCCAGACGGGGGCAGTTCCACCTCCTCGTAGCCCTCATAGCTCTATAAAACCTGAGTTTTTAAGTGAAGAAAAATAATATTTTTCTCACATGCTCATCATTCCAGGTGTAGTTTTATCATTGACATATCACATTCATGGATGGAAGCCCCTTTGAGCCACTTCATCTCTTCCCAGTAGTATCGATTAGTGCCCAACTAGTGAGAAGAATACAGTTCTGTTGCTCCACAAATGCTGGGCACCTAAGCTTCATCTTATCAATAAGCATATTTTCACCAATAAGAACACTAGATCATATCTTGAGCTCCAGTTTGAAGAACAAAGTGTAGTTCCAGATTTCTCCTGGACGCCCCAGACATTGTATGAATGTATTGAGTTCCTTCAGCAGTAATCTTGATTTAGCTTAATGAAGTACTGATCAGTCAAAGCAGGTATTAGATGAAAACTGTAAGTAATACTGGGTTGTTTATAGAAGGAGAAGCTTGGAAAGGGAATAATACTGTAAACGGTAAACAGGTCTATTAACCAGCAGCTTGAGGGAAAGTAGATGTAAACGAGTTCATAATGGAAAAAGGAAAGACACGCATGCAAGTTTTCCGTGGTCACTGGCCCTGGAAACCGCTGGCTATCTCTTCTAAACACACATCCAAAGCGTTGACCTGCACTGACCGCTAGAGCTCGCTGGGAGAAACGTCCCCAGGGCGTCTTTTTCGTGTCTCCGTCTGCGAAAGAAGGAAAGGACATGAATCTTCTAAGCTCAGGCCCGTGTAAAACATTTCTCGTTGGTTTAATGCGCCTTGGCTGGACATTGTTGAAGTCTTTGTTCTGGTCCTGCCACGTTCCACGCAGGGGTTTGTAATGCGCAGCTGCCTGAGGGCTCATAAATCGCCGACCCTTCTTTCATTACCATGTGGAAATGTGCACGTCCTGTCAGCGATTAATCACGCAGATGAGATGTTCCTGGTGGAGTGTGGACAAGAAGCTCTAAATAAAAGTCTTGGTTTCGGAGGCTTCGCCGCTCTGGACTGAAGCTTCGTACACGTCAGAGCTTTCAGAACGGGGCTGTTTTTCTTAACGCTCGTCGGGAGGGCGCAGAGCCAGCACTGCTTTCATAACTCAGCGGGATTTGGCTCAGCCTAAATGATTTCTGGATACTTCTTCCAGAAGGAGACCTGAGCTGAGCTCGACATGTTTGTAGACATCTGCTCTTCCAGCGTTTCTTCTGAAATGAACGGTATTAATAGGAAATAGTAACAACCTCTACTCTTCTAGGTAGGCTTTACACCAGAACATTGGTGTGAGGGTTTGATTGTAGCCAGACACAAGATCATATGGGAGGTCAGGTACTGATGATGGATGATCAGACCTGAGTCATTTGGCCAGCTACTGGCCAGTGCAGGTCTATGGGGATACACTATACTGTACTTTAAATTTTATAGTATTTGCTCCCATTCTTGGTCCCATTCTTAATCTATAGGGTTTAATATGATGTCGGCCCAACCTTTGCAGCTATAACAGCTTCAACTCTTCTGGGAAGACTCTCCAAAAAGTTTAGGAGTGTGTTTTTGAGACATCAGATACTGATGTTGGACGAGAAGGTCTGGCTCACAGTCTCCGCTCTAATTCATCCCAAAGGTGTTCTTACCAGGTTGAGGTCAGGACTCATGTCAGGTCATGCTGGAACAGGAAGGAGCCATCCCCAAACTGTTACCTCAAAGTTGGGAGCATGAACCTGTCCAGAATCTCTTGGTCTGCTGAAGCACTAAGAGTTCCTTCATTGGAACAGGAGCCCAGCTCCTGAAAAACAGTTCTATACCATAATCCCCCCTCCACCAAACTTTACATTTGGCACAATGCAGTTAGGCAAGTACCGTTCTCCTGGCAACCACCAAACCCAGACTCGTCCATCAGATTGCCAGATGAAGAAGCATGATTGAACACGTCTCCACTGCTCTAGAGTCCAGTGGTGGCGTGCTTTACACCACTCCGTCCTGCGCTTTGCATTGCGCTTGGTGATGTAAGGCTTGGATGCAGCTGCTCCGCCATGGAAACCCATTCCATGAAGCTCTCTACGCTCTGTTCTTGAGCTGATCTGAAGACCACATGAAGTTTGGAGGTCTGTAGCAACTGATTTGCTGCATACATTGTTTATCCCCTTTAACTCTATTCTTGAATAGTCAGGACCCCCACAGGACCACCACAGAGCAGGTACTATTGGGAGGTGGGTCATTCTCAACACTACACTGACACTGGAATGGTGGTGGCATGTTAGTGTATGTGTGTTGCGCTGGTGTGAGTGTATCAGACACAGCAATGCTGCTGCTGGAGTGTTGAAACACCTCAGTGTCACTGCTGGACTGAGAATCGTCCACCAACCAAAACTATCCAGACGGCAGTGTCCTGTGGGCGGCGTCCTGTGTCCACTGATGAAGAATTAGAGGACCACAAACTGTGCAGCAGCAGATGAGCTACTGTCTCTGACTTTACATCTACAAGGTGGACCAGCAAGTAGAGTGTCTAATAGAGTGGACAGTGAGTGGACACAGTGTTTAAACACTCCATCAGTGTAACTGCAGTGCTGAGAATGACCCACCTCCCTAATAGTACCTGCTCTGTGGTGGTCCTGTGGGAGGTCCTGATCATTAAAGAACAGAGTAATAAAGTATACAGAGAATCAGATGAACTACAGTCTGTAAGTGGAGCTCCTATATGGTCAGTGGGGCTGATACAGTGGACAGTGTGTGTAGATACAAGGAGGTGGGTTTTAATGTTAAAGCTAATGATTGGTGTATCTGTTTGTTGTATCTCTTTAGTGAGGGAGTCGCAGCTGTTTTTTGACTCAGAGCTGTGAGGTTGGGGTGGGGGAAGGGCGGTCCTTAGTCGAGCTCTTTGTATGTGTATGTGTTTCAGTCCCTTCAAGTATGTTTTTGACATAATCTAGCCTGGACGGACGCCAGCGCAAGACATTCTTTCTCTCACTGGCTAAATGAAAAACAAATGTGGGTCGCGTCTCCATCCAGCAACACCTCAGAGACCTTTCCTTCTTATTAAACACTCCAGGAACAGCAGTTAGTGGACTGTGCCTGACCTTGCGCGATTCAATTACCGGAGCGCATTTCTGTGGAAATTAAAAATCTTTAGCTTGGAGGCCCGGTTTTGATTGCAGACCCAACAGTTTCTATTGTGCTATTGTATTTTTGTATTTTCATCTGTTTGTGGTTGAAAAGTTGAATCATCTGCCTGTCCGTCTTTTTTCTCATGCAGAATGTTCGCCCGCAAAAGGACGCCGACCTATTGGGATTACTCAGTGAACTGCACTGGAAACGAGGCCCATTTGTCTGGCTGTAAGCTGGGGCACTCCCTCTCGGCCAAGGGCAACAGCTCGTGTGGTCAGGGCATCCCCGTGGTGGTCAGCTGCGTCCCTGGCAGGGTCTTCGCTCCTACTCCCATGCCTGGCTACGGGAAGGCCTTCAGACAGGAGGTAGGAGACCACATGGCCACTAGACCCCCACTGCCTTATTCATCCGTAGCAGCTGACATAGAACAGTATTTACAAGTAGACTCACCAGCTACATGATCCAAGCCTATGTTTTCATATTTGGTCTATTATTCAAATCTTCAAATATCTTCAAATAAAGTCCATTATTCAATGAAGTTCTTCAAATAAAGTCCATAATTCAATGAAGTTCTTCAAATGAAGTCCATAATTCAATTAAATTCTTCAAATAAAATCCATTATTCAATTAAGTTCTTCAAATAAATTCCTTTAATTAATAAAGTTCTTCCAATAATGTCCATTATTCAATGAAGCTCTTCAAATAAAGTCCATTATTCAATAAACTTCTTCAAATAAAGGACCTTATTCAATGAAGTTCTTCAAATAAAGTCCATTATTCAATAAAGTTCTTTAATTAATGGACCTTATTCAATAAAGTTCTTCAAATAAAGTCCATTATTCAATGAAGTTCTCCAAATAAAGTCCATTATTCAATGAAGTTCTTCAAATAAAGTCCATTATTCAATAAAGTTCTTCAAATAAAGTCAATTATTCAATAAAGTTCTTTAATTAAATGACCTTATTCAATAAAGTTCTTCAAATAAAGTCCATTATTCAATTAAGTTCTCCAAATAAAGTCCATTATTCAATGAAGTTCTTCAAATAAAGTCCATTATTCAATGAAGCTCTTCAAATAAAGTCCATTATTCAATAAACTTCTTCAAATAAAGGACCTTATTCAATGAAGTTCTTCAAATAAAGTCCATTATTCAATAAAGTTCTTTAATTAAAGGACCTTATTCAATAAAGTTCTTCAAATAAAGTCCATTATTCAATGAAGTTCTCCAAATAAAGTCCATTATTCAATGAAGTTCTTCAAATAAAGGACCTTATTCAATGAAGTTCTTCAAATAAAGGACCTTATTCAATGCAGTTATTCAAATAAAGTCCATTATTAAATTAAGTTCTCCAAATAAAGTCCATTATTCAATGAAGTTCTTCAAATAAAGTCCATTATTCAATGAAGTTCTTTAAATAAAGTCAATTATTCAATAAAGTTCTTTAATTAAATGACCTTATTCAATAAAGCTCTTCAAATAAAGTCCATTATTCAATAAAGTTCTTCAAATAAAGGACCTTATTCAATAAAGTTCTTCAAATAAAGAACCTTATTCAATAAAGTTCTTCAAATAATGAACCTTATTTAATGAAGTTCTTCAAATAAATTAGGATTAGGATATCCAATTAGAATATCCAAATGAAGTCTATTATTCAATACAATTATTTAAAAAAAGAACATTATTGAATGAAGTTCGGCAAATAAACATCTTACTAAACAGTTTAACTATTGGTATCTGGTGTACTGTCTCAAGAGCTGACCTGCCATGCTGAGGTCTCCTCTCTTCTGTGGAGCTGAAGTTGGAGCTCTGCCATGGCTCAGATCGGTCACTGCAGAAGTGAACAGTATATGGACGTATATTTTAAGATGGCCAGATATATGAGTGTTTGAAGACACAATTCCCAACCCTGCAATTTCACTGGCGTTGGCCTGAAGCTCTGTGATTACGTGGACATTAATATGAGGGAGCGATGAAGAAGGTATTTGATGGTTCTCCAGCTTCGCTCTGACAGGCTTTTTCCCCAGAGATGATCTCACCAGCCAAACCACATGTTCCAGCCGTCGGGAAGGCGGCATGCGCTCCGTCACGTTCCAGAGTTCAGCAGGGCCGGACGCAGCACTACCTTTAGCTGCAGTACAGCACAAAGTCTCATCCTTAGCTTTCAGGGATCAGTTCAGGCTAATGTTTCACGTTTGTCCACCTGTAGAAGGTACGGGCTGTGAGGTTCCACCTGAGCTGGAGAACTGAACTCTGTCTAATTTGTCTTTATCCCATTATGTAAATGTATGCATGTTTTTAAGTTGTTGTTCTGCTGAGGTTGTTGGATTCTGTCTTTCAGCACCCCCTGGTCCGTCTGAGAGGGGGCGCCGTGGTGGGTGAGGGTCGGGTGGAGGTGCTGAAGAATGGCGAGTGGGGCACCATCTGTGATGATCACTGGAACCTGGTGTCGGCCACTGTAGTCTGCAGGGAGCTCGGCTTTGGGACCGCCAAAGAAGCGCTGTCTGGTGGTCAGCTGGGACAAGGTGGGCCAGCAACACCAATCTGCCGATTCATCTATCTATTTATCTGTCTGTTTAGCTATCCATCCATCCATCCTTAGCCATTATCTATCTATCTATCTATCTATCTATCTATTTATCTGTCTGTTTAGCTATCCATCCATCCATCCTTAGCCATTATCTATCTATCTATCTATCTATCTATCTATCTATCTATCTATCTATCTATCTATCTATCTATCTATTCATCCTCATCTATCTATCTATCTATCTATCTATCTATCTATCTATCAATCTGTTTAGGTATCCATCCATCCAGTCTCATCCATCCATCCAGTCTATCTTTCTATCTGTTTATGTATCCATCCATCCATTCTTATCTATCTATCTATCTATCTATCTATCTATCTATCTATCTATCTATCTATCTATCTATCTATCTAAGTATCCATCCATTGACCCATCTATCCGTTTAGCTATCCATCTATCCATCCTGTCTATCTCTCTATCTGTTTAGGTATCCATCCATCCAGTCTTATCCATCCATCCTGTCTATCTCTCTATCTGTTTATGTATCCATTCATCCATTCATCCATTCTTATATATCTATCTATCTATCTATCTATCTATCTATCTATCTATCTATCTATCTATCTATCTATCTATCCTTAGCCATCCATCCTGTCTATCTCTTTATCTGTTTAGGTATTCATCTATCTATCTATCTATCTATCTATCTATCTATCTATCTATCTATCTATCTATCTATCTATCTATCTATCTATCTATCCATCCATTGACCCATCTATCCGTTTAGCTATCCATCTATCCATCCTGTCTATCTCTCTATCTGTTTAGGTATCCATCCAGTCTTATCCATCCATCCTGTCTATCTCTCTATCTGTTTATGTATCCATTCGTCCATTCATCCATTCTTATCTATCTATCTATCTATCTATCTATCTATCTATCTATCTATCTATCTATCTATCTATATATCTATCTATCTATCTATCTATCTATCTATCTATCCGTTTTGCTATCCATTCATCCTATCTACCTCTCTATCTGTTTATGTATCCATCCATCCATCCTTATCTATCTATCTATCTATCTATCTATCTATCTATCTATCTATCTATCTATCTATCTATCTATCTATCTATCTATCTATCTATCTATGTAGTGATGTAATTCGTGGCATATGGTTTCTGCTGTATCTCTACAGTCACTTCCACACGTGAAAACATGGGAATCTGGTCTGGACGACAGCATGTTGCTCGAGTCCTCCAGTGCAAAAACATACAGAGAGCTTAAGTTACGAAAAATGAGAGCTTACAGGAAACGTAGCGTTCGTGTGAGGCTCGGAGCTTATGGCTCGTACGGCTCATCTGTTTTCCGAATGCCAAGAGGAGCAGACTGAAACTGTACACCACACAGTTCTCCCCGAACTCCGCTCGCCATTACAGCACACTGTTAACCCTTAGCTGGCTGGAAGTGTTTCTAGCACAGAGTCACTGTAACCAGGAACATGTAAGACCTCTCGGCTGAGGAACGTTCTGTTATGGCCGTATGGAAGACTGTTACACTGATCTTTGTGGTCTGAATTTAAAAACTATGAGAAATGGCCGTGTCTGTCTCTGACCGCACCACTCGTGATAGCTTACGTTGTCCCTGTATATACGGTCGGATCCCTTTCAGTCCCCTCCATCTGTTTCCGTCAGACTGTAAATGGGAACCACCTGTGAGAATGCCCTGCAGCAGAAAGCCCAAACAGGGGAGGGTCTGGGTCACAGACGGTTAAACATGGCTTTACTGACATCAGTGGTCATTACGATGAGGTCAGCCCTCGATCTGTTACCCATGTCATGGAATACGACCCAGTCTATAGAATCCGTGTGTGAAAGCTAAGCTATTAAAACAGCCTGGTTTTAATTCACTGTCACAAATTGGCCACACATTTACATGCGTTCGCCTAGAGCAGTTTAGCCCCGCCCACTTACACTGAGGTAATAAGGCATGTTTCAGCCTGGACTTGGTTTTGAATGCATCACAGCCAGGAAGTGGTAGAACGGGACAAATGCCAGAGCGGGTCAGCGGATGCTGAGGTGCACAGTACGCAGAGGTCACCAACTTTCTAAAGGGTCAATCACTACAGACCTCCAAACTTCATGTGGTCTTCAGATCAGCTCAAGAACAGAGCGTAGAGAGCTTCATGGAATGGGTCTCCATGGCCGAGCAGCTGCATCCAAGCCTTACATCACCAAGTCTGGGTTTGGTGGTTGCCAGGAGAACAGTACTTGTCTGACGGCATTGTGCTGAGTGTAAAGTTTGGTGGAGGGGGGATTATTGTGTGGGGTTGTTTTTCTGGAGGTGGGCTCAACTCCTCAGTTCCAGTGAAAGGAACTCTTAATAGTCCAGCAGACCAAGACACTTTAGACAATTTCATGCTCCCAACTTTGTGAGAACAGTTTGGGGACGACCCCTTCCTACCCCAACATGACTGCCCCCAGTGCACAAAGCAAGTAATCCATAAAGACATGGAGAAGCGAGTTTGGTGTGGAGGGCCTTGACTGAGGTCCTCAACCTGATAGAACACCTTTGGGATGAATTAGAGTGAAGACTATGAGCCAGACCTTCTCGTCCAACATCAGTCTGACCTTACTAATGGTCATCTGGAAGAACCATCAAACATTCCCATAAACACTCTCCTAAACCGTGTGGAGAGACTTCCCAGAAGATTTGAAGCTGTTATAGCTGCAAAGGTTGGGCCTACATTATATTAAACCCTATGGATTAAGAATGGGACGTCACTCATAGGCGTGCGAAGACAGATGAGCAAATACTTTTGCCGATATATGTTGTATATGTTCACAACCGATGAAGTGATGGGTTAAGGTGGACATGTCTGATCTAGAAAATGTTCTTTTCCAACCACAATATGAATGAAATCAGTCAGGTCATGTGATGAACCCTCCACCTTCTCCCCAAGCATTACTCCTGGAGCTGGAAGTAATTGTCCAGACCTTCACCCAGCAGCGTGAGCTGTCAGGTTTAGGAAACAGCAGGTTGCGACGGGTTTCGCAGTGCCACGCTCAGCTTCCGCACGCCGCTGTGCGGAACACAAGGCTGCCAGTAAATTCCAGAGTGATGGTGCAGCGCTGTCGGTAAAAGAAGGCATCATGCGCTCTGGATAGAAGGGCTCAGGCGGAGAACTTATCATTTTCTCCACAGATTTATTTCCACCTTCTGCTTGGAAGAGAACGCTGCAATAAACCTCCCCTGAGCCATCGGCAGTCTTTCATTGGGTCGGTTAAAGCCAGAGTAATTAGTGAAAGTATACGGTACAGCTTTCAGTTTCAGGCTTCACCTTATACAGAGCGGACAACTACATAGGTCGAGCTCATCGAAGGAACAGGCCAAGAGTTCATTCATTTGGTGACACTAATCAGGCATTGAAAAAAAAATTATATATATATATATATATATATATATATATATATATATATATATATATATATATATATATATATAATGGCCAGGCCAAAAAAGTCTTTACTGCCAATGTAAGTTAGTAGAACCTGATTTTTTCCAAGTGATTTTGGAGCATTTCTATTGGTCCATTCATCATGAAACGTTTACAAAGTGTAAAAGGCAGCTGTCATGTTCAGATGAAGTAGAAAAATAAAAATCAACTATATTTCTGAAGGTGATATTCTCCCCAGATGTCGGTAACAACCCATCCAATCCACGTGTGCAAAGAAATCAAACCACAGAAGTTGTAACATGTAATAACTGTATGGGGTATGGAGGAACTAGTCCCATGCATTGCTCAGGCGTGACCTTGGTTCCGTGGGCCCCTTCCATGAACTCTGAGCTTTAGTTCCATCCATAGATTTGCACTTGGATTTAGGTCTGGTGATTGGCTGGGCTTTTTTCTTTCCTAAAACCAGTTGAGAGTTTCCTTGGCTTTGTGTTTGGGATCATTGTCTTGCTGAAATGTCCACCCTTGTTTTATGGTCATCACCCTAGTAGATGGAAGGCAGGTTTTTTATCAAGAATGTCTTTGAAAAACTGAAAAATAGCCCCACACCATGATGTCCCCACCTCCAAACTTCACTGTTGGTATGTGTTTTTGTGGTGATATGCAGCTCTTTGACCTCTAAACATGGTGTGTACTGTGTCTCATCTGACCAGGCTGTAATCTTCCAGCATCTCACAACCTTGTCTAAATGTTGTAGAGCAAACCTTAAACTTGCTTCAACATGCTTTTTCTTACAGCTATGGAGATACAGGCCATGGCGACTGAGTGCATCACTTATTGTTTTCTTTGAAACAGCTGTACCTGCTGATTGCAGATCTTTCTGTAGCTCCACAGGCGGTCCTTGGCTCTTGGACAACTCTTCAGATAATTCCTTTCACTCCTCTGTTTGAAATCTTGTGGGAAACCCCTGGTCATGGCTGGTTTATGGTGAAATGGTGTTCTTTCCACCTCTGGATTATGGCCCCAACAGTGCTCACTGGAACCTTGAGTAGTTTAGAAATTCTTCAGTAACCAATGCCATCAGAATGGTTTGCAACAATGAGGTTGTGAATGTCTTGAGAGCTCGCTGTGTTTATCCATCATGAGATGTTTCTTGTGTGGCACCTTGGTAATGAGACACCCCTTTATAGACCATCAGTTGAGCCACCTGGTATTAATTTATGCTGAGTGGCAGGTTTACTTTCTATTTACTGGTTTCATGACTTTCTGCATCTCTTTCTTCATGTGTTCAATACACTTTAATTTCTCATTATTACACAGCATTTATGGTTTGATTTCGTTGCATTTGTGCAACTTTAGAAATATGTTTACTTAGAAAACTGGTGACCGTTTAGCTATCCATCCATCCTTATCCATCCACTTAGAAAACTGGTGATGTGTGTGTATGTGTATATATATATATATATATATATATATATATATATATATATATATATATATATATATATATATATATATATAAATGTAGGAAAAAATATATATATGTATAACTGATATAATCTATCTATCACGGATATAATCTATCTATCATCTATCCACTATCCACTGGCGATGTGTGTGTGTGTATAAATATTTATTTATTTATTTATTTATTTATTTATTTATTTATTTAGGAAAAAAATATATATATACAATGACTGAAAACTTTATATATGAAATGAAACTTGAGAATATGGATCTATCTATCTATCTATCTGTATATATATATATATATATATATATATATATATACAATGACTGAAAACTTTCTATATGCAATGAAACTTGAGAATATGGATCTATCGATCTATCTGTTTAACTATCCGTCCATCCACTTAAAAAACTAGTGATGTGTGTATGTGTATATATATATATATATATATAAAAGTATATATATATTTAGGTAAAAAATATATATTTATATAATAACTTGCTATATATGAAATGAAACTTGAGAATATAGATCTATCTATCTAAACTGGTGATGTGTGTGTGTATAAATGTATATATGTATATATATAAATAATGACTACTCTACATATATGGAATGGAAATGTGTGATTGTGTGTTGGTAGGAATGGGCCCGGTCCATATGAATGAGGTGCAGTGCTCTGGCTTTGAGAAGTCTGTCACCGAGTGCCAGTTTAACATGGATAAGGACTCGGAGGGATGCAGCCATGAAGAGGACGCTGGGGTCCGGTGTAACATTCCCGCTATGGGCTTTCAGCAGAGGGTGAGGACAGAGCGCACCTTACATTACTTCATTACTACATTACTTCAACTGTATTTATTCAGCTGGATCAAGCTGTCCACGTTAGTCAGCAGTATGTCGTTCAAATGTATGTAGTTCATTTAGCTTAAGTAAACTTATTATTATTATTATTATAGCTTACGACTCACATTATTATGACCACCAGCTAATCATAAAGAGAGTAGCCGCCATGTGCAGCACGGACAGCAGCTAGATGGACTGGGAGACTCAGTAAAGTCCTGGTAGGTGGTTACAGGTATCTGGAGCCATGCTGACTGCAGTGCATCCCACAGCTGCTGGAGGGAGCATGGAGGAGGATCCATAGAGCCAATAACACCACTCAGGTGGTCCCACAGATGCTCAATTGGGTTCAAGTCTGGGGAAAAAGGGGTCCAGGTCCAGGGTAGTACTTGGAATGCTTGTTCGGGCTCTTCCAACCAATGTGGGACATTTCTAGTCATGTGACGTGTCGCATTGTCTTGCTGGAAGATCCCATCCGTCCTAGGAAAGACAATTTGGAAAACATCACTAAGACATTCTCCAGACCAGAACGCTGCCAACTACGTACTACCACCATCCAAAGTAGGAAGTGGTCATAATAATGTGACTCAGCTATATAGTGAAAACTAAAGTGAACGATATGTAGATAAACACTAGGATTAGGGTGAGTGTTCACAAACAAGCAGCTGAATGTAACTCCTCCACCATTTAAGGTGGAATGGACTGAATTGGAAGCTGAAGTGATGGAAAGTGTGTGAAGATACTTCCGAAATAAAAAAAGAGCTGCAAATGAGTGTTCTCAGCCAATGGCAAGCAAACTCCCAAGCCATGTGGAAGGTCTCTGGGCTGGTATCTCATTTGGGGTGGAGAAACTTGGTTAGTCATGGGGAAATTTTCTCAGCTAGTTTCTGAGTGGGCAAACTCCTGGGCCAGCTGGAGAAACAAAGAAACAATTACGCAAGAAAATTACACGTATACTTTATCCAGTATGAATCAGACTATCCCACACGGATCATAATATTCCAGAGAGCTGTTACAGCACGGTAGTACATTATATCTTCACTGTCCAAAGAAAAACATCTCCATTTTTGTTGATTCCATTATTTTTCTACTTTATTTGAACACGACAGCTGTGTTTATATGGTTGGGGCAATTTCTTGATGAATGGACCAACAGAAATGCTTCAAAATAGCTGGGAAAAACTTCTGGTTCCATTGATGTACATTGAAAGTTAAGGCAGTTTTTGGCTTCTCCTGCAAAGTTGCTATTTTGGAGATGCTTGTTTTGTTTGGACAGTAAATATATGGAGGTTGTATATATATAATGACTGAAAACTATTTTGAACGAAATTTGAGAATATCAGTTGAAATTTAAAAATAAGTATATTCTCACATTTCATTCCATATATTCAGACTTTCATTCCATATTCTCAAGAGTCTTTAGTCATTATATATATATATATATATATATATATATATTTTATAAATATATATAGAGCTCCAAAATAGCTTGGAAAACCAGAAGGTCTCATTGTCTGAAGGTTAGAGATCCTGTCTTGTGACCGGGAGGTTTCCGGTTCAATCCCCAGGAGCGGCAGGCCATGACTGAGGTGCCCTTAAGTAAGGCATCTAACCCCAACTGAATAGGGCTGCCCACCGCTCCGGGCATGTGTGATCACTGCCCCCTAGTGTGTATGTGGGTGTTTCACTGCATGGATGGATTAAATGTGGAGGTCAAATTCTGCTGTGTGCAAACACATGGGGCTAATTCTTGTTCTAAATTCGAAAAAAATTCATTGTTGTTGCAGCTGCGGCTGAGCGGTGGCCGTAACCCGTTCGAGGGCCGTGTGGAGGTGCTGGTGGAACGAAACGGCTCTCTGGTCTGGGGAACGGTGTGCGGTGAAGGCTGGGGCACCATGGAAGCGATGGTGGTGTGCAGACAACTCGGCCTGGGCTTCGCCAGCAACGCCTTCCAGGTACAACCTACTGTACTGAGTTGACGAGAACATTGGTCTGGATTACTTTTGATCAAAATTAGTTGTTGAAGATCTTCTGCATGAAGGCACCCAATGGACACACAGTGGAGTCATGTTATTATAAGCACCAGCTCAGCTTGGGGAGCTAGATGGACTGGAAGAATCAATAAGGTATCAATAAGTTCACAGGTATCTGGAGACATGCTGACTGCAGTGCATCCCATAGCTGCTGGAGGGAGCGTGGAGGAGGATCCATAGAGCCAACACCACCATCCAAGTGGTCCCACAGATGCTCAGTTGGGTTCAAGTTTGGGGAATTAGTGGTCCAGTATAGTATTTGGAAGTCTCGATCAGAACTTCCAACCAATGTGGGATATTTCCAGCCTAGTCTTGCTGGAAGATCCCATCCGCCCCAGGGAACACAAACGTCATGTATGGTGTACGTGATCTACAAGGATGGATTTAGACCCAAATCGGTTGAGAATGACTTCCACGTGGATGAATGGGCCCATGGAAGGTTCTGCCAGGTCTTTGATTATTTGGGCATCATTTAAGCATGCTGCTTCTTGGCTACTATAAATATAAATTAAATGGTTTTTGATGCTATGGTACAGCTATATGGTCAGCTATCTACAGATGTTTGGGGAGCTACATCTGTGAAATGAAGAGGAGGCCAAAACCAATGTATAGGTGAAGATCTAAACCACTTCTAAGCACCATTTAAGGTGGAACAGGAAATTGAAATAAGAACCTTTCACCTTCATCTGCGAGCGCCAACCCACCAGACAGTTCTGGGAACACATTGTGTTATTGGTTAGAACATTAGAACATTTCAGTTTGTGGAGGTGCAACCTTCGAAAAGCTGTGGGCCATGATCGGACCCTCTGTAGGGCCAGTCCTATCCAGTTCAGCAACGTCCATTGAAGAGAATCTAGTATAGAATGGCTGTGTATGTTGAGTGTAGGGTGTAGGGATTATACAAGATGGCTGTGTATGTTGAGTGTAGTGTGTAGGGATTATACAAGATGGCTGTGTATGTTGAGTATAGGGTGTAGGGATTATACAAGATGGCTGTGTATGTTGAGTATAGTGTGTAGGGATTATACAAGATGGCTGTGTATGTTGAGTATAGGGTGTAGGGATTATACAAGATGGCTGTGTATGTTGAGTATAGTGTGTAGGGATTATACAAGATGGCTGTGTATGTTGAGTGTAGGGATTATACAAGATGGCTGTGTATGTTGAGTGTAGGGATTATACAAGTTGGCTGTGTATGTTGAGTATAGTGTGTAGGGATTATACAAGATGGCTGTGTATGTTGAGTGTAGGGTGTAGGGATTATACAAGATGGCTGTGTATGTTGAGTGTAAGGATTATACAAGGTGGCTGTGTATGTTGAGTATAGTGTGTAGGGATTATACAAGATGGCTGTGTATGTTGAGTATAGTGTGTAGGGATTATACAAGATGGCTGTGTATGCTGAGTGTAGGGATTATACAAGATGGCTGTGTATGTTGAAGGTAGGGATTATACAAGATGGCTGTGTATGTTGAAGGTAGGGTGTAGGGATTATACAAGATGGCTGTGTATGTTGAAGGTAGGGATTATACAAGATGGCTGTGTATGTTGAGTGTAGTGTGTAGGGATTATACAAGATGGCCGTGTATGTTGAGTATAGGGTGTAGGGATTATACAAGATGGCTGTGTATGTTGAGTATAGGGTGTAGGGATTATACAAGATGGCTGTGTATGTTGAGTGTAGTGTGTAGGGATTATACAAGATGGCTGTGTATGTTGAGTATAGGGTGTAGGGATTATACAAGATGGCTGTGTATGTTGAGTGTAGGGTGTAGGGATTATACAAGATGGCTGTGTATGTTGAGTATAGGGTGTAGGGATTATACAAGATGGCTGTGTATGTTGAGTATAGTGTGTAGGGATTATACAAGATGGCTGTGTATGTTGAATGTAGGGATTATACAAAATGGCTGTGTATGTTAAGTTTGAGGCTGTATGATGAAGTTGTGATGCTCATGGACTTTCTTTTATTTACTTCTATTAAGTAAATATTTCTTTAAGCTCTGAAAGCAGAACATCAGTGAGTGGGACTAATTATTAACAGACGTTGAATAAACAAGAAATAGCGTAGCACTAAGATTTATTGTGTTTGTACATACTGGCTTCAGACAAAGAAGCACATCCCGGCTGATGGAGTACGTTTTGGGGTAGGAGGAAAAAAGCTGTTGTGTTTAATACCCGCAGGTCGCTGCAGCCCTTGTTTGGCTAACTGCCAGGGCCGGACTCCCTAGGTGTCCATTCAGAAGCTCTGCATGTGAGAAACGGCTGCAGCGGAGAGGCTTAGCGTGAGCTGGAGTGAGTGTGTTGTTTCTGTTCCCTCCCTCATACCGGCCTGCTCGAAACCAAAGCAGAGGATTTTCAGTGCGTTTTTCTTCACCAGTGTCTTGTCATTCCGTCTGTTAGGCTGCGAGGCCGCGTTCCAGCTCTCCTCAGCTGTTTCCTCACCGAGGAACGACTCTCCACTGAGCTCTGAGTCACTCACAGTGCCTCCAAAACCACATTCCTTAATTATACACGCTGCCTTAACCAGAGTCTGATCAACCAGAAAGTCTAATAACCAGACAGTGTGTTAAACCAGAGAGTCTGTTAAAACAGAGTCTGATCAACCAGAAAGTCTAATAACCAGAGAGTCTGTTAAAACAGACAGTCTGATCAACCAGAAAGTCTAATAACCAGGCAATGTGTTAAACCAGAGAGTCTGTTAAAACAGAAAGTCTGATCAACCAGAAAGTCTAATAACCAGACAATGTGTTAAACCAGAGAGTCTGATCAACCAGAAAGTCTAATAACCAGACAGTGTGTTAAACCAGAGTCTGATCAAACAGAAAGTCTGATAAACCAGTGTCTGATATACCAAAAGTCTAATAACCAGACAGTGTGTTAAACCAGAGTCTGATCAACCAGAAAGTCTGATAAACCAGAGTGTCTGATAAACCAGAAAGTCTAATAACCAGACACTGTGTTAAACCAGAGAGTCTGATCAACCAGAAAGTCGAATTAACCGGACAGTGTGTTAAACCAGAGAGTCTGATCAACCAGAAAGTATAATAACCCGACAGTGTGTTAAACCAGAAAGTATAATAACCCGACAGTGTGTTAAACCAGAGAGTCTGATCAACCAGAAAGTCTAATAACCAGACCGTGTGTTAAATAAGAGAGTCCGTTAAACCAGAAAGTATAACAACCCGACTGTGTGTTAAACCAGAAAGTATAATAACCCGACAGTGTGTTAAACCAGAGAGTCTGATCAACCAGAAAGTCTAATAACCAGACAGTGTGTTAAACCAGAGAGTCTGATCAACCAGAAAGTCTAATCACCAGACAGTGTGTTAAACCAGAGTCTGATCAACCAGAAAGTCTGATAAACCAGAGTGTCTGATAAACCAGAAAGTCTAATAACCAGACAGTGTGTTAAACCAGAGAGTCTGATCAACCAGAAAGTCGAATTAACCGGACAGTGTGTTAAACCAGAGAGTCTGATCAACCAGAAAGTCTAATAACCAGACAGTCTGTTAAACCAGAGAGTCTGATCAACCAGAAAGTCTAATAACCAGACAGTCTGTTAAACCAAAGAGTCTGATAAACCAGAAAGTTGAATTAACCAGACAGCTTGTTAAACCAGAAAGTCTGATAAACCAATGAGTGTGTTATACCAGAAAGTCTAATAACCAGAGTCTGATAAACCAGAAAATCTATTAACTAGACAGTGTGTTAAACCAGAGAGTCTAATAACCAGAGAGTCTGATAAACCAGAAAGTCTAATAACCAGACAGTCTGTTAAACCAGAAAGTCTGATAAACCAAAACATCTCATAACCAGACAGTGTGTTAAGCCAGAGAATCTGATAAATCAGAGAGTCTGTTAATCTAGAGAGTGTGTTATACCAGATAGTCTAATAACCAGAGAGTCTGATAAACCAGAAAGTCTAATAACCAGAGAGTCTGATAAACCAGAGTCTAAAGAACCAGAGAGCCTGAAAAACTGGAGAGTCTGATAAACCGGAGACTAAACCAGAGTCTGATATACCAAAGAGTCTGATAAACCAGAGAATGTGTTAAACCAGACCGTCTGACAAACCAGAGAGTGTACTAAACCAGTCTGATATACCAGAGAATGTGTTAAACTAAAGAGTCTGATACACCAGAGTGTGTTAAACCCGAGCTTCTGATAAACTAGAGATAGTGTTAAACCAGAGAGTGTGTTACACCAGAGAGTGTGTTAAAGCAGAGAGTGTGCTAAACCAGAGTCTGATAAACCAGAGAGTCTGTTAAACCAGAGAGTCTGATAAACCAGAGAGTCTGTTAAACCAGAGAGTCTGGTAAATCAGTGTGATAAATCAGAGACTCTGGTAAATCAGTGAGTCTGATAAACAAGAGTATGATAAACCAGAGAGTGCCCTAACCAGAGAATGTGTTAAATCAGAGAGTCTGATAAACCAGAGTTTGATAAATTAAAGAGAGTCTGATGAACTAGCGAGTCTGATAAACCGGAAAGTCTGATAAACCAGAGAGTGCCCTAACCAGAGAATGTGTTAAATCAGAGAGTCTGATAAACCAGAGTTTGATAAATTAAAGAGAGTCTGATGAACTAGAGAGTCTGATCGTATTCTGTGGACGAGCGATGTCTCTAACGGGTGGAGTTTTGTGATTTTAGTGAATTACAGCCATTCCGCTGCCCTCCAAAGCCCACTCTACTTAAGATGGAGCTTTTCCGGACCCTTATATCCGTCTGTGTTTGCCGTTGCTAAGGAAACGCAACAGCTTTTGCAGGAATCCACTCACATAAACAGGCTACACCTGGGAAACATTGGAGAGTAAATGTGTCTGGCAGCTAATAGATCTTCAATAGAGGGTCTGATAACGGAGGGGGCCGTCTGCTAGAGTGTTGGGAAAGAAGTCCGGAATTTTTTTTCCATAGAGAATGAATGGAATGGCAATTTACACAGTGATTTAAGGATTTAAGGTACTTCCGCTCAACCGACAGATACCGTTTTGCATACACTGACTCAGGGCAGACCCCCGACCACGACTGCAGCGTTGGTATGACCCGCACTCGTCTGTTTGTTGTTTTTCTTTCTTCCCACTTTTCTCCCCCCATAGAGTCCCATTCATTTTCAAGTGCAGCCAAACATTATGCTTTCAATCAACCTACAGCCACCAAACTGCATGTACTCGCTCAGGGCAGATCCCCAACCTCTAATCCACAGCCATACTGACTGATACTCCTCTAATTGTCGTTTATTCGTCCCTCATTTCTCCCATAGGATCCCATTCATTTTCAAGCTTGTGCAATTATCATGGTTTCGTTTAACCTACAGCCTTCAAACTTCATATACTCACTCAGGGCAGGTGCCCAAACACACTGACCCACACTTATCCACTATTCATCCCTCGTTCCACACACTGCTCAAGCTGCGCAACCTTTCTGTGTCCTCTGTGGAATTCAGTAGCGAGAGGTTTGTCGTTCATGGCTTCAGGAATCAAACCGTTGACCGACTGCTCGGCATGCTTTCAAAATCATCAACAATACTTCACAACAAGGGTCACAAACAGGAGAGCTCGAATCGTCTACTCATTCGAGAGTCACAGGTGCTTTGATTCATAAGGTGGGCCGTGAACCCATGACCTAACCACTTACACTGATGTTTGGGTGCGCTCGAAAATGAATGGGACTCTATGGGGGCAAAATAGAGGGATGAAAAAAGCGACAAACAGACGAGTGCAGGTTGAACCAACACTGCAGTCGTGGTCGGGGGTCCGCCCTGAGTCAGTGTATGTGAAACGGTGTCTGTCGGTCGAGCAGAAGTTCAGTAGATTGGCGTGCACTTTTCCATCCTATTCATTCTCTATGGGAAAAAATTCTGGAAACAATCTGTAGATTTCCAGAGTCTGAGCATCCAATCAAAAAGCTGTATACAAGCCCGAATCACACAATTAGACTGGACACTCTGGAGTTGATAGTTTTGAAACTGCGGGACGAGTTATGCAAAGAAGATCTGGCAGAAAGCCAAAAACAAACAACATTGCTTTGCAATATGTAACCATAGTAACATTAAATAACACTTTACATACATGAGTTTGGTTTTGTATCATATTTGGAACATCTGGAATTGTCCACACTAATGAAAACATTCAGAACATAATGTTTTAACCCTTTATACTCTGAGATTGTTTGAAATGTTTAGTATTTTCTAACTTAGTAAAGAACATTGTTCTATATTGTACAGTGTTCTACACATCCTGTATCTACTAAAGTCTTTGTTTCTCCACTAAACTTTAGAACAGAGTGTGGGTTTGAGCAAAGTTCAGGTAAACATCAGGTCTTTTAGGAAAACATTGATAACGGTGATGATTTATAGTCTCAAAAACTTCAAATCAAATGTGACTCCCTTGGCGTTAAAGGGTTAAAAACTAAAAGTTGTCTTCTCCTGCCTCACAAACACTGAGCTGGCTCTCACTGTGACTCAGTTCAATAATTTTCTTCCATTTTCTCTACATTCAACCTTGAATACAATTACAAACCAGTCCATTTTGTGTTACCGTGGTACCTTTTTTACTATCCAGTGTGGACCAGAGAAGGTCTGGTTCCTCTCAGGGCTCTTCCACGTGCTCAGAGGGAGGTTCTCTTGGCCCTACTCATTGGGGGGCTTGGACCAGGATTTTCCGTAACCCTGATTTGTGACAACATCTGTTGTAAAAGACGCATACAAATAAGCTTTAACTTGAATTGGAAGCCAGTTACTGTGATCTTGTGTTGCTTCAGCTGTGCAGACGCTTGGTGCATACGTGCAATCAAGTAACGATCCGTGGTTTATACTTTGGCTTGTGGTCCAATGGAAAGACTTTTTCCTCCAGACATAAACAAGAATCCTGAGAGAGTACACTGGACAGCAGCTCCCTCTCCTGGCAGACTTACGACGAGGCGGAATCATTGGCCATCTGAAAAGTCAACTCTAATCCTTTAATCTCGGCTAAGATTAGGACTAAGATTAAGTGTGCTGTGGACGTTGGATATGATTGTAGTAGGTGTATTGTAACTCAGCTCTATGTCCTCCTACACTGTTATATCTCACCATATTAATAATACTGTACTTTACTAATACTACTACTGAAACAGATGTTTTATTCTGCTCTAGAAGTAATTCCATACATCTTATTTTATAGTTTTAATCTCTTTACAATTATTTACTAATATTATTACTATCAAAATAGTACTAATAAGAACAATCTGGGTAGGCGTCTCAAAACTTTTGACTGATATACCTCAGTACTTGGTGATATCAGTACTTATTTCACAATACATATACTTTTACTTGTCATTTGTTGGTGTACTGGGTTTTATGGTTCTAAAGAGTATTTGTATTTATTTATATAGATGGGATTTCATGTTGATACCTGCACCAAGAGAAATTCCTGGTACACCTGAGGTTTCTGATTTCTAAGGCAAAAGATAACCATGGTGATGTAATTGATGATAGAGAGTGTAACAAGAATATATTACTATGTTTCAAAATCTTAATGATCTCTTTAGAAGAACCATTGGTTGGACCTTTATAGCAAGTGTTAATGTGCTCTGTAATAACAGTAGAGAAGCAGGCTGGTTCTCCAAGGGTGTGACTGAACATCTTCAATGTTAAGCTTGGTATTGTTGAGTTGAGCTCAGGTTTTGGTATATTTGCAACAGCTAATAGAATACAGCATTCATTGCCTTGTGATTCCAAGCCCCCCGGTACCCCCTTGACAAGGTCCTGTTCCCCTCCAACATTCAACCCAGAATTATGCACTTTAATATGAGAAAGTGGACAAGTGGCTCCCTCTTGTGGTGAACTTACATCACTGTAAGAGAGGTTTGCCTAGTAAATGCCTCAGTCAGTGATCTACATGCATGTTATTGTATTGCAGTGTTGTGGTCTACCAAATGTTTGGGTCACCCTCTGGCACTCTGAATCAATTTGGGTCTGAATCCATCCTTGTGGATCACATACACCATACATGATGATCGTCTTCTCTGGGGTGGATGGGATCTTCCAGCAAGACAATGAGACACGTCACACGACTAGAAATGTCCCACATTGGTTGGAAGAGCTGACCAAGACCTCCAAGTACTAACCTGGACCCCTAAATCCCCAGACTTGAACCCAACTGAGCATCTGTGGGACTATCTGGATGGTGGTGTTGGTTCTATGGATCCTCCACCATGCTCCCTCCAGCAGCTGTGGGATGCACTGCAGTCAGCATGATACCTCTCCAGATACCTGTGACCACCTAACAGGACCTTACTGAGACTCCCAGTACTTTTCCTATTCTGTTGTGCTTCATATCAGCTTCGGTTTATGGGCTTTGATTTATCAAAAATGGCCATAATTTATATTTACGTGACCTCATGTCCATCAATGCTGTTTTTGTTGCTATGTCTTTAAGAGTGATATGGGATTAATGAGCTCTGTTCTGATTGGTCGCCCGAGCTGCAGCACTGTGTATAACCTCAGTGCGAGTGGGCGGAGCTACACTGCTGTAGGCCGAACAGGTGGATGAAGGTAAAATGTTCTAGTTTTTGTGATCTGACTCTGAACCATCTGTCTCTCTCTCTCTCTGTCTCTTTCTTTCTCTCTCTCTCTTTCCATTCGTCTCTGATTCTCTCTTTCTCCCTCTTTCTCTTACTCTTTCTGTCTTTCTCTCATCCTTCTCTTCCTCTCTTTCTGTCTCTCTCCTTCTCTGTCTTTTTCTCTCTTTCTCTCTCTTTTCTTTCTCTCTGTTTCCCTCTCTCTCTGTTTCTCTTTCTCTCTGATTCTCTCTTTCTCCCTCTTTCTCTTACTCTTTCTGTCTTTCTCTCATCCTTCTCTTCCTCTCTTTCTGTCTCTCTCCTCTGTCTTTCTCTCTCTTTCTCTCTCTTTTCTTTCTCTCTCTGTTTCCCTCTCTCTCTGTTTCTCTTTCTCGCTGATTCTCTCTTTCTCCCTCTTTCTCTTACTCTTTCTGTCTTTCTCTCATCCTTCTCTTCCTCTCTTTCTGTCTCTCTCCTTCTCTTTCTTTCTCTCTCTTCCTCTCTTTCTCTTTTGGTCTCTCTCTCTGTCTCTTTCTTTCTCTCTCTCTCTTTCTCTTCGTCTCTGATTCTCTCTTTCTCCCTCTTTCTCTTACTCTTTCTGTCTTTCTCTCATTCTTCTCTTCCTCTCTTTCTGTCTCTCTCCTTCTCTTTCTTTCTCTCTCTTCCTCTCTTTCTCTTTTGGTCTCTCTCTCTCTCTCTCTCTCTCTCTCTCTCTCTCTCTGTGCAGGAGACGTGGTACTGGCCTGGTGCGGTGAGCGCTGACGGGGTAGTGATGAGCGGGGTCCGCTGTGCTGGGACTGAAATGTCTCTGTCTCACTGCCTCCACCACGGAGATCATCTCAGCTGCCCTAGAGGAGGAGCGCGACACGCTGCGGGAGTCTCCTGCTCTGAGAGTGAGAGAACATCCCATAACACGTGCCCTGCACCTCCCTGCAGGCCTGGTTCTGCAAACAAGTCCAATCACGGAGATGTTATTGGAACTGGACCACCTCATTAACCTCTACACCACCGTACTAACCACTACACCACCTTACTAACCACTACACCACCGTACTAACCACTACACCACCGTACTAACCTCTACACCACTGTACTAACCACTACACCACCATACTAACCACTACACCACCGTACTAACCACTACACCACCATACTAACCACTACACCACCGTACTAACCACTACACCACCATACTAACCACTACACCACCGTACTAACCACTACACCACTGTACTAACCACTACACCACCGTACTAACCACTACACCACCAAACTAACCACTACACCACCATACTGACCACTACACCACCATACTAACCACTACACCACCGTACTAACCACTACACCACCGTACTAACCATTATTAAGTGGGCCATAAGTAAGATAAGATAATCCTTTATTAATCCCACAGTGGGACAATTCACAGCATTACCACAGCAAAGGGATAGCAAGGCCCTGCGTACATACAATAGATATATAATCAAATGTGTGCTATCACTCAAAACTAAAAATTTTATGTCAATGGGTCAAATGTAAAGGCAACTGTACTGTAGCAATATGTTTGATAGTAGTTTTACTTCTATAGTCATAGACTTTATTGCCTATGCATTACTACAGTTTGTGCAAGTGCTGACCTCTAGTGGTGACCTATGAGCGTATGTTTATACATAGAGAAAATAGACCATCATGAGTAACGCGATAATAGATGGACATTAATGGTTAAAGACTGATTACTGATTGGGTAATACAGTAACAGTGCTGTAGAGGCAAATGCAAGGTGGTCTGCGATATGGCTGACCTCACTGAAAAATACTGCCCTGGCTCAGTCAGCGTTGTGGGGCAAATAGTCTGTCTACATTTCTGGTCAAGTTTTGAAAGTGATAGTAAAAAAAAAACACCCCGATATGTTTTAAATACAGTAATAATAGGAATAATAATATAATTATATAATTATAATTAATAGTTTTTCTGCAGATTTGTTGCACATTTTGTAAAAACATTGGCAGCTTTTACAATTAGAATGTTATGTAACTGGTTTGATTCTAAGTTTAAGGTATATATTATTATATATGTTATTTAATATGTTATATATTAGAGCTTATTATATGAATTTAAAAATGAAAATGCTTAATGCTGAATTTGCTAAATATTAATATACTTAATACTTACATAATTCTATGTTGTTTTGTGTGTGTGTTTGTGTGTGTCTGTGTTTGTTTGTTCATCCTCAGCTGCCCCAGACTTGGTCCTGAACCCTCAGGTGGTGGAGCAGACCACGTACCTGGAAGATAGGCCCATGTTCATGCTTCAGTGCGCCTATGAGGAGAACTGCCTGGCGTCCACCTCCAGCTCCACGCCGGCCAGCTCCTACCGCCGCCTCCTGCGCTTCTCCTCGCAGATCCACAACAACGGCCAGTCCGACTTCAGGCCCAAAGCCTCCAGGGACTCCTGGGTCTGGCACGACTGCCACAGGTCAGTGGAGGGTGGATGTAATGTACAAATGCAAGGTCTCGCATGTGATGTGGGCTGGCCATCAATATTTTTGATTGTCTTGATCCAAACAGCATTGGTCAAGATGCTCACAGCACACAATAAAACAATCAGTAATTTAGTTACAGGACTCTAAAGAATCTAATGAAGAGATACAACAAAGTTTGCACTCAGTAGAACAAGCTCAATGAAAGAAGCCCAGATAACCGAACTGAAGTTCATCTGTCCTAACGTTGGGCTCGTCCCTGTATATGTAAAACTGGACCCACTCGTCCATGTGGAAGACACAACCTCGGGCGGATGGGATCTTCCAGCAAGAAGATACGATACATCACACGACTAGAAATGTACAACATTGGTTGAAACAGCTGATCAAGACTTCCAAGTGCTACCCTGGACCCCTAATTCCTCAGACTTGAACCCAACTGAGCATCTGTGGGCCCACCTGGATGGTGGTGTTGGCTCTTTGGATCCTCCTTAACGCTCCCTTCAGCAACTGTGGGCTGCACTGTATTGAGCATGACTCCAGATACCTGTAACCACCTACCAGGACTTTACAGAGTCTCCCAGTACGTCTAGCTGCTGTCCATGCTTCACACTCTGGCGGTCACTCTGGATATTAGTCATAATTACAGGAGTTACTGGACTCAGCGACAAAGAATCTAATGAAGAGATACAACAAAGTTTGCACTCAGTAGAACAAGCTCAATGAAAGAAGCCCAGATAACCGAACTGAAGTTCATCTGTCCTAACGTTGGGCTCGTCCCTGTATATGTGAAACATTCCATAATCAATGGCAAGTTTTAGATTTTTTATCATAGCGGCCCAAGAATGACATAAAAAAACAAATACTATGAGCATTCCCTACTTTCAGTGGTGGCAGCGTTGGCATTTGTGGCGTTCTCTGGACCCACTAGTCCATGTGGAAGACACAACCTCGGGTGGATGGGATCTTCCAGCAAGAAGATACGATACATCACACGACTAGAAATGTACAACACTGGTTGAAACAGCTGACCAAGACTTCCAAGTGCTACCCTGGACCCCTAATTCCCCAAACTTGAACCCAATTGAGCATCTGTGGGCCCACCTGGATGGTGGTGTTGGCTCTTTGGATCCTCCTTAATGCTCCCTTCAGCAACTGTGGGCTGCACTGTATTGAGCATGACTCCAGATACCTGTAACCACCTACCAGGACTTTACAGAGTCCATGCTGTCCATGCTTCACACTCTGGTGGTCACTCTGGATATTGGTCATAATAGTGTGTATAACTGCAATAAAAGGAATTCATAAAGATTCTTGACAAAATTCTCCTTTTCAGACACTATCACAGCATGGAAGTCTTCACTCACTACGACCTGCTCAGCTTGAACGGCACAAAAGTAGCAGAAGGACACAAAGCCAGCTTCTGCCTGGAGGACTCCGAGTGTGATGAAGGTCTGTGAGTGGGTGTTTGTAGGGGATTTAAGGGATTCTCTTTAGACTGCAGGAGTCGTCGCCAGTGTGCTATTAGACAAATCCCTAAACTAACTCGGAGTCCTTTTCAACATACCAAATCCTTTTAAGCCCAGAGAGCTGATATATATTGTGTTGCTGTTTATCCAGGGATTGAGAAGAGATATGAGTGTGCCAACTTCGGCGAGCAGGGAATCACGCTAGGCTGCTGGGACACGTACAGGCACGACATCGACTGCCAGTGGGTGGACATCACTGATGTAAAGCCTGGGGATTACATATTCCAGGTGATCCGTCTTGTTTCTCTGGCTTCAGTCTTCCTGCAAATGAGGTGTCAGGAAAACAAGCTGTTTTTTTTGTGTATCCGTGTTGAACAGAGTGAGCGACAGCAACTAAATGAGAACGCCGCCATTGTAATCGATGAAAGTGTCTACACCAGCCACAAGTGTCAGGGAGCGATGTGCCGTGAGGTGATGCACAGTAGAAATAGAGGAGAACTTCATTTGTCGACCAAGTAAATGTAGACCCATGAATATACTGAGTATCATTATCGCCCAGAACTTTGTTCCAGTTGCAGAAATCTGAGGCCTGAGAGTTTATTTTTAACCAATTTAACGTCCCACCATCCTATCCAGCCAATCAAAGGCGTCTGTAGAAGTTCATTAGCTGGAACAGGTTGTGGTTGTAATTGGGTACCCCAGGACGGTGGACCTACTGGAGTGGGGTTGGTGACCATTTGGTCTTAGAGTATTATTCTCCATAAGTGGGCTGTGAAGCATCTTCTGGTGGTTCAGTGATGGCTTTATGTCATTAAGGAGTCAACAATGGCCTTAATAATAGGAAAGAGATATAAAAAGTTTTAAACGATAGTCAACATAATCATTTTTTAGTGTATTTAACTTTTTGGTACAGATTTTGGTACGTTGAAAATTTCCACCAACCCAAAAGTCTTGTTATCTAATGGAAAGTGGGTGGACCTTGAAATAGAAGAGGTTGAAAACCCCTGCCGTAGTGTAGCTTGGTCTGATGAATACAGACTTCGGACTCCAGTGTGAACATGTTTATATGGTTTGCCAACTGACGTAGTGTAACTTTTGTCTTTAACAGATTGTCATTAACCCCAACTACGAAGTGGCTGAGTCTGATTACACCAACAATGTTGTGAAATGCAAGAGTCGATATGATGGTCATCGTATATGGATGTACAACTGCCATATAGGTGAGACACTGAAACAACTATTTAAAATTTTAATTTACAGTTAGTGTTTTTCGGTCACCGCTATTTCCCAGTCATGACAGAACATGCAGTCAGGTTCCATATCACCCAGATGTTGCGACACACTTGGCGTTGCGCGAGTTGACAGTTACGTGATGAAAGCCAAGACGTTGACTAATCTTTGATAACAAGCAGCCTTAAAACATCTGTGAACCAACCCTAGACTTCAGGAAACTTACACTTGAGAGCATTGACTTACACTGACTTACACTTGAGAGCATTGTAGGCCCTTAAGCTCCCTCGCCTAGAATACGATTTTTAGTCTTTAGGAAAACTAGAAATAGGGGCGATCAATATCTGATCTATGAAGCATTATAGAAAACCAGACCCCCAAATTACCAGACTCCTCACCAGGCGTACTTGTGTTGGAATCCCATGATCAGCGACTTGTTGACATCAAGCTTCATCGCCAAGTCGACTAGTCTGTACAAGCTCTGCACCACACATAGTGGTATATCAGGAAGATCTGAAGACCCTGGTAAGGAATGTAAAAAGATGGGATATGAAGAAAGCCATGAGAAAGATCACTGACTATACCGACGATGGTGAAGGCATAAAAGTTGTAGACAGTGTACAGTAATTAACGAAAAATGTAGGTTTGTTGCTATAAACAAAGATCAGAACTGTACATTCTGTCTTTTCTGTAGTTTTTTGTTTGTATGTTGGACAATATTAAAAAGCAGGAAAATTGATGTCTATGAAATTTGGTTTTGGTGAAGTCTTCTTTTCTTTATTTTATTTAGAACTATTTGCCGTTTGCACACATCCCCAAAATAGTGAGCACACACAAGAAACCTTGGGGTGACTCTGGATGACCAGTTATCGTTCTCAGCCCATATTACGAACCTGACTCGGTCATGCAGATACATTCTCTACAATATCAGACGCATCCGACCCTTCCTCTCTCAGGAGGCCTCCCAGGTGCTCGTCCAGTCTCTTGTCATTTCAAAGCTCAACTACTGCAACTCGCTCCTGGCTGGTCTTCCTCTGCAGACCATCAGGCCCTTACAACTGATCCAGAATGCAGCAGCACGGCTCGTCTGCAATCTCCCCAAATTCACTCATGTCACACCACTGTTGAGCTCCCCTCACTGGCTTCCTGTAGCTGCTCGCATTCAGTTTAAAGTGTTGATGCCTACAAAGCCAAGAATGGACCAGCTCCTCCTGACCTTATGGCAATGGTCAAAAGTCGAACCGCACCTCGAGCCCTTTGCGCTTCAAGTAAGGCTCGGCTACACCCGCCATCACTCAAGATTTATGGAAGACACGCAACAAGACGCTTCTCTGTCATGGAGCCCAGATGGTGGAACGAACTTCCACTGGCTGTCCGAACAGCGAACTCTCTTGCGGTCTTCAAACGCAGACTGAAGACCTATCTCTATAAACACTAATATACTAAAGTACTGGAGCACTGGATAAGTATTGCGCTTGTACTGTATGTAGTCTTGTATTTGTTTTCTTCTCTGTAGGTGTTCCAGTCTTGCTAGGTATTGCATTGTCTTTTTTTCTAGGTATCAGCACTGGCCCTGTGTTTATGGCAGTGTTTGAGTATAAGAGTGGTTTGGACTTAAACCTGTTTGTACTAGATAGAGATTCATACTGTAACCAACACTAAGCACTTTTGTAAGTCGCTCTGGATAAGAGCATCTGCTAAATGCCGTAAATGTAAATGTAAATGTAGGGGGCATTGAGCACAGCGCCCGGTGAGCAGCTGGGGGTTTCAAGAGCACTTCGGTTGCATCCTGTCAGTTCAGGGATTTAAACCGGTGACCTTCCAATCACAAGGCTGGTTCCCAATGTTCCAACCCATTGCTGCCCCAAGGGAATTTTGAGAGTGGACATTAAAGAAAAGCTGGTACTTGATCCAACTGAGGGTTATATTGTGAAAAGAGCCATTTCACTGGCAAAGAGGAAGAGGACAACCGGCAAACAGAATGCTTGGCCAACATTAGAGATAATAAAAAAGATGGGAGATTCTGGAGAAACACTGTCAAAATGGTATGCAGGAGTCAGGAGTGACTAATAATAAAGGGTCACTGACCTTTTGCCCTGTCTTCGTACAAATGTTTACATCTGAGGGACATGGGTTTGTATTTTTTCATACATGTGACCATGAATTTGGGTTAACAGGCTCATGTGCCAGCTGTCGCCAAGCCATATGGACAGAATACTTCTAATCTGCATCTAAAACTAGTGGACAAGGCTTAGTACATCAGAATCAAGTCTGATTCAGCTTTACACACTGATACCCTCCTATCTGTTCTCTCCACAGGAGGATCAGTCAGCGCTGAAACAGAGGAAACATTTCCCGGCCTGCTGAATAACCAGGTGACCCACAGGTAAGAAACGGGGGCTTGCAGGAGACGCCATTGGTCCCAAACCACTACAACTCCACAGAGCGCTCATCACCAACACACCAGCAAGAAACCTTCACTGCCACAAATGCAATCAGCTCAGGATGCCTCAACCTCTACAAGAATGACCCAAGAATGACCACCCCCTCCCCCACCCATTAAAACTGCCCCAAAGGAATCCGATATAGATGAAATAACCAACTACGGTTGATCCTTCTTCTGTTGAGGACTCCACCACTATGCGCCATGAACCCCTCAAATCAGTCAACTAGGACTTGTACCAGCATATGCACCATCAGTGTTGGAGGTGCAACTGTGGAATTTTAAGGGAATTCTGAAGCGCTTGTTTGGCCTAAAGGGACTCAACATTGGATCTTCAAAAGCAGAGGATTGACAGGACTCCTGATTTTCGTCTAAAAGGAGCAAGATCTGGAATCTGTATTCGGAATAAACACGTTGCCTGAGCATTTATTGTGAAGTACTACAGTAATAAGACTGATAACCTGCCAGGAAATATTGTTTCAGTGGTTTCTGGTTTCATAACACAATCTTGGGGCTGGTTGCACAAGCATGGTAGGCGGCATTATCCAGTGGCCGGGCATATGTATCAGATGTAGCACCAACCTTAGCTGGTCTATATTTATATATTACACAGTCGAGTCTCATTATTAGGTCCCCACTCCATGAACCCATGTGGAATCCATCCTTGCAGATCACGTACACCATACATGCTGATTGTCTTCTCTGGGGTGGATGGGATCTTCCAGCAAGGCAATGTGCCACGTCACACAGCTAGATATGTCCCACATGGGTTTGAAGAGCTGACCAAAACCTCCAAGTACTACCCTGAATCACAAATTCCCCAGACTTGAACCCAATTGAGCATCTGTGGGACCGCCTAGATGGTGGTGTTGGCTCTCTGGATCCTCCTCCATGCTCCCTTCAACAGCGGGGGGATGCACTGCAGTCAGCATGGGTCCAGATACCTGGTCAACCTACCAGGACCTTACTGAGTCTTCCAGTCCGTCTAGCTGCTGTCCGTGCTGCACACAGCGGTAGTATGGTAACTGACAAATACAAGAGTAACACAAGAGTGATCTTATGCCCCAGCCACACCTATTGGTGCAACCAGCCCCTGTAGCATAAGAGAAACGAGATGTAACTCAAGCTTGAAATACACATTAGAATCAGAGGAGAGGAAGATGTTCAGGATTAAGGACTTTGTAACCACGATTCCAGCTGCCATGAGGTCTGCATTCGTGTGGTGGATCTGGAACTGCAGCAGATCTACCTTGATATACACATTGAGAAATACATTTGAGAATTGATGACATGTGACAAATTAAAGGAAAACGGGGAGGAGGAACATGTGTGGAGGCTTCCACTTCATGATACAGACTGGCAGTGAACATCCTCATGCTCTGTGGCATGGACGAAAATGCTGAGCAGGTCCAGTTCACGTCAGTAAGCTTCAGTCACTGCTCAAGATCTTATGTGTTAATGCAGTCTTTAGGACTGAAGATGTCAGTGCAGGTCATGATCGGACCCAGGAGCAGATGCTCAGAGAGGGAAATGTTAGTAGAGCTTCAACCTCTCACTAAAAAGACCAGTGACCATTCGACCAAAGAAAACAGTCCACACAACTAAATTATGTTTTTTTTTCAATTATGAAAATATATATTTGTGGCCAATCCAACTCAAACCTATATTCACCTAAACCAAGAAAGTTACTTTAAAGTAAGGTACATACATATATTGACTATATTCAATTAGTTTTACTTGTTTTTGTCCAGCTAAACTATGAATAAACAAATGTATAACTAGAACATTAACATTTACCATCTTAACTATTATTGATATTGATAATTCTGCTGTAGCTACAAGCTACACAAAGCCACAGTCAGCAATAGAGAAATGGGGAACTTGGTCTTACAGTCAACACTCAAGTCAACCAAGTATAACACAACCTACAACTAAAACGTTTAGCCTTGGTGGAATGACCACACACTGATGGTGAGTAAGGGAGGAAAGGCACACCTAGAATGCAAATAGATGGCACCAGGAGCCAATAGGAAAGAGTTTTACTGATCAAGGTTGCACTGGCCAAACATAACCTACATGAATTGATCGCCCAAACGTTCAGTGGCCAATGAAATGAGTTTGCATTAATTAACTATGAATTAATATTTATATGCAAAAAAATAAATAAATGTTATACCAGCATATCGTCGCTGTCCAGTGAAGAACAAGCATCTCGAAAATGGCGACTTTATAGGAGAGGCCAAAAACGGTCTTCACTTTACATGTAAGTCAATGGAACCAGAAAGACTGGCAATCTATTTTGGAGCATTTCTATTGGTCCATTTGTCATGGATGTTTTACACCGTGTAAATGTCAGCTGCTGCGGTCAAACAATGTAGAAAAATTAAAATCGCCAAAAATGGACAGCGATGATGAACCAACGACGATAAACCAACCGCCACTCAAAACCAACCGTCATTCAAAACCAACCGCCACTCAAAACCAACCGCCACTCAAAACCAACTGTCAATCAAAACCAACCGCCACTCAAAACCAACCGTTATTCAAAACCAACCTCCACTCAAAACCAAACGTCAATCTAAACCAATCGACACTCAAAACCAACCGCCACTCAAAACCAATATCCACTCAAAACCAACCGCCACTCTAAAAACCAACCACCACTCAAAACCAACCGTCATTCAAAACCAACCTCCACTCAAAACCAACCGCCACTCTAAAAACCAACCACCACTCAAAACCAACCGTCATTCAAAACCAACCTCCACTTAAAACCAACCGTCAATCTAAACCAACCGTCAATCTAAACTAATCGACATTCAAAACCAACCACCACTCAAAACCAATATCCACTCAAAACCAACCGCCACTCTAAAAACCAACCACCACTCAAAACCAACCGTCATTCAAAACCAACCTCCACTCAAAACCAACCACCACTCAAAACTAACCGTCAATCTAAACCAATCGACATTCAAAACCAACCGCCACTCAAAACCAACAGCCACTCTAAAAACCAACCGTCACTCAAAACCAACCATCACTCAAAACCAACCGTCACTCAAAACCAACCGCCACTCAAAACCAATATCCACTCAAAACCAACCGCCACTCAAAACCAACCTCCACCCAAAACCAATCGTCACAAAACCAACCGCCACTCAAAATCAATATCCACTCAAAACCAACCGCCACTCAAAACCAACCGTCACTCAAAAGCAACAGCCACTCAAAACCAACCGCCACTCAAAACCAACCGCCACTCAAAACCAACCACCACTCAAAACCAACCGCCACTCAAAACCAAACGCCACTCAAAACCAACCGCCACTCAAAACCAACCGCCACTCAAAACCAACCGTCACTCTAAAAAAAAAAAATCACTCAAAACCAATCGTCATTCAAAAACAACCTCCACTCAAAACCAACCGTCACTCAAAACCAACTGTCACATAAAACCAAAAAACAGTGAGTCCACACAACTAAATTATGGTTTTTTTTTCAATATGAAAATAGATATTTTTGGCCAATCCAACTCAAACCTATATTCACCTAAATCAAGAAAATTACTTTAAAGTAAGGTACATACATATATTGACTATATTCAATTAGTTTTACTTGTTTTTGTCCAACTAAGTTATGAATAAATAAATGTATAACTAGAACATTAACAATTACCATCTTCACTATTATTGATATTGATAATTCTGCTGTAGCTACAAGCTACACCCAAAACCAACCGTCACTCAAAAGCAACCATCACTCAAAACCAACCGCCACTCAAAACCAACCGCCACTCAAAACCAACTGTCACTCAAAACCCTTTTTAGTAACGTTGGTGAGGTCAGTGGTGGTAAAATCATCTATAGAGGAATATGCTCGGATCTGTCCGCAGGTCCTCCCCTAGTGGGAGAGTATATGTGCAGCAGCACTGTAAGAGCTGTACAGGCCTGAATGCTTGACCCCTAGATTGTGGGCCGTCCGGTGGTTCCCGGGGGCATTTTTTGCTAACGTTGATTGGGTCAGCCTCTCGCCTGACAGGAAAGGCTAAGTGCAGATCACTACTGACTGACCGTTCTGATGAAGCACTGCTATCCTGGTCTCTTCCAGGACAACTGTGCCCACATGAGGGGTCACTGTAGGGTTTGATGGATGGGAAACTGGTGGAAATCATATGGTATTATGGTACGCGCTTGCACCAGTTGCGGGAAGGTCTTTAGGCTTTTCCTCTAATTTGTCACTTGTTGGTACATTTGAAATAGTCTTCCAGTTATTAGCATGTAGTACAGCATTACATAGAACTCCTAAAGCAGAACTGGACTCTCGAGTGCTTTCAGTGAAAAAAACTAACTGGACGCTGCCAGTGAAACATTCCTCCAGCAGTCACGCTAAAAACCTCCAGTTCTATAATCTTTCGATTTAGTTTTTCTTTTATTTCCTTTATTACTTTTTACAGCTAATCTGCCTATGACGACTCTATTAACGCCTAATATACACCTTCCGCTCGTCGCATTTAAGGTCATATCATGGATTAGAATTGGCTAGAACGATCTCAGCTTGAATTAGTAACTTATTTTAAGTCAGGGACTTGAACAACAACTGTGTCGACTTTCTTCTTCTTCTTTTTGCCGCAGAATGTCTTTTTTCTTTTTGTCGTTTCTGTTCCGATGGTGCTATTAAAGATATACCCTCTGTTTTTAGAGGGTACACGTCATGATGTGACTGGTATACGTTATGCTTACTTGAATGGAGCGTAAAAATCCATACTGTGCGTTTTGTTTATATGTATTGTTTAGCAATAAATAAACGTAAGCATTCAGCAACAAAGAAGAACACGTTTGTATTCATGAAGAGTGTTGGTATCTTCCAGTAACACTAGTTTGGTGAGGCTGGACATGATCTCGTCCACTTCTAACAGGAGATCCTATTGAACTCTGGGTACTAAACGCCATCACCAGTCTCTCGAGTGTGCACGCTTTTATTGTCTAGAGTACAGTCATGGCAGTCGTGGGACGAAGGTTATGGACCTGGTCAGAAGGTTCCCCTAAAACCAACAGGATACAACTGGAGAGCCCGTAAGCAAGACACCCAACCCCCTACTGCTCATGTGTTTCAGTGTGTGTGTTCACTAGTGTGTGTGTGTAGGTGCTTCTCAGCCCCCTAGTGTGTGTATATGGGTGTTTCACTGCCCCCTAGTGTGTGTGTGTGTATTGTTCACTTGTGTGTGTGTGTGTGTGTGTGTGTGTGTATATATATATGTGGGTGTTTCACTGCCCCCTAGTGTGTGTTTGTTCACTCTTAGGTGTGTATATGTGGTTGTTTCACTGACCCCTAGTGTGTGTGTGTTCACTCTTAGGTGTGTATATGTGGTTGTTTCTCTGCCCCCTAGTGTGTGTGTTTACTAATGTGTGTATGTGGGTGTTTCACTGCCCCCTAGTGTGTGTTTACTAGTGTGTGTGTATGTGTGTGTGTTCACTTGTGTGTGTATATGTGGGTGTTTCACTGCCCCCTAGTGTGTGTGTGTGTGTGTTCATTTGTGTGTGTGTGTGTGGGTATATGTGGGTGTTTCACTGCCCCCTAGTGTGTGTGTTCACTCTTAGGTGTGTATATGTGGTTGTTTCACTGACCCCTAGTGTGTGTGTGTGTGTGTTCACTCTTAGGTGTGTTCACTCTTAGGTGTGTATATGTGGTTGTTTCTCTGCCCCCTAGTGTGTGTTCACTAGTGTGTGTATGTGGGTGTTTCACTGCCCCCTAGTGTGTGTGTTTATTAGTGTGTGTGTTTTTACTAGTGTGTGTGTGTGTGTGTTCACTTGTGTGTGTATATGTGGGTGTTTCCCTGAGCCCTAGTTTGTGTGTTCACTAGGTGTTTCCCTGACCCCTAGGGTGTGTGTATGTGTGTGTTTCACTGCCCGCTAGTGTTTGTGTTCACTAGTGTGTGTATATATGTGGGTGTTTCACTGCCCCCTAAGGTGTGTGTTCACTAGTGTGTGTGTATATACAGTATGTGAGTGTTTCACTGCCCCCTAGTGTGTGTCTTTATTAGTGTGAAAAGAAACAAAGTCTCTCCAGAGCTAACAGCTAAAAACACTCTGGAGAATCCACCACTCCACCCGTATACTACAATACTACATCACATTCTTGTTCTATATTTACACATTCAATTGTACTTTTGAAAAGTGAAAATATATCTCAGCTTGGGAGCCTGACCAGGAGTGAACATCATGGTATCACAGTGCCAGACAGTGCCCTGCCACCCTGGACTCTTACTAAGACTGTGATGTGCGCTCTTCATGCCTTAAATAGTCCATCTCCATGATCTCCAGGATCTGGTAAAAGCCTACAAAATCTGGCCAGCTTTGTAGAACATCATGTTTTAGAACAGGGGTCTTAGTTATATATCCATTAACGTCCATAATAGAGGACCAAGATTGGTTGGAATAGCTGAGAATGTCCAGACCGTTGCTCAGTGGTCAGAACATATATTTATGTATTTGTATATTTATGTATACACTTAAGCACATGGTGTAATTCGAATACACAGCTGGGCCCAGAGTTGTCTATCAGACAAATGCTGATGACCACCATCCCTTTCTTTGAGCTTCACCATCATGTGGTTTTGCATTGGTTTAGAAACTTCACGGTTTGTTTCTAGCCCAATGAATCTACGCTCCCACCAACTTTTAGCCCAAAACTTCTCGTGGTTTTCCCAGACTGCCTACGTAGGCACTTCCCACTAAACATTAGACGTCATATGGACGTGACCAATTCTGGACTTCTACACAACGTGTAAAATAGGTCCACTATTTGGACGTCTAACTATGACCCTACGTGGACGTCATATTTGCAGTTAAACATTTGAGCATCAGACTAGGTAACTTTTTTGGACGTCATGGGGACGTCTAGGACAGGTGCAGGAAATATACAATATTAATAAATATAATATTTATTTTTTTACTTAGGACAAAAATTAACATTGTTACTAATATTGTTAATGAATATGAATATAGATTATTTGTGATTAAACATAATTTATTATTTATTATTTATTTGAGCACATTTTATTGTTGTATCTAATTCATTAACCAATTTAGGTTTTTATTTATGTATGTATTTATTTATTTATTTGAAAATGCAGTTAGCGGAAAATTATGGTAGGCCTCATCTTAGGTGTCCATTCCCACCAAGCAAAGACCTGTTGAAAGGACATCTTTTCTGGGTCCAATTTTGGTCCCCTGAAGGTGCAGACTATAACGCCAGACGATGTCTTCCACATATCCAGTATTGACGACCCCAGGACCTCTACTGGTTCTAGGCTCTGTGCATACTGTTCCACTTTATTTTCCCATAGCTTCATTTGATCAGCAGCAGATAACTGGAAACGCATACAAAGGTGTAGAGCATGTCCAGTTCAAATCTGCTGCTGAGCCAAACGAAGGTATAGGAAAATGAACTGGAACAGTTAACAGGTCCTCCACCTTCTGGAACTACAGTTATACACAACATGCTTTACAAATAAATCACAATTCAATCCTTACTCATCTCTTTCCATCTTTATTTTTATTAATCACTGGCAAAAACATGTCAACCTGCCAACAACCAGTGAAGCAACCAGGTTCATTATCCCCATCTTACCACAATGTTGCTTTTAGAAAGTTGAGCCTTCTGTTGGGTTAAAATACAAAAAAACTCAATTACAGTCCACCTTGCTTGGGGTGAGTGCTAAATTGAATGTGTTTTTGAGGTAAATTCCATCCACCAACTCTACTGAACACCAAAACACTGAAAAGTTTCTCAGTCCTGGGAGATGGCGGAGCACGTCTTTGTGGAGCATGAGTAGACCACTACCCACGTTGTGTATATGAGTGTGAATAAACGGCCCAGGAGTCAGGACTGTCGCCTCATTTATTTATTTCTGTATTATAAAAGACAAAATAGACCACAAAGCTACAACGATTACACTACAAATACATACATTAACATACAATTAACTGACTAAACTGAACTTACCTTCAACTTTTGTTTTGATGTAGTTTTTGTTGAGCAGAGCCATCATTTGCTTTCACAGTAAAGAGTGGCGTTGACTGGTTGAAATCATAAGTAGGCCTACCATGATTTTCCACTAACTGCATTTTCAAATAAATAAATAAATACATACATAAATAAATACCTAAATTGGTTTATTAAATAGATACAACAATAAAATGTGGTCAAATAAATAATGAATAATAAATTACGTTTAATCACAAATAATCTATATTTCTACTCATTAACAGTACTAATAACAACAATGTTGATATTTGTCATAAGTTAAAAAATCAATATTATATTCATTAATAATGTAAATTTCCTGCATCTGTCTTAGACGTCCCCATAACGTCCAAAAAAATGACCTAGTCCGACGTTCAAATGTTCGACTGACGCAATATAGACATGACCCGCATGTCCATAAGACGTCTAATAATTAGTGGGTTTTATTTTTCAGGACACCAAGTGTATATTATTATGTATTTGTTACATTGAGCTCATTGAGTCCAATGCAAATGTCACATTACTCTGTTATTATATATTTTTTATTATTATACATCATTGAGACTAAGTCAAGGGCCAGGAGTGTTTCAACCTAGTTAATGCTCAATAATGTAATGACATCAACCTGTTAATTATTAAATACTGTTATTAAGGCTTAATAAGCAAATTATTAACCACAATAAAATGTCCCCCATTGAATTAAGTCATATTGCACTGACATAAAGGCTGTGAAACTAAAGCGATGGGCATTTGTTACATGTCTAACACTGTCACCGAGCATCATCTACACCTACACCTTCACCTTCACCTTCAGCCTTGGTTTGAGAGTTTGGAGGCGGGACCTGGGCTTCTATCGTGACTCAGCAAACTAGCTAGCAGTGGTAGCCATACAGTTAAGGCCGCCCACTTAGAGGGAAGCTATGATTGGTCAGTTTTACTATCATTTGAAATTGATATCGCTCTGAATTATAACTGCCTGGCCCCAACAACAGGACCACCAATCACCAACATTCTGCGTCACAGTCCTTATAGGGGGAGACACACAGGCTTCCACTTAACCCTTCACGCTCCAACACAGATTGAATAGACACGTTTGAATAATTTATTTGCCGATATTTTTATAATTGTTTAGATGTTGATTGTCAAGCTGTAAGTAGATAAAATAAAATTATGTATATAGTGTGTGTTAACAGAAATGGTCCCAGTTTACACTTTCAGCGTCTCTAATTACTCTGTAGTAACACATGACCAACATAAGCAACAACAATGGGACTACTAGTGATGTAACCACTGTTATAGATGGATTACAGATGATGTAATTACACACATGTGTCAATTTCTTTATAGCCTATTGATATAAGGGTATTGTGATAGTTGTAACAGACTCATGGAGTTACACATTGGTAATAACCCAAATAATACCTGCTACTCCAAACTGGCTTTACTACCATTAGAATATAAGTACAAACCACAGCCGCTAGTATGTTACCCAGTTCTGTAGTAATAGCCAATGTGAGAGGATATACTATTACAACTATCAAGATACTCAAGTAATTACATAAGCTGTACTGCTGTAATCCATCTGTAACCATGGCTACATCGCTAGTGGTTAGATTGTTGTTGAACATGTTTTAGAGACACTTAATATAAATCACATTCATTGCTATACAAATATCAAATAATCATATATTATTTCTTAATTAACAGTCTTCACTCTCAAATAGATGCTACCACACTGTCTGCACACTGTCTTCAGCCTTGTATGACTTACAAACGTTCGCCACAGGAGGGCGCTGTTGGTCCAAAACTAAGAGAACCTACCCCTTTTCTTGTTCTCCTGAGAAACAAAGTAATGTACAAGAGAGACTGTGAGACTGAAGGCCATCGCAAAGTGCTGACCCTTGTTTCTTTCCAGCGAGGCTCTGAGCCTTTAAGGATCTTTCCCGGTGCTTGTGTTTCTGAACCTTGGCGGCGGTCCAGCCCGCCCCTCCACTTCCAGCTACTTTAGACCCGGTAGGTTTACATTCCATACAGGTCAGTGTATACGTTGGGTAGGAGCGGCATACGTGAAGATGGATGTCCGCATGCACTCCGGCCGCTCGTTTGCTTATTCAAGCGGCCTGCACACTCCAGGTGATTTATAGCCGTCCACCTGCGCTCGCTCCCGCTGAGCCTCGCGCGATTCCAACTCTGTTTTACAAACATAAACGCCCCAGGCTGTCTCTCCTCTTCTTCTCAGGTTGCTTTCTTAGCAGCTCCTTGGTTTCCAGCTGAAACAGTCCAGCCAGCTAGAAAAAAAGAGCTTTAATCACAGCAGGTTTTAAACTTTCAAATGCCGTTGGCTGTACGAGGGCACGCTCAGGCTTAACCTGGACGAGATGAAGACCTGGGACGAAAAACCAATGACCTCCTGGAAATTTGTCTTGAAATCCATCACAGGCAAAAAGGATGTTGAGTAGATTCTCCAACCTTTTGTCACATTTCAGGCTTCAAACATAAAGATATGAAATTGTAATTTTTTGTGAAGAATCAACAAGTGGGACACAATCGTGAAGTGGAACCAAATGTATTGAATATTTGAAACTTTTTTTAGAAATAAAAAACTGAAAAGTGGGGTGTGCATTACATTCGCCCCCCTTGCGTTAATACTTTGTAGCACCACCTTTTGCTGCGATTACAGCTGCAAGTCATTTGGGGTATGTCTAATTTTTGCCCATACTTCCTTGCAAAACAGCTGGAGCTCAGTGAGGTTGGATGGAGAGCGTTTGTGAACAGCAGTTTTCAGCTCTTTCCACAGATTCTCGATTGAATTCTGGACTTTGACTCGGCCATTCTAAAACCTGGATACGTTTATTTGTGAACCATTCCATTGTAGATTTTGCTTTATGTTTTGGATCATTGTCTTGTTGGAAGATAAATCCGCGTCCTAGTCTCAGGTCTTTTGCAGACTCCAACAGGTTTTCTTCCAGAATGGTCCTGTATTTGGCTCCATCCATCTTCCCATCAACTTTAACCCTCTTCTCTGTCCCTACTGAAGAGAAGCAGCCCAAACCATGAAGCTGCCACCACCATGTTTGACAGTGGGGATGCTGTGTTGCTTTTGCATTGTGGCCAAAAAGTTGGATTTTGGTTTCATCTGACCAGAGCACCTTCTTCCACATGTTTGGTGTGTCTCCCAGGTGGCTTGTGGCAAACTTTAAACGAGACTTTTTCTGGATATCTTTGAGAAATGGCTTTCTTCTTGCCACTCTTCCATAAAGGCCAGATTTGTGCAGTGTACGACTGATTGTTATCCTATGGACAGATTCTCCCACCTCAGCTGTACATCTCTGCAGTTCATCCAGAGTGATCATGGGCCTCTTGGCTGCATCTCTGATCAGTCTTCTCCTTGTTTGAGCTGAAAGTTTAGAGGGACGGGCAGGTCTCGGTAGATTTGCAGTGATCTGATAACCCCTTCCATTTCACTATGATCACAATGCTACCCCACACAGGAAGTCCAAAAGCCCAGATTATGGAGAACCGCACAAAGAAACGTAAAGCTCCCCCACAATATTGGGCTGTAGATCTGGACCAATGGATCTTCAACCAGTACCTTTGGGGTCCTCTTTAAGGTCATCCATTGCTGACCTAGACTTTCTTTTATGCACTCACAGTACAATCTCCATAGAAAAGCAGTGACCAGTGTAGCTGAGACTAAGGTCACCATGCCCAATGCTGAGCTTGAGCTAGAGGGGAATAAGCTCCTGCAATATTGGGCTGTAGATCTGCAATCTCTTCACCAATGGATCTTCAACCAGTACCTTTGGGGTCATCATTAAGGTCATCCATTGCTGAGCCAGGCTTTCTTTTTGCACTCACGGTTCAATCTCCATAGAAAACCAGTGACCAGTGTAGCTGAGACTAAGGTCACCATGCCCAATGCTGAGCTTGAGCTAGAGGAGAATAAGCCCCTGGGCTGTGGAGCTGCATCCTCTGGAACAATAGACCTTCAACCAGTGCCTTTGGGATGGGCTGGATCAAGAACTAACCACCCAACATCAGTACCTGTTCAGCAATGTTCAAACATCTGGTGTAGATCCTTCCTAGAAGAGCAGCATTACTATCCTAGCTATCAGAAGAGCAGGTGTCCACAAACTTCTGGACACACAGTGAAGTTTACTGTTGACTTGATAGACAGAGGCAAGGCCAGTAATGTAATAATTGGGTAATAGCATTGAATTTTAGTATTATTTCATTTATTTTAACGTCCAGACTATACAGTATTAACAGTAATACGCCGCACTCTGTGGATGAAACAAATTCTTGCCGGTTCGTGGAGCTTGGATGTTTATGCTGTGAAAGCATTAAGAGGTCAGCTGGAATCTTCCCCTGACCGACACTGCCCGCCAGACTTACAGTTGTTTATAAAGCAGCCCCACCGCCAGCGTGTTCCTGCACAAAATCATAGAAATCCGAATAAACAGACCGCCAGACTATGAGTGCGCTGCGATTGCGTGGCCGATTTGGAGCGCACCCCCTCGCCGGAGTAACTCCAATGGGGATTAGCTAGGCTTAGTGGCCAGTCTGTAATTGTTATCTAAATAAAACACAAACCATTAAGCTTCAAATGGATCGCAACAAGTTTTTAGCTATGTACGTTTACGTTAGTCCATATTTAGAGACACCAGTATCCCGTCCAGGGTCCTGATTATTGTGCAATAAGTCATAAGTGGGGTCCATTTGCAGGTTAAGTGATGCCAACCAATGACTATGAGCTTCCATTACTTCTTAACTATCCTGTAGCTCCAGTGCTTATTCCAGTCACTTATTTACTTTCTTTTTCTTGATTGGTTCTGAAGTCCTCCGTGTTGGGAGTTTTTTGGATGGAGTAAGAATGTGAACTGTCTGGGGGTTCCTGACAACTTTCTCCGCCAATTTTTCCACCCTAGTCACTGTTCTCTGTGGTATTTTGAAAATGAGTCAACAGATCTTCTGCCAACAGATCCCAGAACTTCTCCATTTAATTTTCTGACAATTCTGGTTTGGGTTGCTTATGGCTCTACAGCTTTACATATATACTACACTGCCAAAAGTATTCACTCGCCCACTGTAATCATTGAATTCAGGCATTTCAATCACTTCCATGGCCACAGGTGTATAAAACCAAGCACCTACACATGAAGGCTGCTTCTACACACATTAGTAAAAGAATGGGTTGCTCTCAGGAGCTCAGTGATCCAGTCATGAAGTTTCCTCACTACTAAATATTCCACAGTCGACTGTCAGTGGTGTTATAACAAAGTGGAAGTGATTGGGAACGACAGCAACTCAGACACCAAGTGGTAACTTTCTACAGAGTCAATCACTACAGACCTCCAAACTTCATGTGGCCTTCAGATCAGCTCAAGAACAGAGCGTAGAGAGCTTCATGGAATGGGTTATCATGGCCGAGCAGCTGCATCAAAGCCTTACATCACCAAGAACAATGCAGAGCGTTGGATGCAGTGGTGTAAAGCACGCCGCCACTGGACTCTAGAGCAGTTGAGATGTGTTCTCTGGAGTGACCAATCACACTTCTCCATGTCCATCCGATGGACGAGTCTGGGTTTGTTGGTAGCCAGGAGAACGGTACTTGTCTGACTGCATTGTGCCGAGTGTAAAGTTTGGTGGAGGGAGGATAATGCTGTGGGGTGGTTTTTCAAGAGTTGGGTTCAGACCCTTAGTTCAGCAGACCAAGAAATTTTGGGCAATTTCATGCTCCCAACATTGGACAGTTTGGGGACGGCCCCTTCCTGTTTCAACATTACTGCCCACCAGTGCACAAAGCAGCTTCATAAAGACATGGCGGAGCGAGTTTGGTGTGGAAGAACTTGACTGGCCTGCACAGAGTCCTGACCTCAACCTGATAGAACACCTTTGAGATGAATTAGAGTGGAGACTGTGAGCCAGACCTTCTCGTCCAACATGACCTCACTAATGTTCTTCTGGAAGAATGGTCAAACATACCCATAAACAAACTCATAAACCATGTGGGGAGCCTTCCCAGAAGAGTTGAAGCTGTTATAGCTGCAAAGGTTGGGCCGACATCATATTAAACCCTAATTTCATATGCGTGTGAAGACATAGTTAAAGACATATAGTTGAGGAAAGCTAAGGAAAACATTGAAATCCATGTCTGTTCCTCTAGTACATATCCTGAGTACAATTAATAACACAAGGAACTCTAGCCAGCCTTGTTAAGTAATGCTAACCAATGACCATGAGTTTCCATTACTTCTTAACAATCTTATAGCTCCAGTGCTTGAATGAAGAAGCAGCCTTCAAACGCTGAACTTGTCTTGGCTGATCTGTCTTTTTTGTCTTATTTACTTTCGCTCTTGATTGCCAATCTGCCGTGCACAGTGTTCTTCGCACTGGGTTTCTCACAAGCGTGCCTGCCAACGTTTGCATGCCTTCTGCAGCCTCGAGCTTTAAATCAGCTGGAAAACCGAGCGAGAAGCAGCGGATTTAATCCCAGACGTGTTCGAGGAGATATTACAGAAGGGAAACATTCAGCGTTCTAGCAGCCAAGCGTTGCTAGCAGTCGCTCACAAGCACGGCTGACAGGCCATTCGTTAATAATGCCTTTTATTACCTTTGCGACTCCCCGTTTGGGCTTTTCTCTGCCAAACGACAGACGAGACTATTTTCAGGCAAAATATTCTCATTTAGTTTAGAAGCACAGAGGTTCTGAAGTCACGCCAGGCCTTTCGTTACTTTCTCAGGTTCTCAGAACCTTCTTTTCTCATATATAATCATGATACCATCCCAGAGCATGATCTCAAAAGCTCGCCCCCAATATTGGGCTGTGGAGCTGTGTTCTCTGGAACTATCAACCTTCAACCAGTACCCTTGGCATGGGCGTGGTAGTGGGAAGAAAAGTGGACCTGACTACTCAGGGCCCGAGTAAGGAGAGGGGCCCATGAAAATCCAGATTTTTTTTTTCTCATGTTTCTCGTGTACTGGCATGGATAGGGGTCCACTGACATTGCGAGTGTACAGGGCCCAGAATTTGAAGATACGCCCCTGATCCTTGGGGTCATCTTTAAGGTGATCCATTGCTGACCCTGGCGTTCGTTTGTACACTCACAATCTCCTTAGAAAAGCAGTGACCAGTGGAGCTGAGACTAAGGTTGCCATATCCAGTGCCAAGCATGGGCTAGAGGGGAATAAAGCCCCCCAGTATTGGGCTGTGGAGCTACATTTTCTGGAGCAATGGACCTTCAACCAGTACCTTTAGGGTAATCTTTAAGGCAATCCATTGCTGACCCAGGCGTTCGTTTGTGCACTTAGAGTACAATCTCCATGGAAAATCCGTGCCCAGTGGAGCTAAGACTAAGATTAATATCCTAGAATGAAATAAAGCCCCCCAATATTGGCCTGTGGAACTGTATTCTCTGGAACAATGGACCTTCAACCAGTACCCTTGGGTTCATTTTTAGGGTGATCCATTGCTGGCGTTCGTTTGTACACTCACAGTACAATCTCCATAGAAAAGCAGTGCCTAGTGGAGCTGAAACTAAGATGCCCAGTGCCAGGCATGGGCTAGAGGGGAATAAGGCCCCCCAATATTGGGCTGTGGAGCTGCATTCTCTGGAACAATGGACCTTCAACCAGTACCCTTGGGGTCATCTTTAAGGTGATCCATTGCTGACCCCGGCGTTCGTTTGTGCACCTACAGTACAATCTCCATAGAAAAGCAGTTCCCATTGGAGCTGAGACTAAGATGCCCAGTGCCAAGCATGGGCTAGAAGGGAATAAAGCCCCCCTGGAACAATGGACCTTCAACCAGTACCACTGAGATAAGCTGGATCAAGAACTAACCATCCAACATCAGTATATGACCTGCTTGTCAGAAGACCAGGTGTCCACAAACATTTGGACTCACAATGAAGTTCTCTGTTGACTTTCTAGACAGAAACAAGTCAACAGTTCCAGTTCCCATCTTCTTCTGTGACCTTCTTTCAGGCCAGTGAAGTCAGGCCAGTCTCGGTAGGTTAAATAGGCTTTGGAACTTGACCTCCAAGGCCGAAGTAGACAGCTGCGCATCCATGAACACAGGAGAGCTTCATGCGCAGACCTTCCTGTAGGTGTCTGCCAACATACTTGCACGTAATGTGTCCACCAAGGCTTTGGTTTTCGAAAGTGGCCCTCTGGGATCAACACACAGGCCATATTTTTGTTCCCTTCCTACGTGTTGGGAGTTTTTTGGATCTGGGAAGAATGTGGACCGTCTGGGGGTCCCGGACAACTGGTTTGAAAATCACTGCAGTTTTTTTCTCCCTCGTCACTGTTGTTGGAATATTTCGAAAATGGGTCAACAGATCTTCTGCCAACAGATCCCGGACCTTCTCCACTTCATTTTCTACCCATTATGGTTTGGGTTGAATGTCGCTTGAGTCTCTACCAGACAGCCAATCAGCTTACAGCTGCACATATATCTTCACGTATAGTTGAGGTTTTTGGGGGTGTGCAGGTTAGGCGCCTATGCTATGCTATGCTATGCCTATGCTATGCTTGGTTAACAAGAGTACGCCCCCCTCTGGAACCCATCCCAGGTCCTCCAGTACATATCTGGAATACAGTTAATAATGCAAGGAAATCTAGCCAAAGACTATTGTCTGCATCACTTGAACGCAGCAGCTGCTATTTACACTGTGTGAACATTTCATGAGGAATGGACCAATAGAAATGCTCCAAAATAGCTTACAACAAAATCTGGTTCCATTGACTTACAACCTTACTTGAAGTAGGTTTTCGGCCTCTCCTGTAAAAGCTACCATTTGATGTTTAATTAAAGGTTTTGGGGTTTTCAGCCAAGCTAGCATATACCACATTCGTGGGCTAATGACCAGCTTGTTGTCCATTGGACAATGTCCAGGTGATCCATTGCCCATACTCTAAGGTGTTGGATTGGTTTAGAAATTTTACACACTGTTTGTTCTCACCCTAATATTTCTACATTTCAACCCACATAGCCCAACGTGTCCTAGCAAACTTACAGGAAAAGATTTACTTTGAACTAGAAATTTGTATTTTTTAACTTTGGAAAGTTAAACCTGCTCCCGGCAAAACATGTTGGCTTGCGCAGTCCTGTGAAAGGATAAATGATATGCAATATTCGGTATACTCTATTAAAAAATATATCATTTCATTGGTGTGTGCAGCTTTATTTAAAGCACTTTTCACACCCAAGGCTGACTGACTGTTTAAATCTAGGTTTATACTTGACGCATTGTAAGTGAAGCAAGAGTGGGCATGCTTAAAAAGACTAGCCCCTCTGAATTTTGTAACTTGTAACTTGCAACTTGCAAAAGATTCGACTGAACAGGTGTATATATATATATATATATGTGTATATGTGTGTGTGTGTGTGTGTGTGTGTGTGTGTGTGTGTGTGTGTGTTCATAATGGCCAGTTGCTACACTACTATTTAGAATGAGTTTATTACTTTCTTATTGATTTACTAGCTTTACTAATTGTTTTCCCCCTTTATATATAGCTATGCATGCTAATTGGTGTGTTATTATGATCATAATTTCATAGACTATTAATTTGTGTGGTTTTTCTACATCTACCTGCTTCCACGTGCACTGGATTGTTTAAACATCCACTTCTGCACATCACATTGAAATTATTATATATAGTTATAAGACATTGTGGTTAAGGAACATTGCAAGTCCTGGGAAGTCATGCAGGAATGCAGGACCTCTACTTCGAACCCTTTGGGATGTCTAAGCCAGACATAAAACATAGATATCTGATGTAAAGGTACAAGGAAGAAAAGAAAATAGTACATTGTCAGCATCTAATTTGTGCAATGTAATCATAAAATATCCAATGCAGAAGTGTGCTAAAGCTCCTCCCCAAACAGCAAGCCAGGGGCAACAGTGGCAAGAAAACCTCCCTCAGATCAAGAGGAACAAATCTTGAAAGGAACCCATCCTCCTCTGGTTGACATTAGATAGCGAGGCTGAATGTCTTACTGAAGTTTGGTTCTTCCTTAAAAAGTCCTGATCTTGTACACTAACATCTGTCTAAGCATCTGAACAGAACTGCTAACTTCAGCTTCATCTAATCTCCATCCACTGTACGAACCTCAATTACAGTTAGCAAACTGTGGCTGTATCACTAGAGATGAGGGGTGTGGCCACTGGTTTGACCCCTATATTACAGATATACGCCTCCTCACTCTTACCCACTCCAGCACTGGTGAAGGCCATAAGATATATTCCAATGTTTAATATTCACCCGTTTAGTGACCCCTCGTGCCCTGTGGATGTGGCCATTGTCGTCCTTGAAGACATCAGGGTAGAAACAGGAATCCAAGACTAAAGCAACTATGATTTTGTATTGATTGGCAGGGACTCTTTCCACTAAGGGGACAAATGGAGATAAACCATGATGGCAGGATGCCCCCCAGACCCACAGCATTGCAGAGTCACTGGATTTCCTCACCGTAGGCCTCAATTGTTCAGACCTGTACCAGGAGTTCCCAATTTGGCTTGATCCTAAATCTCAGCACTTTTGGTTTGGGTGGGGACCATTCGAGAACCAATAGGACAGCTTATGGAAAGTTGAAAAATATCATGGATCAGTCAGGGTGGAAGCTGCAACTAGCTAATAATAAAAGGCCTGAAGGGAAGCAATCAGGTCATCTTTGGCAAGGAAAGGCAAGGCCTGAAAGTATGGAGAGAGATTAGTCTCAAATGACCTGTCGAATGTGCAAAAGACAATTCACAAATTGCACACACATCACAAATAAGTTTCACTATTCACAAATAAATATATCCCAGTCTGTGTCTGACAACTTGTACAAATTCTGTTAATTTTATGAATACATATTTTCATAGATGCGTTATAATTTATGTGAACATGAGCACATTTGTCTATATTTTCAAATTTTAAATGTATTTATGAAGTGTTGAATCTTCATTTGTGGATCAAATGGATTAAAATGGATAGAATGCAGCTCTATTCACAAATGTGGCGAACACGCTGCCACTAGGGGGCGCTGCTGGTTTTGGCGTAATTGTGTAAGTCCAAGGAAGAAGCAGCGCAGAGCTGGACTGAATGTTACTGTAAAGAAGCAGCGAGTCGGATGGGTAATAAACTAAACTGGCTAAACAGATTAGTGAAGCTGATTGGCCAACTTCATCAGTTAACGGGTGTTGTGCCGAAATCCGACTCCCAACCCGAATCCGGCTCCCAACCAGAATCCAACTCTCAACCCAAATCCCACTCCCAACCAGAATCCGACTCCCAACTGGAATTCGACTCTCAACCCGAATCCAGCTCCCAACCAGAATCCGACTCCCAACCAGAATTCTACTCCCAACCAGAATTCTACTCCCAACCTGAATCCGGCTCCCAACCAGAATCCAACTCCCAACCAGAATTTGACTCCCAACAAGAATCCGACTCCCAACCAGAATTCTACTCCCAACCCAAATCCGGCTCCCAACCAGAATCCAACTCCCAACCAGAATCCGACCCTCAACCCGAATTCGACTCCCAACCAGAATCCGACTCCCAACCAGAATCCGACTCCCGAATCAGGCTCCCAACAAAAATCCGACTCCCAACCAGAATCCGACTCCCAACTTGAGTCAGACTCCCAACCTGAATCGGGCTCCCAACCAAAATCCGACTCCCAACCGGAATCCGACTCCCAACCAGAATCCGACTCCCAACCGGAATCCGACTCCCAACCGGAATCCGACTCTCAACCTGAATCCAACTCCCAACCAGAATCCGACTCTCAATTAGAATCCGACTCTCAATTAGAATTCTACTCCCAACCCGAATCCGTCTCCCAACCAGAATCCAACTCCCAACCAGAATCCAACTCCCAACCCGAATTCGACTCCCAACCCGAATTCGACTCCCAACCAGAATTCGACTCCCAACCAGAATTCGACTCCCAACCAGAATTCAACTCCCAACCAGAATCCAACCCTCAACCAGAATTCGACTCCCAACCAGAATTCGACTCCCAACCAGAATCCGACTCCCAACCAGAATCCGACTCCCAACCAACCCCTTCGCATGCACGCGTGTCCCACAGAGAAACAGACGCTTCGTTTACACTCGCGGTTTCTGTTTCTGTCAGTAAATAACGGACAATCTTTCATTTTCCTTTACAGCTCAGCAGAATTTAAAGCCAAACAAGGATATTATATCTCTCTACATATGAAAGAAAGTTCTCTGGAATGAGAAACAAGTTATGAAAATTACAAACACTGTTAGTATCTATATTCAGTATATCATCCTAGAACCCTCCTAGTTATTTATTAGTTCATTAAAACTAATGTAGACATACTTTGGGAGGTGTGGATTTTCGATCCATGCAACGTTTGTGTTTGTACATAGAAGATAAGACATTTATTATCATTTGAATTTGATGAAAGTTATTGTTGTCAGACTTGATTTAGGACTAAACTTGAACCCGGCCATTAGCTTCTATGTAATTAGTAATCTAATTTCATAGTAATGGACATATAATGTAAGTTGACAATAACTAATTGTTAGGTCTTTGAGAACCAACGAGCTAGAGAGCAAGAAAAAGCAAATAAGAATAGAAGAACACGATGAGGGAGCACATAGTTGGAGAGGATGAGGAGCCAGGCCTGTCTTTGGACCTCTTAACTGGCTCCAAGTTGCGGAGCTCCGTTGCCCAGGAATTTGTTCATCAAGAGAAACCTCTGGACGTGCTCCTCTGGCTTGAGCAGACTATGCTGCCTGTCTGTTTTGGAACCAGAGGACCAGGATTCCGACCGCAATTCATTGTCTTTGCATCTTTCCATTACGTAGGACACTGGCGCTAATTATTCTTAAGGAAACAACAAACCCCATCTGGGTTTTCTTAGAATTCCTCCGAAGCGAGAGCTATCAAGAAAGTTACAAAGAAGTGCAGAGACATTGAGAAATGCATTGACGGGCGCCTAATAGGAGGTCATCTCAAAGTCGGGGTGTCAAGATTGCACGAGGAGTGGTGACAGATGATGCAGATCTTGTTCGAATTGACATCTGTGGCTCAGGATTGTATCTTGATTGAAATAAAAAATGAGGTAAAGAGGTGCAATCCTTCATTCTTCAAGTGGAACATCTCAGCAGTACTTTGGCTCGGACAGATCAGGATCACCCAGCATGCTCCCGGTTTGCACCAGATAACAGTAAGACATCGTGCTATCTATGGCTAAGAACAGGAATCCACAGTAGCCCATTTTAGGATATATGACTCACCCTAGACTTTCATGAACACATAAGTCACAGTGAGTTCCCTGGCCAACTTGCAGTCGTGCAAAAAATGGATCTTCTGTATGTTAAGTTACTCTCTGGCCAAAAACCGAATTTACGCAACGCTCCCATGACCCCAGCGGTAGTAGATCAGCCAGTAGAGGTTTGCTTCTTTATCTTTGCAGTGGAGCTACAAGACTAACGTAAATGGGAGACAAATGGAAGTGTCTTTAGAAGGTGTTGGGCCTCCGTGAGCTGCCAGAAGAAGTTCAATATGCCTTAACACAGAATCTGCAAAGGTTTGGAACTATACCAAACTGCTCTTCCAAAGGATATTCTATATGTTTTAATTATGATGGTGGTGGAGAACATTGTCTCGCACAGCATCTGGTGTCTTTGAAGGCCAAGGCTGGAGTGGGACTTGTTTTCAGACTGGGGGCTACATGATGCAGACCAGCACCCTGCAAACTCCACACGCCACACTGAAAACTGAGCAAACTGGGGCTGTATCACTTGAGACGAGAGAGGGGGGTGACCACTGGTTTAATCCCTATATTACAGATATACACTTAGATGCCCACTGGGAATCCTTCCCACCCTCCCAATCATCCATTCCAGCCATAGCATATGATTTAAAGGCTTAATATTCACCCATTTAGTGACCCCTCATGCCCTGTGGATGTGGCCATTGTCATCCTTGAAGATACCAGAGTAGAAACAGAAATCCGAGGATGAAGCAACTATAACTTTTGCATTGGTTAACAGTGACCCTTTCCTTCAAAGGGCCAAATGGAGCCAAACCATGATGGCAAGATCCTCCCAAGCATTGCAGAGTCACTGGATTTCCTAACCTAACTAGGGGTCAATGGTTCAGGCCTGTGCCTTTCTCTTGGTCTACTTGTGGAAAACATGGTGAAAGATGACTCAACTGACCGTATGTATCACTTCTTCTGCATCTCTGTGGAGCAGTGTTAATGATTTCTGCACCACTGAACCGTCAAACCGTCATTCATCTTTGGAATGAGGGATTAATGCACGGCAGGTGTACTGCGACGTTCCTCATTGTGTAGCTGTGGGCGGACTGTTCTTACTAGTTTTCTCATGTCCTGCGTTGACATTCATTACCAGTCAACTGAGGAACAGCTGCTCTTGTATACTGCAATAAGGCACAAGCATCACCTTCACCGAATACCACAGTTTCCAGCCCCTTTTACTGATGTCTTTCGTTAGCAGTCTCCATGACTGAAGCTCCCACCATCCGTGCCCCAATAATTAACCCTCTTTCATCGTTTCCTTCTTGATTGTGGCCCAGAATCAAGGCCAACTACTCAACGTTTTATACCTACCACAGATTATGGTTAATGTTAACTGCCTTATGCTTTCTTTACTAGGTGTGCTTTGTCCTACACAGTCCACCGCTAGTCCTCCTGCTTCTTTCATGTGGCCACCCTACATGGACCAGCACCCCGAAACTCTGGGGCTTTTCCAGATGCTGTTCAGACAAGAAGGTTCAATCCAGGACAAAGAAAAGAACACCATGTGGAGCACCAGGCTGCACTTCTGTATGGTTGCAACCACATGAGACCACCTTAGGTGGTAAGAGTGTGGAGTGGAGGGGTATGTTAACAGCTTCAGCACAAATTCTGAAAGTCCCAGTCAAGACCTTGGTACTGCTTATAGCAGCTTCAATCTGGCAACATATTTCCACATATATGCTTTAAGCAGCTCTTTTATTAGGACTAAGTAGGTGTTTCTGATAAAGTGACCGGTTAGTGGAAGTACAAGGTAGGTGTTTCTAATAAAGTGGGCAGTTGGTGAAAGTACAAGGTTGGTGTTTCTAATAAAGTGTCCAGTCACTGACAATATAAGGTAGGTGTTTTAATAAAGTGGCCAGTTTGTGAAAGTACAAGGTTGGTGTTTCTAATAAATTGTCCAGTCACTGAAAATATAAGGTAGGTGTTTCTTATAAAGTAGCCAGTTGGTGAAAGTACAAGGTTAGTGTTTCTAATAAAGTGGCCAAGCACTGAAAATATAAGGTTGGTGTTTCTAATAAAGTGGCCAGTTGATAAAAATACAAGGTTGGTGTTTCTAATAAAGTGGCCAGTTGGTGAAAGTACAAGGTAAGTGTTTCTAATAAAGTGGCCAGTTGGTGAAAGTACAAGGTAAGTGTTTCTGATAAAGAGGCCAGTTAGTGAATGTACAAGGTTGGTGTTTCTAATAAAGTGGCCAGTCACTGAAAATATAAGGTAGGTGATTCTAATAAAGTGGCCAGTTGGTGAAAGTACAAAGCATGTGTTTCTAATAAAGTGGCCAGTTGATGAAAATATAAGGTAGGTGTTTCTAATAAAGTGGCCAGTTGGTGAAAATATAAGCTAGGTGTTTCTAATAAAGTGGCCAGTTGATGAAAATATAAGCTAGGTGTTTCTAATAAAGTGGCCAGTTGATGAAAATATAAGCTAGGTGTTTTGTAATAAAGTGACCAGTTGATGAAAATATAAGCTAGGTGTTTCTAATAAAGTGGCCAGTTGATGAAAATACAAGGTAGGTGTTTCTAATAACGTGGACAGTTAGTGAATGTAAAAAGCAGACGTTTCTAATAAAGTGGCCAGTTCGTGAAAGAACAAGGTTGGTGTTTCTAATAAAGTGGCCAGTTGATGAAAATATAAGGTGGGTTTTACTACTAAAGTGGCCTGATGCTGAAAGTATAAAGTAGGTGTTTCTAATAAAGTGGCCAGTTAGTGAAAGTACAAAGCAGGTGTTTCTAATAAAATGGCCAGTAAGTGGAAGTACAAGGTGTGTGTTTCTAATAAAGGGGCCAGTTCATGAAAGAAGAAGGTAGGTGATTCTAATAAAGTGGCCAGTTTGTGAAAGTACAAAGCAGGTGTTTCTAATAAAGTGGCCAGTTGATGAAAATATATGATTGGTGTTTCTAATAAAGTGGCCAATGAGTGAAAATACAAGGTAAGTGTTTCTAATAAAGCGGCCAGTTGATGAGAATATAAGGTAGGCGTTTCTAATAAAGTGGCCAGTTGGTGAAAGTACAAGGTAGGTTTTTCTAATAAAGAGGCCAGCAAGTAAAAGAATAAGGTGAGTGTTTTTAATCAAAATGGCCAGTAAATGCAAATACAAGATGGGTGTTTCTAATAAAGTGACCAATAAGTGAATGTACAAGCCGGGTGTTTCTAATAAAGTGGCCAGTTAGTGAAAGTATAAAGTAGGTGTTTCTAATAAAGTGGCCAGTTAGTGAAAGTACAAAGCAGGTGTTTCTAATAAAGTGGCCAGTTGATGAAAATATAAGGTAGGTTTTACTACTAAAGTGGCCAGTTTGTGAAAGTACAAGGTTAATGTTTCTAATAAAGTGACCAGGAAGTAAAAGAATAAGGCGAGTGTTTCTAATAAAATGGCCAGTAAATGCAAATACAAGATGGGTGTTTCTAATAAAGTGACCAATGAGTGAATGTACAAGGCGGGTGTTTCTAATAAAGTGGCCAGTTAGTGAAAGTACAAGGTAGGTGTTTCTAATAAAGTGGCCAGTTGGTGAAAGTACAAAGCAGGTGTTTCTAATAAAATGGCCAGTAAGTGAAAGTACAAAGCAGGTGATTCTAATAAAGTGGCCAGTTGGTGAACGTACAAAGCAGGTGTTTCTAATAAAATGGCCTGTAAGTGAAAGTACAAAGCAGGTGTTTCTAATAAAGTGGCCAGTTGGTGAAAGTATAAGGTGGGTGTTTCTAATGAAGTGGCCAGTTAGTGAAAGTACAAAGCAGGTGTTTCTAATAAAATGGCCAGTGAGTGGAAGTACAAGGTGTGTGTTTCCAATAAAGTGGCCAGTTTGTGAAAAAAGAAGGTTGGTGTTTCTAATAAAGTGGCCAGTTGGTGAAAGTACAAGGTAGGTTTTTCTAATAAAGAGGCCAGCAAGTAAAAGAATAAGGTGAGTGTTTCTAATAAAATGGCCAGTAAATGCAAAAACAAGATGGATGTTTCTAATATAGTGACCAATGAGTGAATGTACAAGGCAGGTGTTTCTAATAAAGTGGCCAGTTAGTGAAAGTACAAAGCAGGTGTTTCTAATAAAATGGCCAGTGAGTGGAAGTACAAGGTGTGTGTTTTCAATAAAGTGGCCAGTGAGCGTATACTGGAGCTACTTATATTTGCTGGTGGCAGATTGCAACATGTTATTTCTAGTCAAGCATCCACAACTCCAGTTACATACTCTGTCTCATACTCAGTTCCAGTACCGAACCGAGGCATGGCGTAGCGTAGCTTAGCATAACAACGTGCCTCGCTCGGAGTCTGAGAAAGGGCGCGCAAAGTGCAAAATCAAACTTGCCCTGTTTGTTCTTGAGAACTTCAACAGGAGCCCGATCGTCCTTGATTGACACATGGATTTTGGTCCTTTTCAAACAGTGCAAGGCTGACTGATTTCCCCTGAAAGCACTCAAAACAACACCTCGCCCTACAGCTTGGCAACACGGACCACGCAAGCGGACCGAGCAGCGCCCCCGTGAGCGACGGATGAATTGCTCGGCGGCTGCCAAAACTCGTTACAGGAAGAAGCTTTGCCAGCCGGGATTTACGAAGTGTCCCTGCAGGAGTGGCTGGGTTTACAAAACTGTGACAGACAAATTGGGGGTGAAACAACAGAAGAGGCTTATTTCAATCAACCTGAGACAACAGTGCAGGAAATATAACGTGGTTTTGGAAAGGGCTTTGTTTAAAGCCAGGAACAGCCCGCCAGTGTTACGGATTAGTCACGGCTTCGGCCTACAGTGGAAAAGCAGCCATGGATAAAACAGCAAGCGTTTATTTACCTTCAGCCGCCACATGTTCTTAAGTTCACTTTTAGGCTTTCGTAGCCTCTTGAGTTCTCGCAAGGAAGCTTTCCACTCGTCTGTAGTGACTCCGAGGCTAAAATCTGACTGAACTGGGTTGAAATCTCATCACTGTCCAAAAAATGTTTATTTCTAATTTTTTTATCATTTCAACGCAGCAGCTGCCGTTTACACTGGGTGAAAATTTCTGAATTAATGGGCCAATAGAAATGCTCCATTTTTGGTTCCATTGGCTTACATTAAAAGTAAATACAGTTTTTGGCCTCTCTTGTAAAGTTGCCATATTGTAGATACTTGTTTTTCATTGGACGGCAACTATATGCACTTCTGACTCACTATGTATCTCAATTTGGCTAAGAAGTGGCAGCAATCAATCATCCGGGGTTGTTATTGTGGTGCACTTGGCAAGGCAACCTAAACAAGACTAGAAAAAACGAAAAATGAAATAAAAAAAAACGGCAGAATGAAAGTAGGAGCTGGGTGGGTCATGTTTGAACTAACAGTTGCATAACTGGACCAATAGAAATGCTCCAAAATTGCTTGGAAAAAAATCTGGTTCCATTGACTTACATTAAAAGTAAATACAGTTTTTGGCTTCTCCTGTAAAGTTGCCATATTGGAAATACTAATTTTTCATTGGACGGCGACGATGTCCACTTCTACCTCCCTTCATGTGTTGACTTTGCTAACAAGTGGCAGCAATCAGTCATTGGGGGATGTTATTGCGGTGCACTTGGCAAGGCAGCCTAAACAGCATTGGAGTTATGTATTACTGGTTGAAGCCCACCGAATAACAGTTTGCACTCACAGGATAAACATAGATAAACTCATTGGATACATTTACAGCTGATGTATAATCCAATACACGCCCATGTATCACAATAGAGTAGGACTTCTACACAGTGGCTACACTATTAGATACGACCGCTCAAAAGTTTAGAATTTCATTTCATGCAATTTTCATGCAATTCACAAATAATATTGTCCATTTCACAATTAATGTAAGTGTATCAGATGGTTTTTAAAGAATAATAATGTTTGTATTAAAGTCTATTTTTGTATAGAGGCTTATTTTGCATATAGTCCTATTATCAGCAATTCTCAGTCCTCTGTCTAAATCTCCTGGTACGGCCACCAATCCAAGTTAAGGATGTTATTGGACTAATTGGTTGTTAGAACACTCTTGCTCAATTGTGATGCACAGCTGAAAGACATTCTACTAATAAGTGAGTATAAAAGGGAGAACAACATTCTAGGTTAGTTTAGTATCTGAAGCATCAGCAGTTGATGGCTTGCTGACCGACTCAAAATGACCAGAAAGAAACAACATTCTTTAGAGACCCGTCAGTCCATTGTTGTGTTAAGGAAGAAGATACTCCATTGAAACAAGAACATTTCACTGTGATCCCAAACTTTTGAGCGGTATCGTATGTATATAAAGAAGTTGTCAGATCTCAACATCGCTGGGATTTCTTGGGACGTTTGAAGCAACCAACTTCCGAGACTGAACTGTGGAAGTGGAGAACATTTCCACAACACTGTTGGGAAAAGGGTGTTCCTGCATGACAGAGCACCCACTGGAGAGCACATTATCTACAAAGGAGCGTTCCGGGACAATGAGCGGCCGCCCGGGGGAAGAGTTACACCGTGGTCCGGCCGGCATAAATCAGGGCCTGGGAAGACGGACTGTGTTTCCATTACAGACCAATCATGGCTACAATAAAGAAGGTTGTGTGGTAATAAAAGAAGGTCGTAGGGTCGTGAACCAGCATGAGATCTGAGTGAACCAGTGGCCCAAATGACACTCATTACTCAGCTCCCTCTCGTCCTGGTCCTTTAGGCTCCGAGGAGGCCAATAACTGGATAACTGGCAGGCGAGAGGTCTGAAACTGTTACATGTAACCATCACTACATTATAAACCCAAACACAGTAGAGTCACATTATTATGACCACCAGCTAATATCCAGAGTAACCACCGTGTGCAGCATGGACAGCATCTAGACGGACTGGGAGACTCAGTAAGGTCCTGGTAGGTGGTCACAGGTATCTGGAGCCATGCTGACTGCAGTGCATCCCACAGCTGATCCATAGAGCCAACACCACCATCCAGGTGGTCCCACGGATGCTCAATTAGGTTAAAGTCTGGAGAATTAGGGGTCCAGGGTAGAACTTGTAGGTCTTGGTCAGCTCTTCCTACCAGTTTGGGACATTTCTAGTCGTGTGACGTGTCTCATTGTCTTGCTGGAAGATCCCATCCACCCCAGAGAAGACCATCAGCATGTATGGTGTACATGATCTTCAAGGATGGATTCAGACCCAAATGGGTTGAGAGTTTCTTCAACATGGATGGGTGGGTCCAGAGAAAGCCACCAAAACATTCCCCAGACTGTAACGTCGCCACCGTTACCTTATCGTAGCCATAACAACAGCTTGTGTAATGTATTAAGCTATGAAACGTCCTGTTATGGTTAAATACTAGGAAGGTTTGGGTTAGTTAACCAAGTTAAGGTGGTTTAAGCACTATATCTCCTAGAAAAAGGAAAGTGGACCACCGTAGGCTAGCTGACAGTGTTTTGCCCAGCGTTTTTGAGGCGGACCACCAGCGATTAAGCATTGCATTAGACAAAATCCCACTATTTACCGCCAGAATTTACACTTCCAGTCTAATTTATTTTTTCTTTATTTCCATCCATACTTTATAAATTAGTTTAGTCAATAGTAACAGTGTCAGCATTTTCAACTTATTCTTTTTATATCAGTCTTTTTTCTGTCTCAGTGGTTTGTACTATTATCTTTTATAGTTCATGTTTTAAAAATAACGTTTCTGTGCTTTAAAAATCTGTTTAAGGAGGTTCATTAAAAACTAATAAGATCTTGTATGCAGGACAGTAATCTGGGTGGTCCAAGAGTTGGCCAGCTGAAGCAAACAGTCAGCGGACCAATAGATTTAGAATTTGAGTGTATATGAGTGATTATTAAGGGTTGCTTATTCACTAATATCTCCTGTTCTAGTGCTTGTTGAGCTAATTCATGTGGGGATATTTCCAATTCTTACACATACAAGAATTTATTGAGCTTGTTTCTGAACTTGTACCTTCTATTAAACATATGTACATCTTCATAGAGGAAGTGTACAGGATAATGTCTGTTGTTCTTGTATGTATGAGTCTTTATTGGTCTTGTTTCTTGATTGATATCCTCTATTTAGCATATATGAGTGTTTATTGAGGTAGTTCATGTGCTAATATTTCCTATTATTTTATATTTGCCTATTTATAGGGTTTGTTTATGGACTGATATTGTCTATTTAGCATATATGACTGATTATTGAGGTAGTTCATGTGCTAATATTTCCTATTCTTTTATATTTGCGTATTTATAGGGTTTGTTTATGGACTGATATCGTCTATTTAGCATATATGAGTTTTTATTGAGGTAGTTTCTATGGTGACATCTACTGTTCTTGCATATACGAGTATTTATTGGTTTTGTTTCTTGATTGCTATCTTCTAAATAGTATGTAGGAGTGTTTATCGAGAAAGTTTATGTGCTAATACTTTCTGTTCTTAGATATAGGAGTATTTATCTGGTTTGTTTATGTACTGATACCTTCTATTTAGCATATATTAGTGTTTATTTGGGTAATTTAGGGTAATTTGCTAATACCTCCTGTTTCAGCATATAGTAGTATTTATTGGATTCATTGAGATCTTCTATTTATCATATTGGAGTGTTTATTGAGAGTGTATATGAGCTAATATCTTCTGTTATTACATATAAAAGTATTTGTCAGGCTTGTTTATGGACTGATATAATAATAATATTTGTTATTCTTTTACATTTGAGTATGTATGGGGTTTGTTAATGGACTGATATCTTCTATTAAGCATATATGAGTGTTTATTGAGGTAGTTTATATGGGGATATCTACTGTTCTTGCATATACGAGTATTTATTTGTTTTGTTTCTTGATTGCTATCTTCTAAATAGCATGTAGGAGTGTTTATCGAGAAAGTTTATGTGCTAATATTTCCTGTTCTTGCATGTTTGAGTATTCACAGGGCTTGTTTATGGACTGATATCTTCTATTTGTCATATAGGAGTGTTTATTGAGAGTGTATATGAGCTAATATCTCCTGTTATTACATATATAAGTATCTGCTAGGCTTGTTTATGGACTGATATCTTCTATTCAGCATATATGAGTGTTTATTGAGGTAGTTTATGTGCTAATATTTCCTATTCTTTTATATTTGAGTATTTATTTATTACATATATAAGTATTTTTCAGGTTTGTCTATGGAGTGATATCGTCTATTTAGCATATATGAGTGTTTATTGAGGTTGTTTCTATGGTGACATCTACTGTTCTTGCATATACGAGTATTTATTGGTTTTGTTTCTTGATTGCTATCTTCTAAATAGCATGTAGGAGTGTTTATCGAGAAAGTTTATGTACTAAGACTTCCTGTTCTTGCATATGTGAGTATTTATCTGGTTTGTTTATGTACTGATACCTTCTATGTAGCATATATTAGTGTTTATTTGGGTAATTCTGGGTAATTTGCTAATACCTTCTGTTTCGGCATAGAGTAGTATTTATTGGATTCATTGAGATCTTCTATTTATCATATTGGAGTGTTTATTGAGAGTGTATATGTGCTAATATCTCCTGTTATTACATATATACGTTTTGTCAGTCTTTTTTATGGAGTAATAAATTCTATTTCGCATATATACATTTTTACTGAGGTAGTATATTTGCTAATATCTCCTATATACATATACATATACATATACAAGTATTTATTGAACTTGTTTCCTAATTGATATCTTCTGTTCTTCATATAAATGTGTTTATTCAGGTAGTTTTGTGTTAATATCTCCTATTTTTGCATAAACAAGTTCTTATTGGACATGTTTCCTGACAGATAGCTTCCAGTTAGCAAATAGGAGTGTTGATTAAGGTAGTATATGTGCTAATATCCCTTTTTTTGTATATCCAATTATTTATTGGACTTGTCTCTTGATTAATAGCTTCTATTTAGCTTATATATGTGTCTTTATTGGAGTGGTGTATGTGTTAATATCTTCTATTGTTACATATACAAGTATATATGGGACTTGTTTATGGACTGATATCTTCTATTTAGCATATAAGGGTTTTTAACCTGTCTGTTTGTAGACTAATGATGTCAGTTATGAAAAACTTTACTGAACACCTGAAAGGTACTTTGGGATGCTGACCGAGAAGAGTTCCTATGAAGCAGCAAATGATGAGGAAACTATTTTCAGCCCCGGACTGTTCATCACTGTTGAATCCCAATACCGGCAGCGCTCAGTGTTTAAAGAAGCTGGGAAGCATGTTTTCAGTCACGGCGCAAATCCGAATTCGGACTGTCATCAAAGCTGCTTACCAGCGGGAGGTTATCCAGCCAGAAGAGAGTCCCAAAGAAAGCGGCGAGTGAATTACGGCGGGAATAAAACTGTTGTTTTTTGTTCCTTTTCACCAGAAAGTTCTGGATGTCAGCGCTCCGGTGACGTGCCAAAGCAAAACATGAGCTGAGGCGGGAACGTTCGACAGTGTTTTCCACCGCAGCCCTTTCAAGGGTCTGAGGACAGAGAGAGTGTCTGCCAGGCGTGGAACTGTCTTCGACAGGAGTTTGATTAGATGCATCAGTGCGCCTCCGCATGTGTTCGCCGAAGCTGGAACGGATTCAGAAACGATCATGAAAAACCATGTAATTATATGACAGTCAGCAACGTTTTGATGTGACTCGAAGCTACACAAAGCTGCACGGCGTTATGTAACCCTAACCAACACCAGCTTAAACATCTGCACTGGAGCTACAAGACTAATGTGGCTAACGAGCAATAGTAGCATATATCCAGCCAATTAGCTTAGTGAGAACCCGCATGTATACATTAACTGCAAAATCCAACAAGTAAGACGTCGTTCAGATGATTCACTGTAGAGATGTCTTTACAGTGGTGGTGATGGTAACCAGATGTCACCATGTCTACAACACTAATGCTAACCTTTATATTTACTATCAAAACCACCAGTGAACCTACACGTGTCTCCTAAATGTTTTTATAATATGTAACGATGGTAAAATTAAGAGAAATAAAGATTTAGGCCCAAATCATTGTATTTAGGAAAGAAGTTTATATGACGTCTGGTTCCATTCACCACCTCTGTGTTCTGACTCAGGAAGTGTTTTAGTATTTAATGAGAAGTAAATCATTTTAAAGCCTACTAAATGTATATAAGTGGTATTTAATCTGATAGTATACTATTACTTAATATATTATCACAGTCCAAAGTAAAAGAAGCATCTATAAAATGGCAACTTTACAGGAGAGGCCAAAAACTGGCTTTGCTTTCAATGGAAGTCAATGGAACCGAATATATTTCCAAGCTATTTTGGAGCATTTCTATTGGTCCATTCGTCAGGAAGTTTTCAGACAATGTGAACGGCCGCTGTCGTGTTTATATGATGTGGAAAAAAAATTGACATTAATGGATAAAAACTCACTGCTATACTGTGAGTATATAACATATCACACCCCCTCCAAGACAGCGGAGCACTTTCAGGAACGGTACAATGAGGAACAGTACAAAAGATCGTTTGTACAACACCTCAGTGATGACACCGTACAACACCTCTACCACTATCTATCTGTCTGTCTGTCTGTCTGTCTGTCTGTCTGTCTGTCTATCTCTCTGTCTGTCTGTCTATCTGTCTATCTCTCTATCTCTGTCTGTCTATCTGTCTGTCTATCTATCTATCTATCTATCTGTCTGTTTATCTCTCTGTCTATATATCTGTCTATCTATCTTTCTGTCTATGTATCTGTCTGTCTATCTGTGTCTGTCTATCTATCTGTCTATCTATCTGTCTGTCTGCCTGCCTATCTATCTTTCTGTCTATCTATCTGTCTGTCTATCTGTGTCTGTCTATCTATCTGTCTGTCTCAATACAACTATGTATATCTGTCTATCTATCTGTCTATCTGTCTGTCTGTCTATCTGTGTCTGTCTATCTATCTGTCTGTCTATCTATCTGTCTGTCTGTCTGTGTCTGTCTATCTATCTGTCTATCTATCTTTCTGTCTATCTATCTGTCTATTTCAATACAACAATACAACTGTCTATCTATCTATCTATCTATCTATCTATCTATCTATCTATCTATCTATCTATCTATCTATCTATCTATCTATCTATCTATCTATCTATCCATCCATCTATCTATCTATCTGGTCTCCCGGAGAGCAAACCCAATGAGACACAAAACCAAGTCACAAGATCGGAATTCCATGCAAATGCTTCCCATCGGAGTGGAACTCAAACAAATGAGCTCAACATACTGTCCTATCCTGTCCTGTCCGAAACGGAGGCCAAACTAACCGACCACAGAGAAACACCACTAAACACATTGTGGCTCATCATATTCATAGACTCAACCTGAGCTAGCATTCTTTCAGGCTCGGGTTCTGCTCATGGCTAGAATATGAACCCTTGTTTATACGCATTCTGTCCAAGCCCAGAAGTCCACCGCAGCTTTTCGCATGCTACACCACCAGCTGGTCTTCAAAAGCCCATATCAGCGTGTGCAATCAACACTTTCTATTAGCTCGAGAAACACTGGCTGAGTGACAACCATCACATACAGAGGGTCAAACTTGAACCAGTGAGGAAAATAAGCAAGTCATGTTTTCTAGTGCAGTGAGAGTTTCAGTCAGAACTGATGGGCTACAGGTTTGAAAGTAATGTGGTACCAAGTAATGTGGTGCAGCATGTTCCTAGGATTGCATATGGGCTACCAATAATTTAATAAGCATGTCTACCAATGTCTGAAGAAATATTCATATTATCTCTGTAGATACCTAAGCTGATGGTTCAAAAGCCTTTATCCTACCAATAAGTGTTTGATCACCAGTAAGAACATCAGATCTGATTAGAACAGATGCAAATAATCATTCATACAATACAAAGTAACATGAATATCTTATTGTGAGAGAAGTAGATCAGATCTTGAGCTCCAGTTTGAAGAACAAAGTGTAGTTCCAGATTTCTCCTGGACGTCCAAGACATTGTATAAATGTATTCAGTTCCTTCAGCAGCAATCTTGATTTAGCTTAATGAAGTACTGAGCAGTCAAAGCAGGTATTATATAATAACTGTAAACGATCCTGGGTTGTTCCCACAAGGAGAAGCTTGGCTCGTTTCAAATCACCTCACAGCATCTTAATAGGATTGAGATCCAGACTTTGACTTGGATACGCTTGAAGCCAATCCTTGGTGGATTTACTGGAATGTTTTGGGTCATTGTCATGTTGCATGGGCCACCTCCACTTCAGCTTTTAACCAGATGGTCTCACGCTTTCCTCAAGCACCCTCTGATACAATAAAAAATTCATAGTGGATGCTATGATGGAGAACTTGCCAGGTCCTGCTGCAAAGCAGTAAAGCAGCCCAAACCATGGCACTGCCACTGCCATGCTTCACAGCTGGTATGAGGTTCTTGCGCTTAAATACTGTCCGGTTTGCACCAAATAATGGGTACGTCTGTGCTAAGCTCATGTTCCAGACATCCTGGTCTTCGTCCAGGTGTTCTCTGGCAAACTTGCGATTTCTTTGTTTGTTTATTTTTGTTGACAGTATCTCCAAGATGACTTTACAAGAGAGGCCCAAAACTTCCTATACTTTTAATGTAATGCCAATGGAACCAGAATTTTTTCCAAGCTATTTTGGAGCGTTTGTATTGGTTGGTTCACCATGAAACTTTCAACCAATGTAAACATCAGATTTTCTGTTCCAATGATGTAGAAAAGTAAACATCAACAAAAATAGAGATACATCTTTTCTTCCTCGCACAAACTCGTGCACCTATTTTAGATGGTGCACGCGTTTACTTACTGACATCAACTGTAACGAGAGCTACCTGCAGGTCCCATGATGGATTGTTGGACACTTCCTTTGGCATCTTGCTGTCTGCTCTCGGGCTGACCCTGCTATGACGGCCTGCTCTGGCCGTGTGGGCTGCTGTTTTAAATGTTCTCCAATTGTAAATTACTTTCTGGACAGTGGAACGGCTGATTTCTAATTGTGTTGAGATCTTTGAAATCCCTTCCCAGACTTATAGGCGTCCACAGTCTTCTTACTGAAGGCCTCGGAGAGCTCTTTGGATCCCGCCGTGGCGACACTTCAACAATCAAGAGCGAAACAAACGAAACGTCTGTGGTTTAAACAAGACGGACTCCTCCAACATCCTCACTAACGATGTTCTAAATCATCTCCAGCTGATCTGCTGCACCTGATTCTCATTGTAGGCATTTTAAGGGCTAGTAAGTGGGGGATGTGTTCCTCACCGAGAAACAGCATGTCTGTTAATTACATTTTACAAAGTACTTTAACTATGAAGGTAGTGTTACAGTTTACCTGTACACAGGTAGGTGAAGGGAGTGTTATGGTATAATTTAAGGGGGTTACTCATGAGGGTAATTGCACCCAAGTCTACAGCAGGAAGGGCAGCAACGTAACACACTATACTATACTAACCACAGCTACCATAACTAGACTAGTCACATTATAATTAATTAAAATTATTTTATGAAAACAGTGAACTTGTGAATTAGGCAACTGATACCCAACTCGATAAGTTCACCAACTAACGTTCCATTAAATCTATGAATAGAGAATAAAATGAACTTCAGCTTAAAGACTTTTTGATGCTTCCTATTGGCTATAGCTGTTCTTTCTACTACATGCTGGTTCTACACTGCCCTCTGGTGGAGAGTTCAGACCTACGAAAGTGTGTTTAAATATGGGAATGAATAGCTCTGAAGAGAAATTAAGTCTATATTTACTAATAGATGTTTTAGATCATGAATATTAGACAGCCTAAAAGTATAGACTCAAAAATCTTCCTCATGATTTCTAGCCAAGTCAGCCAAGTATGGACAAACGGTACACTAGTTTAAAGCAGATTCTGCTGTACAGCTTGAATTTATACTCTATATACTAGAGATGGACCGATCAGCGTTTTTAAGGCCGATAGCCGATACCGATTGAGGGCGGGGCTTTATGGCACGGCAGGGCTACATATTATTAGCGCAAGCAAGTCATGAAACATGGTCTAAACTGGTTTATTACCATTTTTAACAAGCTCATATGAAACAGTATAATATTGTAACTAAATTAGACGTTGGTGTATGTGGGAGTAAACTGCTTGGTACAGCTCCAGAAGAGCCACATCTGAAAAGTATCTCTACTAGGAACAGCAGAGCGTGGATCCAGGTGGAATATTAAGCAGCAGAATGAACGTCTTCTACAGCCGAGAAGAGCTGCTTATCTAGAACTATAAACTCAATCACTCTGACTGTGGTTCCTTTAGCTCTCTGTACTGCTGCTGCTGTTCTGTTCGTACCGGTCAGATCTGGTCTGTACGGTGTTCTGGGTTGTTTGTTTTGTGTTATCTGTGTGTGCTAGCTCTGCTGTTTGCTGATACTCACTGTATTCAGCTGTGTGGTGTCTCTGAAGTGCTGTATCAGATTAGTAGTGTTAAATGTCTTTGTCTTGGTTCTCCAACGAGAGACGCTGATGTTACTAATTTTACAGATGTTATAAACTGTCCTGGATGAGTCTGAGTCACATACGGTAACAAACTGCCAGACGGACAGTGGTTCACCTAGTGGTTCAGTTAGGAATTGCAGGGAGCTGGTCGGAGGTCTCCTCTTTCTGGATGAAGCGCTAGCTGGAAATACAGAAATTAGGCTCATTAGTTTAATTCCATCGATCGGGTCTCAGGATCGGCTAAACTGGAGAAATATCGGCCGATCACCAATCGTCCAATACCGATACATGGCCGATCGATCCTTCCATCTCTTCTATATACTATAAAATTATTCTCTGAATATTACAAATTAACCTATGGAATGCATTAGCAACTGAACGAATCAGCAAATGTTGGGATTCGATATGAATGATTTAGCACACATACATAGCACACATTTTTGGAGATGTCTTTGGAGTGATACCATTAAAGAACCACCTTTGATTATTCTCTTCTTCAGAGCCCCCAGCTGGTTTTTGCTTGCTTGCTATGTGGGACTGGAACCGAGCCAAATTGTTGACCATCTGAGAGGAACCTAAGGACTGGTTTGAGAATCACTGCTTTAGGGACCCAAAATGAGTGCTGCTTAAAAAAAGTGTGTGAATTTATACATCAATACGAACTACTATATGAATATATAACTAATATAATATCAAATCTAACAAGACTCCAGTTGAACAGTAGTTTACTGAGCTCAGCAATCAATTTTTAAATGTCTTTGTTGGGCGAAGTTTGCGAACCCCTTTCAGAAACTGGTGTGACCCCTTTGAGCAGCGATGAGTTCCAAACCAAACAGTTCCTATAACTGTTTATGAGCCCTGTGCACTGACTTGGAGGAATCTCAGCCCGTTTCTACTTACAGAACTGCTTCAGGGAGGCTGTCTAGCATGAACACCACACTGTCGGTTCCTGGCTCAACATTTCTCTTGGATTAAACTCTGGAGTTTGACTCAGTCGTTCCAAAATGCAACATTTCTTCTGCTTTAACCGTTCTTTGTAGACCACCTGGTGTTTTCAGGGTCATTGAATTTCTTTAAGACTCTGTTGAGGTTCAGTGCATGGCTGGATGTTCTCTCGCAGAACTTCTTGATACAATGTTGAATTTATAGTTCCATCAAAAAATCTCAGGTTCTCCTGCTCCAATAGCAATAGCAGCATAACATCCTCAAACCGTCATACTGCCACCGCCATGTTTCAAGGTAGGGATGAGGCTGTTATGCTGGACTGCAGCATTAAGTTCTGCCAAATATACCATAACATCTTTCAGTTAATCCATAAAGGTCCATTGTTTACGTTAAAACATTCTGTCCATAGAACAGAAGTCTTCAGAAGTCTTTTGGTTGATCCAGGTGGTCTTTAGGAATGTTCTTTCTGGATAGAACTGGCTTTGTCCATCCTTTGTCCATTCCATACATACTATTGCTGTTCGGTGTTACCTTAATGATGAACACTGACATTAGATACTTAGATATTACCCTGGAAATCTTTATTATATTCCAGAATTTTCCATGTCTTGGATCCATTTTTGTTTGATAATCACTCCCAGAATTTTCTCAGTATGTCTGACAGAGCCTATATCTGATCAATAAGTGTATTTACACCAGTAGGAACACCAGATCTCAAGCTTGGAAAGGGTTCAATAAGCACACTGATGTATGTAAATGCACTACTTACTGTATTAATACTGTTTGAATATTTAAAAATTAAGTGTTTACTGAGTATTTAAAAGCTTCCAGTCTGGAAAAACAGCTTTTTATATATAATAATGTTCCCAAGTGCCTTGGTTTTTTGGTTTTATTTGTTATTTTATTGGGCTTTCTTTACCTTCTTTAACTGAAAGTTTGCTGAACGTATATCAAGTATACCAATGGCTGCTGATTCAATAGCTTCAATTGGTAGAGGAGATATGTTGTTGCTGTCCAAAGTAAAACAAAAATTTAAAAATACAAATAAAAATCCAAAATTTTGGAGCATTTCTATTGGACCATCCATTATAAAGCTTTCACAGGATATAAAGAGCAGCTTTATATATGGCAATATTCTTTGGACAGCGACAATATCAATATAATAGCAGCAGCCATTCAAATGAAAACGAGTGCAGACATTCCATGTGAGCGTGAACGTGTGGTGTTTAACATACGTCTCAAAGCACTGCCGATTTTCCACAGCATGTCGAGTCAATGCCTCAGCTGACTCGCACCTGAGAGCATGTGCGCACAAGAGGAAGCCCATGAACGGTAGCCCCACTGATGGGTGCGGAGAGGACGCAATGGGGAACAGATGTGGGGAATTTGGGGCACTGGGGAAGCACACAGCTCTTTGGAACAGTGGTTGGCTTGTGGCCAGCAGCAGGCTGGGATAGGCAGGGAGTTCAGCTGGCCCCAAGACTTCCAGAGCCTGCTAGCTTTGTCAGCACTATTCCTTTTGAATGTCTGGAGGACGCCGACAAGGCCTAGTGATATAGGCTAGTGATATAGACAAGCTGGACCTTGATATCGTCGCTGTCCAATGAAAAACATGGATCTCAATTTTTTCCGATTTTGAGTTTGCTACATCTTTTGAACACATCAAAGATTGTTTACATTGTGTGAGAATTTTATGGTGAATGGACCAATAGAAGTGCTCCAAAAGAGCTTGGAAAAAATTCTGGTTCCATTGACTTGCATTGAAAGTAAAGTATGTTTTTGGCCCCTCCTGTAAAGTTGCAATTTTGGAGATGCTTGACGCCATCATAAAACACCACACAGGACATTTAACCAGGCTATGAAGGCAGGCTTTGTTTGTTTCTTGGGCAAAACGTGTCGATCGGACAGATGCTTGTTCCCCAAAGGTCTCCAGAGAGCGAGGTCCTCCGGAGGTCAAGCAGTCGCTGCTGGCTGAGCGTGACGCCGCAACCCCAGAACTCCCTTTGGCTTAACTGAACCCGTCACACTTGTACAATCCTCAAAAAGACAAGCGTTAAATTGCCCACCCTGCCACCAGCCCTATCTACTTAGGCATGTCATAATTTGGCACGGGGGGGAACTCCTCAGCTCGGCCTTTCTTCCACATATGCTGACCTTGGAGGGACGCAAGCTGGTTCTCCTTAAAGCCCGAGATTTACAACCACAGGGCTAATAAATATGGACGTGCAAGTGGGACGCACTTTCATTTTTGCCCTGCTTTTGCCCTTTGAAAGGCCCTCCACATGTTCAGCTCACTTTCAGATTCTTCCCTGTTGGGCTTCACCCTAATCTGGCGTCTCAGGCCTTTGTAGCGAGCTTTTGTGTTTGGCTGGATAACGTGTCGGAGAATCGACTGTCGGTGGAACGACTCTAGCAAAAACAATGAACTTTCTACAGAATTCCTATGAGGTGGTTTGCAGCCCAGCTTGGACCAGCCCAGCCTCCAGCCCAGAGGCTCGCTAGCCCATAAATCCAGCTCTGTAATACAGAATAAGCGTCTCCAGTAGGCCTGAACCAAATGCTTCACAAGGGCTCAACTCAAGAAGGCTCATAAACGTGAGCTAGCGTGTTTGCTAAATGAGGTCATCGCCAACGTGCCGCCGGAGTTGTTTTAAAAATAGTCGAGCTGTATTTACGCCGTCCGACCTGCTGGAGCGCTTGTCAGCCATTTTGGTTCAGAAGCCTGGGAGGCATTAAAGAGAAGCACCATGTGCCTCTCAATGTTTATTAGCTGTTTAATATCCTGTTTAGAGTGTCCTTACCCCCCGTACCGCCCCGTCCCACTTCCTCTCGCGGCGCTGCGGAACACGAGCCCCTCCGACTTCGCCACGTGTGAAAGTCGAAGTTAGCGGCTTGCTGTTATTCTAGCTAGAGCTGAGGCCATGAACATGTGGTCAAGGCAACACCGCAATCGGCCTACGGCTTCATTACAATCCACCCCACTTCCCAACATCAGCCGATCTCGTGTTGCCATCCAGATTTTTGGGATGATTAACGTTTTGATGAACTGTGGTCGCGCCAAATGGGGGTAGCTTAGGTTGCATCTCCGTTGCAGTCAATGTGAGGTAATGGGCAATCACTCACGGGAGTTACATTTGGGCTGGAATGGCATTCCAGCTTGGTCTAAATTGCATGGAAAGTTCTATTATTGGTTGGAATTTTCCAGTTTTACTTGCTCAACTGAAGCATTGACCACATTTGTTAATGCAGCGATGCAGGATAAGTAACGAGCCATCATGTTTTACTGTTTAGGCTTCAGATTTGCTGACGAATTGAGGACATCAACCAACCAACTAGTCCACCAGTCCACCTGCCCATCAAGTGATGTATGTAAGGTGGACTAGTGGACTAGTTGGTTGGTTGGTGACCTCAATTCTTTAATTTCTTATTAGTTTATTAGATTTTGGAACTTGTTGGTTTGGCACATGTATGACTAAGGCTTAATTAGTACCTAACTAAGTCTATTTCTGTGGCCTGGCTAGCTAGAGTATCAATATAAGCTATTGGCTCACATAGCAAGAGTTCCACAATCTTATAGATGCTTACTGGTTGGTTTGGCACTTGCATGGTGTGAGCTAACGTAATTTGGGCAGGTGGACTAGTGGACTAGTTGGTTGGTTGGTGACCTCAATTCTTTCATTTCTTATTAGTTTATTAGATTTTGGAACTTGTTGGTTTGGCACATGTATGACTAAGGCTTAATTAGTACCTAACTAAGTCTATTTCTGTGGCCTGGCTAGCTAGAGTATCAACATAAGCTATTGGCTTACATACTAAGAGTTCCACAATCTTATAGATGCTTACTGGTTGGTTTGGCACTTGCATGGTGTGAGCTAACATCTAGTTTGGTAACAACCTGTTTGCTACGTTCAACTCAGATCAGAAGTGGAAAGTAGTTCTCCATGTGTTCTCCAGCATTATTAGCAACAAGCCAGTCAGCCAACATTGGTCAGGGTTACAGACTGAACCAGTTACTATGTCTGTATGTTGACTAATATATTGGAAAAATCTAATTTTACAGATTCAGTGCCTTATTATTATTAATGGTGTGAGCATCCATGTTGATTTGACATCATACCCAAGCTTACTGAACAGAGTACTGACCACCATCTCAACTGACCGAGTAAGAATTCTCAGTAGAGGGGAGTTTTTTTTATATTGGCCCAATGGGAACTGGTAAATTCAGCCTTACAAGCTTCAGTCAAATGACTCATCAGCTAACATTTGCTACTTTAGGATAATAGCAATAGTAGAAAACATTAAAATACATAAAATAATGAAATAGATTATCAAATAAATTATTAAATAAGTGAAATAAAATAAAATACACTCTAGAAAAAGTGTTTTGTTGGTACATCACATCATGTGGTGACAAGAAATTGAACTAATTTAATTTAACTTAATTCAAAAAGTACTCAAACTTAATTTTTAAGTTTTTAGAATAAAACTAGTTCAAAGAAGTTATGTTGTACCAACAAAACACCTTTTAGAGTGTATTTTATTTTATTTTACTTATTTAATAATTTATTGTATCATCTATTTCATCATTGGTTTTTAAGGTTGTACTAACAAAGCAATTGTTACAGTGTAACAAAAAGAAAACTAGAAACCACAATAGGACAAATAAAGAAAGTAGATAAAGGCTAAGTTTTAAAAGCTCAAGTATATATAAAGTTAGACCGTCCAGCATATAGACAGGTGATAGTCTGCTAAAACATGTATAAAACTATATTTTGAATTGAAAGGGAAGTCAGTGAAGTGATGCTTCTTTGATGTTTGGGTTACAACTCTTACAGTGTAGAAGGTGTGATGTGTCTATACTCTTTTTAGAAAGGCCAGTGAATGGCAGTCGTCCACAAGGGAGAAAACTAAAGTCATGTAGTCTTACATACTGTGAGATTAACACTTTCAATGTGAGGTTTAAAACTAAAAAGGTCTTGCACTTCAGATGAATGTAGACTATATTTCCAAAAGTATTTACTCACCCATCCAGATCATTGAATTCAGGTGTTTCAATCACTTTCATGGCCACAGATGTATAAAACCAAGCACCTAGTCATGCAGACTGCTTCTGCACACATTAGTAAAGAGTGGGTCGCTCTCAGGAGCTCAGTGAACTCCAGCATGGTACCGTGATAGGACGCCACCTGTGCAACAAGTCCAGTGGTGAAGTTTCCTCACTACTAAATATTCCACAGTGGACTGTCAGTGGTGTTAGAACAAAGTGGAAGTGATTGGGAACGACAGCAACTCAGACACCAAGTGGTAGAACACGTACAATGACAGAGCGCGTCAGCTCTGTTAAGCACACCACCACTGGTCTCTAGAGCAGTGGAGACGTGTTCTGTGGCGTGACTAATCACACTTCTCCGTCTGGCAATCCGATGGACGAGTCTGAGTTTGGCGGTTGCCTGGAGAACGGTACTTGTCCAACTGCATTGTGCCGAGTGTAAAGTTTGGTGGAGGGGGGATTATGGTGCGGGGTTTTTCAGGAGTTGGGCTCGGCCCCTTGGTTCCAGTTAAGAGAACTCTTAATGTTTCAGCAGACCAAGAGACTTTGGAGAATTTAATGCTCCCAACTTTGTGGGGACAGTTTGGGGACAACCCCTTTCTGTTCCAACATGACTGTCCACCAGTGCACAGAGCAGCTCCATAAAGACATGGAGGAGCAAGTTTGGTGTGGAAGAACTTGACTGGCCTGCACAGAGTCCTGACCTCAACCTGATAGAACACCTTTGGGATGAATTAGAGCGGAGACTATGTCTGACTATAAACAAACTCCTAAACCGTGTTGAGAGCCTTCCCAGAAGAGTTGAAGCTGTTATAGCTGTAAACCCTATGTATTAAGATGAAGATGTGGGCAGTAGATGCGGTAAGAAAAAAATCAGTTGTATCTTCATTATAATTATTATACTTAATAATATACAAGCCACGCAACAGCATTTACTTGTAAGGTGTGGCTGTGTATCATCAATGTAGCCATATTAGTTGATTCCATGTTTACTGAAGACATGGCCAAGTAGCAGCATGTGTAATGAAAATATATGGTAGCCCAAGGATAGACCCCTGTGGTACACCACAGCGAATGACCAGCTTTTCTCATACAAACTCAACAAGGGTACTGTCTATCTGTCCAATATGTCCACTGAAGTACGTTTCCAGAAAGTCCAAACCCATTTTCAAGTCTAACAGTAGACAACGATCAACAATATCAAATGCTGCCTTGAGGTCCAACAAGACAAGGATTGATATTTTATTCTAGTTTTCCAAACTAGTTTCTGTACTGTTCCCTGATCTGAGGCCTGGCTGAAAGGGGAAAATGACTACATATCACTTTCTCTATTTAGTATGTCGTTCCTTATGATAGACGGACACTAGTTGTGTTTTTTGAGAAGTGGTATTACTGCGGGAAGCACCCTGTTAACAATATTTAAAACAGAACAGCAGATGGAATCAAACGGTTGTGTAAAGAAATGCATTGGAACTGGATCTGAGGTACATGTGGTGGACTGGAACTGAGAAGCATCACAACAAAGCTCGGCTTCTTTAATTAGACCTAAATCACTTACAGTCGGCTAGATATTTAATCCAATGCATGGCTACTTATGTACGGTGGCCGAGAAGATTCACAAAACAAGTGGGTGTTTCTTCAATTGCGGGCTCTTTTGCCATCTTAACTTTTGTAATGTTTAGTTTTAATCCTTAAAGCATTTCACTAGAATTTTATTATAAAATCACACTGTTAGACTTAATTATATTTAATTTCTACATCATTTAAAAGATACTGATTGTGAAATTGAAAACCAGTCATTATCATCAACAAATGTCATTACCATCTCAACAGGTTATGTGTTGGTAATGACGTGTTGCGGTAATGACAGTTTTCACTTGTTTAAGAAAAAAAGCTAGCTAGGCCATGGATTTGCTAAAGCTAGTTAACAGCTAGTACAAGCTGCACTTTAACTACACATAAATAAATTAATAATGTGTAAATGTAATGTTTAGTTATAAATAAATAAATAATGTGTAAATGTAATGTTTAGTTATAAATAAATAAATAAATAATGTGTAAATGTAATGATTTGTTGTAAATAAATAAATAATGTGTAAATGTAATGTTTTGTTGTAAATAAATAATGTGTAAATGCAATGTTTAGTTGTAAATAAATAATGTGTAAATGTAATGTTTATTTATAAATAAATAAATAATGTGTAAATGTAATGTTTAGTTGTAAATAAATAAATAATGTGTAAATGCAATGTTTAGTTGTAAATAAATAAATAAATAATGTGTAAATGTAATGTTTAGTTGTAAATAAATAAATAAATAATGTGTAAATGTAATGTTTAGTTGTAAATAAATAAATAATGTGTAAATGTAATGTTTAGTTGTAAATGAATATATAATGTGTAAATGTAATGTTTAGTTGTAAATAAATAAATAATGTGTAAATGTAATGTTTAGTTGTAAATAAATAAATAATGTGTAAATGTAATGTTTAGTTGTAAATGAATATATAATGTGTAAATGTAATGTTCAGTTATAAATAAAAAAATAAATAATGTGTAAATGTAATGTTCAGTTATAAATAAATAAATAAATAATGTGTAAATGTAATGTTTGGTTGTAAATAAATAAATAATGTGTAAATGTAATGATTAGTTGTAAAGTACTGCCGTACTGATGTAAACGGTAATGACTCTGAATAAATGTACTCTATGATTAAAAGCAATACACGACTCAGTTACTCCCATTTACACACTAACATGTCACTCCTCACTCATAGCTGTCATGTGCTCCCTTGTGAGTCTTTGTTTCCTTGGTTACAACATAAACAAGTGCTACCTTTAAATAATTCCCTGCAGAAGTCATACACTGTTGCAAGAATGACGATAATGTTGGGGATGATAATATATTGCTTAAAAATATGTATAGGTACAAATATGAAAGTAAACAGTACATTTAGTTTCTTTTTAAGTTTTTATGAAACTCATATTGTGATCTTTTTCATAAATTGATCATTTTTTAGCATTTTATTGGGAAGTTTTAAAGTCTGGGTTGGGGACAAGGCCAAAGTAGCAAAATATTGATGTTTAAATTATTATAAAAAATGGAAATAATAATTATTTATACTTTCAATGTAAGTCAATGGATCCAGAATGTTCTATATTGGGGCATTTCTATTGGTCCATTCCTCAAAAAACATACACACTTTTCACATGTATGGATTATGGTAAGTAGTAAACATGTGGGCCACATTATGATGATGTCATATGGTTTGACTGGTGTCCTACAGAAGATATGACAATCTCCAGAGGAGTAGTACCACGTTCTAGCTAAATCTGGAAAGACTGAATGATAGAGCTATTTAGATATATTTAGCTTGCTGTTGCTCTCTCAGTGGACGAGAGCAGACTTAGTGGACTACTAGTAAAACGTTTTTGTCTATTTATCAAATTTTAATAATAAATAAAATGTTTTGGTTGGTTCATATTTGACGGCTATTGGTCATGTACACCAAATATAGGCCTTCGAGTGTAATTTCTACAGCAATCACATTGTTAGTCCTTCCAGGATATGACTTTCGTTTGTGTTTTCTTTTTAATTTTAGTTTTTAGAGATAAAATCTTTAGTGCAAGTTCTGCCTAAGACTATAATGCTATGTCACTCTTTCATTCATTGCTCTGACCAATCACGGTCCTCCAGCTGTCTTCAAAAGAATTCAATTTACGTTCCCACTCTGTTGCTTTCAGGTGCTGATGTTTCAACGTTCCCCTTCTCCCTCCTCTTCCCCACCACCTCCAGATTTGGTCCCAGTTCTGCTGTCCAGAAAGTTGGCTTTGCCCCTGCTGTCCATATCCAGCATGATCGGCAAGGGTCTGCATACTTGAAGACATGGGCCTAGGACTGGGCCAACACCAAAGACTCTTTCTTAATGTCTTAAAACAACTAACCTTTAAATTGTACACCTTCTACCTTCTGCCGTTGAATCTTTCTAGCAGAACTTTAGTTAGCCTAGTATCGTCTAGTAACTTGGTCAAGTATTGTCAATAGGATGCTATTGGGTGGGATTCCAATGTTTAAATTGTAAATTTCTTTGGACGGTGAAGATATTAAAAGCAGGGGGCACAAATTTTGGTGGACGATACACTATCATGGCCAAAATTATGACTGAGGTCACAGAAGTCCAGACCTTGGTATATTTTTTTCACAATGGAAACTTGTGTCAGCCCTGCAGGAAGCTAGCTAGCTGAAGGTTACTGTGAGGGTCCATATGTCTTAAGAAGTGCCCCATTTCCCAAAATGTTGCTCCGTAATTTTTTACTTTCTGTTTTATCATGACGACTCCCTCTCTTCTCCTTATTTTAAGTTTCATTTGGAAGTTTGTTTTAGATCACAGCTCTGCTTCAGGGTGAAAGTTCTGCTGCAGTCAAATAGCATTCTAAAAAGTCTGGGTATCGCCTCAGATCAGCTAGTCCTAGGGTCAGGAAATAGAATCAGACTTTCAGGTAATGCATGCACTTAAGAACATAAGTCAAGAACGTAGTTACCCATTGAAAACATCATTAGCTTGATATTTACATCTAGTAGTATAGCAAATAAAATAATAGTTCAATTTTTAGAGTTGGTTGGAGTGTGTTTCCCATTTTTCCAGCTTTCAAAAGCTGATTAAGCTGCTGACATAACTTGAAACGAAGTAAATGCATTGATAGCTTGATGCTAACAGCTATTAGCATAGCAGATACAGTAAAAAAAAAAGATGTGTGTGAAGTGTTTCCAAATTCGGAGCTTTCAAAAGCTGATAAAGCTGCTAACATAACTTGAAACTAAGTAAATGCATTGATAGCTTGATGCTAACAGCTATTATTATTATCATAGCAGATAAAATAAAAACTAAGTCTAAAGTTGTTTGTGTTTCTGGTTTTCCAGCTTTCAAAAGCTGATTAAGCTGCTGACATAACTTGAAACAAAGTAAATGCATCGATAGCTTGATGCTAACAGCTATTATCATAGCAGATACAGTAAAAAAGCAGATGTGTGTGAAGTGTTTCCAAATTCGGAGCTTTCAAAAGTTGATAGAGCTGCTGACATAACTTGAAACGAAGCAAATGCATTGATAGCTTGATACTAACAGCTATTATCATAGCAGATACAGTAAAAAAGCAGATGTGTGTGAAGTGTTTCCAAATTCGGAGCTTTCAAAAGTTGATTGAGCTGCTGACATAACTTGAAACGAAGTAAATGCATTGATAGCTTGATGCTAACAGCTATTATTATTATCATAGCAGATAAAATAAAAACTAAGTCTAAAGTTGTTTGTGTTTCTGGTTTTCCAGCTTTCAAAAGCTGATTAAGCTGCTGACATAACTTGAAACAAAGTAAATGCATCGATAGCTTGATGCTAACAGCTATTATCATAGCAGATACAGTAAAAAAGCAGATGTGTGTGAAGTGTTTCCAAATTCGGAGCTTTCAAAAGTTGATAGAGCTGCTGACATAACTTGAAACGAAGCAAATGCATTGATAGCTTGATACTAACAGCTATTATCATAGCAGATACAGTAAAAAAGCAGATGTGTGTGAAGTGTTTCCAAATTCGGAGCTTTCAAAAGTTGATTGAGCTGCTGACATAACTTGAAACGAAGTAAATGCATTGATAGCTTGATGCTAACAGCTATTATTATTATCATAGCAGATAAAATAAAAACTAAGTCTAAAGTTGTTTGTGTTTCTGGTTTTCCAGCTTTCAAAAGCTGATTAAGCTGCTGACATAACTTGAAACAAAGTAAATGCATCGATAGCTTGATGCTAACAGCTATTATCATAGCAGATACAGTAAAAAAGCAGATGTGTGTGAAGTGTTTCCAAATTCGGAGCTTTCAAAAGTTGATAGAGCTGCTGACATAACTTGAAACGAAGCAAATGCATTGATAGCTTGATGCTAACAGCTATTAGCATAGCAGATACAGTAAAAAAAAAAAGATGTGTGTGAAGTGTTTCCAAATTCGGAGCTTTCAAAAGCTGATAAAGCTGCTAACATAACTTGAAACTAAGTAAATGCATTGATAGCTTGATGCTAACAGCTATTATTATTATCATAGCAGATAAAATAAAAACTAAGTCTAAAGTTGTTTGTGTTTCTGGTTTTCCAGCTTTCAAAAGCTGATTAAGCTGCTGACATAACTTGAAACAAAGTAAATGCATCGATAGCTTGATGCTAACAGCTATTATCATAGCAGATACAGTAAAAAAGCAGATGTGTGTGAAGTGTTTCTAAATTCGGAGCTTTCAAAAGTTGATAGAGCTGCTGACATAACTTGAAACGAAGCAAATGCATTGATAGCTTGATACTAACAGCTATTATCATAGCAGATACAGTAAAAAAGCAGATGTGTGTGAAGTGTTTCCAAATTCGGAGCTTTCAAAAGTTGATTGAGCTGCTGACATAACTTGAAACGAAGTAAATGCATTGATAGCTTGATGCTAACAGCTATTATTATTATCATAGCAGATAAAATAAAAACTAAGTCTAAAGTTGTTTGTGTTTCTGGTTTTCCAGCTTTCAAAAGCTGATTAAGCTGCTGACATAACTTGAAACAAAGTAAATGCATCGATAGCTTGATGCTAACAGCTATTATCATAGCAGATACAGTAAAAAAGCAGATGTGTGTGAAGTGTTTCCAAATTCGGAGCTTTCAAAAGTTGATAGAGCTGCTGACATAACTTGAAACGAAGCAAATGCATTGATAGCTTGATACTAACAGCTATTATCATAGCAGATACAGTAAAAAAGCAGATGTGTGTGAAGTGTTTCCAAATTCGGAGCTTTCAAAAGTTGATTGAGCTGCTGACATAACTTGAAACGAAGTAAATGCATTGATAGCTTGATGCTAACAGCTATTATTATTATCATAGCAGATAAAATAAAAACTAAGTCTAAAGTTGTTTGTGTTTCTGGTTTTCCAGCTTTCAAAAGCTGATTAAGCTGCTGACATAACTTGAAACAAAGTAAATGCATCGATAGCTTGATGCTAACAGCTATTATCATAGCAGATACAGTAAAAAAGCAGATGTGTGTGAAGTGTTTCCAAATTCGGAGCTTTCAAAAGTTGATAGAGCTGCTGACATAACTTGAAACGAAGCAAATGCATTGATAGCTTGATACTAACAGCTATTATCATAGCAGATACAGTAAAAAAGCAGATGTGTGTGAAGTGTTTCCAAATTCGGAGCTTTCAAAAGTTGATTGAGCTGCTGACATAACTTGAAACGAAGTAAATGCATTGATAGCTTGATGCTAACAGCTATTATTATTATCATAGCAGATAAAATAAAAACTAAGTCTAAAGTTGTTTGTGTTTCTGGTTTTCCAGCTTTCAAAAGCTGATAAAGCTGCTAACATAACTTGAAACGAAGTAAATGCATTGATAGCTTGATGCTAACAGCTATTAGCTTAGCAGATACAGTAAAAAAGCAGATGTGTGTGAAGTGTTTCCGAATTCTGAGCTTTCAAAAGCTGATAAAGCTGCTAACATAACTTAAAACTAAGTAAATGCATTGATAGCTTGATGCTAACAGCTATTATTATTATCATAGCAGATAAAATAAAGACTAAGTCTAAAGTTGTTTGTGTTTCCGGTTTTCCAGCTTTCAAAAGTTGATTGAGCTGCTAACATAACTTGAAACGAAGTAAATGCATTGATAGCTTGATGCTAACAGCTATTAGCATAGCAGATACAGTAAAAAAGCAGATGTGTGTGAAGTGTTGCCAATTTCGGAGCTTTCAAAAGCTGATAAAGCTGCTAACATAACTTGAAACAAAGTAAATGCATTGATAGCTTGATGCTAACAGCTATTATTATTATCATAGCAGATAAAATAAAAACTAAGTATAAAGTTGTTTGTGTTTCCGGTTTTCCAGCTTTCAAAAGTTGATAGAGCTGCTAACATAACTTGAAACGAAGTAAATGCATTGATAGCTTGATGCTAACAGCTATTAGCATAGCAGATACAGTAAAAAAGCAGATGTGTGTGAAGTGTTTCCGAATTCTGAGCTTTCAAAGGCTGTTAAAGCTGCTAATATAACTTAAAACTAAGTAAATGCATTGATAGCTTGATGCTAACAGCTCTTATTATTATCATAGCAGATAAAATAAAAACTAAGTCTAAAGTTGTTTAGGTTTTTCCGGTTTTCCAGCTTTCAAAAGCTTACTGAGCTGCTGATGTAACTTGAAACGAAGTAAATGCATTGATAGCTTGATGCTAATTGCTATTAGCATAGCAGATACAGTAAAAAAGCAGATGTGTGTGAAGTGTTTCCAAATTTGGAAATTTCAAAAGCTGATAAAGCTGCTAACATAACTTGAAACGAAGTAAATGCATTGATAACTTGATGCTAACAGCTATTATTATTATCATAGCAGATAAAATAAAAACTAAGTCTAAAGTTGTTTCTGTTTCAGGTTTTGCAGCTTTCAAAAGTTGATTGAGCTGCTAACATAACTTGAAACAAAGTATATGCATTGATAGCTTGATGCTAACAGCTATTAGCATAGCAGATACAGTAAAAAAGCAGATGTGTGTGAAGTGTTTACAAATTCGTAGCTTTCAAAAGCTGATAGAGCTACTAACATAACTTGAAACGAAGTAAATGCATCAATAGCTTGATGCTAATCGCTATTAGCATAGCAGATACAGTAAAAAAGCAGATGTGTGTGAAGTGTTTCCAAATTCGGAGCTTTCAAAAGCTGATAAAGCTGCTAACATAACTTGAAACAAAGTAAATGCATTGATAGCTTGATGCTAACAGCTATTATTATTTTCATAGCAGATAAAATAAAAACTAAGTCTAAAGTTGTTTGTGTTTCCGGTTTTCCAGCTTTCCAAAGTTGATAGAGCTGCTGACATAACTTGAAACGAAGTAAATGCATTGATAGCTTGATGCTAACCGCTATTAGCATAGCAGATACAGTAAAAAAGCAGATGTTTGTGAAGTGTTTCCAAATTTGGAGCTTTCAAAAGCTGATAGAGCTGCTGACATAACTTGAAACGAAGTAAATGCATTGATAGCTAGATGCTAAACGCTATAATTAGCATAGTAAATACAATAAAAAAAGCAGGTTGAAATGTTTCCCAACTTGGAGCTTTCAAAAGTTGATTGAGCTGCTGACATAACTTAAAAACCCTGTGAAAGCATTGATAGCTTGATGCTAACAGCTATTAGCATTAGCATAGCAGATCATATAAAAGCTACTCATGAAGTTATGGTTTGTTGTCGAACCAGTTTGGGTTTAAGGGTTTTCGGTTCTCCAGCCTTCAAAAGCTGATAGATGTTGTGTCTGAAGATTCCTGATTTACGGCTCTAGGAAAGAAGAAGGAGGCCTGAAGATAGAGAGGTAACACATGTCTTTGAGTCATGTTCGGATTGTCTTGCTCTCTGATTACGTCCCTGCTCCAGTTTTCCCAATAAATGGAAGGATGTGGATTACAACATGGAACCCACCGATTTTGTAACAAACACCAACAGATAGCTTAAGATTCAGTGAAGCTTCTAAATATTTCGAGGTCTGTTCATCGAAATTGGAATGTTGAGAAGTTCCAAGTTTCAGTTACAGAAAAAAATGGTATGTTAACTTTATATGGAGATTGGAAGTCCTCATGCCCTAAAAGTTTTCCGACATTCCCATAAAAAATGCCTGTCGGCAGATGAATTTGACGTCACAAGGCGAACCACTTACAACCCGCGACTGAAGACCACATCCCACTATATACGAGGTGCTACAAGTAGGCTTGGGTTGGTGTTCACACGTGTGTCCTCAGGGGTTGGTGACACCAGGCAGACGGCGAAATTCCATGGCTATATTCCGTTGATCTAAACCACACCGCCCCCACACCGATGCCTGCGTCTTCTCTCCCAACATGGTCATAATTTTGCGGTTCGGAGCTGAGGGTGAAGAAAAGAAATGGTTTGCTCAAACCCAATGGGCTGGAATAAAGAGCATGTTTATCCCTCCAAGAACCACTTGAGATGAAACAGTCACCCACCCCACCCGTCCCCCTCCAAAGCCCCCCAGCCGTCCTCTGGATTTCATTACTAAATTGTGTGTTTTTTAAACGTTGATGAAGAAAAGAACTTCCGAGGAAAGATCGGCGCAGGGAACGCTCGTGTCTTGGAGAACGTCCACTATCGCCAGAACCTCAAGCTCTGACCGTATCAGGACCAGACTGTTCCCAGAAAGGTCCCCCGGCGTGACCACGTCTCCAAGCACCCAGGGGTGAGGTGGGGTGGGGGTGAAGAAACCCTTGCCTGTTCCCTGGAATTTTCTCCGACTGGGACACCCTGGAACGTGATGACAGGTTTCATTTGTCAGGATGGATGTGATCCTTCGAGGACACGGGCCGTTTCACGAAATCACATCTGTTTTTTTTCTGCTGCGTCAGTCCCGACGCTCTTCTGGGGAAAACACAGCGTTCCGGCATTCTGCTCCGGAAAAGGCTTAGCAATGCAAAGAAAGTGGACTTTAATTCCGTTGGACGGCACGCCGCCCCGGCGGAACCCTCGGGTTGAGTAATCCGACACGGAGGGATCGAGAGCGCGTCGGGAGCTGAGAGGAATCGGAACGTTGCATCCGCAGATTCCTGATTTACGGCTCTAGCAAAGAAGGAGGAGGCCCGAAAAGAGAGAGAGGGGTAACATGTGTCTTTGAGTCATGTTCGGATAATCTCGCTCTCTGATTACGTCCCTGCTCCAGTTTTCCCCATAAATGGAAGGATGTGGATTACAACACGGAACCCGCAGCTTTTATAACAAACACCAAACGGCACGGAAAACAGAGGACGGCGGTGAAAGGAAATGGGCTTCTGCTCCGAGAGCAGGGAAACATGCCGGGAGAGGGAAGAGAGAGGCCTCCAAGCCCGTTCCCATGCTGAGCCATATAATTTGTGTTTTCCAGAGACTCCGACCGAGAGCGAGCCTTACGGAGTGCTTTGGAGCCCGTATACTGCGGCCCCGTCAATCACTGGGCACACACAGACGCCGGACTCTCTCCCGTCCGAGTCACTCGCGGGAAAAAAAACGGGAGGCGTTGCGAATTAAATCCATCAGAGCTTTGACGGCCTCCGACTAATCAGAGAATCAAAGCGATGTTTAAATCATGCGTGGCGGCTCCAGCCCGACCCAACAGGGTTCTGGAACCAATCAGAACGGGCCCTGCATTTGCTGTTAGGAGTTTTGGAAAACCCTTGGTGGGAAAGCAATTCCAGATTGAAGGAAATGCAAATGAACTCAGCAGCGGGGCCTGTCTCCGAACATCCTTAAGCGAGCTCCTACACGACAGGACCCAACCCATATCAGCACTTTCCAACTAAAACAGCCTCAATTTCATTTTTCTACATCATCTACATCAGTTGATAAGTGGTTGTTATGGTATTTCAGGTGGTTATTAGGGTGTTGATAAGTGGTTGTTATGGTATTCCAGGTGGTTTTTAGGGTGTTGATAAGTAGTTGTTATGGTATTCCAGGTGGTTATTAGTGTGTTGATAAGTGGTTGTTATGGTATTCCAGGTGGTTTTTAGGGTGTTGATAAGTGGTTGTTATGATATTCCAGGTGGTTATTACGATGTTGATAAGTGGTTGTTATGGTATTCCAGGTGGTTATTAGGGTGTTGATAAGTGGTTGTTATGGTATTCCAGGTGGTTTTTAGGGTGTTGATAAGTGGTTGTTATGGTATTCTAGGTGGTTTTTAGAGTGTTGATAAGTGGTTGTTGTGATATTCCAGGTGGTTACTAGGATGTTGATAAGTGGTTTTATGGTATTCCAGGTGGTTATTAGGTTGTTGATAAGTGGTTGTTATGGTATTCCAGGTGGTTATAAGGACGTTGATAAGTGGTTTTATGGTATTCCAGGTGGTTATTAGAATGTTGATAAGTGGTTGTTATGATATTCCAGGTGGTTATTAGGATACAGATAAGTGGTTGTTATGATATTCCAGGTGGTTATTAGGATACTGATAAGTGGTTGTTATGATATTCCAGGTGGTTTTTAGAGTGTTGATAAGTGGTTGTCATGGTATTCCAGGTGGTAATTAGAATGTTGATAAGTAGTTGTTATGGTATTCCAGGTGGTTATTAGAATGTTGATAAGTGGTTTTATGGTATTCCAGGTGGTTATTAGGATGTTGACAAGTGGTTTTATGGTATTCCAGGTGGTTATTAGAATGTTGATAAGTGGTTGTTATGATATTCCAGGTGGTTATTAGGATACTGATAAGTGGTTGTTATGATATTACAGGTGGTTATTAGGATACTGATAAGTGGTTGTTATGATATTCCAGGTGGTTTTAAGAGTGTTGATAAGTGGTTGTCATGGTATTCCAGGTGGTTATTAGAATGTTGATAAGTGGTTGTTACGGTATTCCAGGTGGTTATTAGGTTGTTGATAAGTGGTTTTATGGTATTCCAGGTGGTTATTAGGATACTGATAAGTGGTTGTTATAATATTCCAGGTGGTTATTAGGTTGTTGATAAGTGGTTGTTATGGTATTCCAGGTGGTTATTAGGATGTTGATAAGTGGTTTTATGGTATTCCAGGTAGTTATTAGAATGTTGATAAGTGGTTGTTATGGTATGCCAAGTGGTTATTAGGACATTGATAAGTGGTTGTTATGATATTCCAGGTGGCTATTAGGATACTGATAAGTGGTTGTTATGATATTCCAGGTGGTTATTAGGATACTGATAAGTGGTTGTTATGGTATTCCTGGTGGTTATTAGGACGTTGATAAGTGGTTTTATGGTATTCCAGGTGGTTATTAGAATGTTGATAAGTGGTTGTTATGATATTCCAGGTGGTTATTAGGATACTGATAAGTGGTTTATATGATATTCCAAGTGGTTATTAGGATACTGATAAGTGGTTGTTATGATATTCCAGGTGGTTTTTAGAGTGTTGATAAGTGGTTGTCATGGAATTCCAGGTGGTTATTAGAATGTTGATAAGTAGTTGTTATGGTATTCCAGGTGGTTATTAGGATGTTGATAAGTGGTTGTTATGGTATTCCAGGTGGTTATTAGGATGTTGATAAGTGGTTTTTTGGTATTCCAGGTGGTTATTAGGTTGTTGATAAGTGGTTGTTATGGTATTCCAGGTGATTTTTAGGATGTTGATAAGTGGTTTTATGTTATTACAGGTGGTTATTAGAATGTTAATAAGTGGTTTTATGGTATTCCAGGTAGTTATTAGAATGTTGATAAGTGGTTGTCATGGTATTCTAGGTGGTTATTAGGATGTTGATAAGTGGTTTTATGGTATTCCAGGTGGTTATTAGGACGTTGATAAGTGGTTTTATGGTATTCCAGGTGGTTATTAGGACGTTGATAAGTGGTTTTATGGTATTCCAGGTGGTTATTAGAATATTGATAAGTGGTTGTTATGATATTCCAGGTGGTTATTAGAATGTTGATAAGTGGTTGCTATGGTATTCCACGCGGTTTATAGGGTGTTGATACCAGGACCTTATTGAGTTTCCCAGTCCGTCTAGCTGCTCTCTGGCTCTGTATATAAATTGGTGGTCATAATAATGTGACTCCACTGTATAATTGCCTTCAATTAACCAAACGATCAAAGGTTTTCCTACTTTCTCTTTCATTAAGCTGAAAGGGGCCACACTTTCTTTTTCCAGCCGACCTGCTACAGCCAATGTGGTGTGGAACAATAAAGGAAAAGTGTCTCTCCTCACCTTTAATGACCTCGGAGAGATGTGTATTTTTCCGTTTACCGCAGTAATGAATCACTTCGTCTGGGCAGAATTACGGCGTGTAGCTTCAGACAGGTTTATCATTTAATGGGACACTGTGTGTTCTCACCACAGATTTATGACTTGTTTTTCTAACACGTGCCCCGCACCCTCCACCTCCTCGGCTCTTGGAAGCGGATGGCGCTACCTGTTGAGACGGAAGAGAGGAGCGCGGAGATCCTTTTACAAGCTTACATTACTTTTTGATGCATGGGCGTCATCTGCGATTTTGTTTTCCACGCATACGCACCCGCTGTTTGTTTGTACACAGGCCGCCGAGTGCTCCGGCTTTCTCTTCCTCTCCACTGCGGGAGCCAGCGGCGGGCGGAATCAAACAGTTTTAGGGTCTATAAAACTGTGGAACTGGAACACAAACGCAACGGCTGGGGTAAACACGCAGCGTGTCTGATGGCGTGCCAGAATCGATCCCCAAGATGTTTCCCAACCAAGACCATATTGAATACTTAGGCCTATCTGTAAACAGTTTATGCGTTTGTCGAGTTGGCTTCCAAACCCATACAGTCCGTCATCTGAGAAGTGTTACCTGAGCATAAATATATCGCTATTGAAGTCGAGCACGACTCTCAAAGGAGACAAGGAAATGACTCTAGTGCAAAATCCAGCCCGGTAAGTAAACTAAGATAAGCCTGTCAAGTAAACATGAGTTTTCTAAATAGATAAAAGCTCTCAGTGTGTTTTCATTGGGGGAAACTTACCATATATACAGTCTAGTCACATTATTATGACCACTTCCTACATTGGACGAGCGTTAGCAGCGTTATGGTCTGTGGAATGTTTGGTGTGGACACTCTCAACCGATTTGAGTCTCAATCCATCCTTGCATCCTTTCTTTCAAGTTCAGCTCACTCATTCAGAGCTAGCAAAGAGGTACAGAAGAGGTCCAACTGTTTGTAGACACCTGCTCTCAACCTGAGGTTGGATCTCTGGTCTTCTGGGATGGTTTAGCACTAGTAGATCCTACTTTCGTCGTCAACGCAAGCTGGTGGTGGTAATGGGATCTTCCAGCAAGACAAGGCGACACAGCTAGAAATGTCCCACACTGGTTGGAAGAGCTGACCAAGATTTTCAAGTCCTACCCCTAATTCCCCAGACTTGAACCCAACTGAGCATCTGTGGGACCACCCGGATGGTGGTGTTGGCTCTATGGATCCTTCTCCATGCTCATTAAGGAAAACCTAAAGACACCCACACCTAAAGGCATACCTCCTCAGGGTTTTTCTTATTGGTACTATTTAGTAATAATATAAGCAAATAATTGTGAAGAGATCAAAACTATAAACACCTATGGAATCATTCCTGGAGCTGAGTGAAACATGTGGTTGTGTTTAAAGAATGTTTAGAGTGTCTTTTAGAAATGAGCTCATTTGCTCTGATGCAGGTTTACATACTTTGAACATTCTGGCCAGCAGCTTCATGAGGAGCCACATAAGCTGCTTCTCTAACAGGACTGAAGAAGATAGAGTACATGCTGAGATCTTGTTTGGATAAACAGGCTTTGGGGTTTTTATATAGGTTTTATAAAAATATACATTCTCATTTTTATTATTGAAATGCAGTAAAATGTTGGTTTTGGGTATATTTTTGTACATGGGCTCCAACTTTAGTATTTACACTTTTCAACACATTCAGATCAAAATGTCTTTATAGCTATATACACGAGTGTGTATATATATATATATATATATATATATATATATATATATATATATATATATATATATATATATATATATATTCAGTTAGCTGAAAAACTTTTGATTGGTATGGTAAAAGTAGGTTTGTTATGCCAACATTTTGTTGCTACCCAAGCATCAGTGCTGCTATATCCTATATATAATATCAATAATTTCAACATAAAATAAGTCTACTAGATGAAAAAAAACATGTCAACATTTTTAATTGTTTTTTATGGAATGTCCTTTATAGTGGACATCAGGACCTTATGGATGACATATTTCTTGTTTCCTGTTCTGCATCAGTCTAAAAACCCTTCTACAACATCAGCACCAACTCAACCATAGAAAATAATGTGAATGAAAACTGAGTAAACAAACATTGTTTAGCTTTTTTAATACCATTTTCAATTTTAGCAGTATAAGAAATATTTCAAATGCATTATATATGAACATTAACAGGATAATAACCCATTCTAAAGGTTACAGTTACTACTTGAGCCAAAATTTCACCATTTGCACACGTAGTACTCAACTTCTCTTATGGCCCATTTTATTTTAATGTTCTATTTTCTATTTTTCTGTATAAATTAGTAATGAATTTACATTTTTACATGTTTACAGAGCTTACATGTTGCAAAATGATCTCTGCCTCAGTCAAATTCCTGTCACCTTTGACATCAATAATTTCATATAAAACCAGATTTAGTCCCAATGTCCATTACGAAGGACAACAAAAAAGTATGCTGTTAGGTAGTAAATTATTTGTGCATATCAATAAAAAGTGCTTTAAGAACTAGCTACAACAGTTTTATACCTAAAACATTTAAATTTTAGGCTTTAGAAACATAACAAATTCATATTATTTGACAAATTACCTCTCTTGCTCCCATAAAATGTGGTTACTGAGAGGTAGCCATTTTTAAAAAAGTCAGAACTTCTGTTGTGAATGAAACACCCCAACACATGATATATCATTGGAAAGGCCAGGATGTCCTCTACATGGCACAACAGGTTTAGCTCGGTAGCTTATTTAGTTTTTGAAATATCTTTTGGATACTCATGTCCCCTCCAGAGGACAAAAACAAATTACCAGGTCTTACGAAGATATAGTGAGCAGTCAAACAACATGGGGGCTCCTGAGTGGCTGAGGATACTTCACACACTGTACCAGTCAAAAGCACATTGAGCTCACTGCCAATGGAATGAGCTGTAGAGGTGCCCAATGGAAAGCATTAAAGTGGCATTAAGCCCCCTAGCCCCCTAGAGAAGCAATGAAGCTGGGTTCCCTGTAGTGATGGAGCTCCTTCAAATACCATGGACCCAACATCAGTACCTGACCTGCATTCAGACACATGATTTTTGTGTCTGAATGCAATCAAACCCTCACAGCAATGTTTTACACAGTCGAGTCACATTACTATGACCACCATCAGAGTAATCAACATGTGCAGCATGGACAGCAGTTAGCCAACACCACCATCCAGGTGGTCCCACAGATGCTCAGTTGGGTTCAAGTCTGGGAAGTTAGGGATCCAGGGTAGTACTTGGAAGTCTTGGTCAGCTCTTCCAACCAATGCATTGTCTTGCTGGAAGATTCCATCTGCCCCAGGGAAGACAATCAGCATGTTTGGTGTACGTGATCTGCAAGGATGGATTCAGACCCAAATCAGTTGAGATCAGTTCTTCCACATGGATGAGTGGGTCCAGACCAAAACATTCCCCAGACCATAACACTGCCACCACCAGCTTGCGTTGACGCCGAAAGTAGGATCTACTAGTGTAAAACCATCCCAGAAGACTAGAGGTCCAACCTCAGGTGTCTACAAACTGTTGGACCTCTTTAGAACCTCTTTGCCAGCTCTGAATTAGTGAGCTGAATTTGAAAGAAAGGCTTTATTTGCAAGCGTGGGGTGATGGAAACTCCGAGACGGGACCCCTCCTCTACACCAGCCCCAGACCAAGCTGGTCTGAATGTGGGGAGCTGAAGGTAGGTCAGTTGTAGCTCAGACAATGAGGCCATTCTTCCAGACGGGGCCAGAAGCAGCCTTCTCCAATGCAGGGCGACTGAAACCGTATACCACCACCAACACCACCAGACTTTAACCACACAGAGGAGAAAATGAGTGACAGGACAAGAGAAAACTTTTGAGTGGTCTTCGATCACAGCCAGGCGAGAAAAGGTAATCATGGCAAGAACTGAACCCCAGGGTCAAAGGTCGACCCCTGGATTTGGGGGGGGAGGAGGCTCATCTGTGCTGCTGTTTCATTCACCAAGTACTCGTCATATTTGTTGTACCAGTTGATGTAATATACATTTAGTAAACTCTGTGGTGGTCCTGTGGTGGTCAGGGTAATAAAGTATACAGAGAATCAGATGAACTACAGTCTGTAAGTGTAGCTCCTATATGGTCAGTGGAGCTGATTTAATGGACAGTGAGTGAAGATACAAGGAGGTGGACCTAATAAAGTGGCTGGTGTGGTATATGTATATGTTCAGTTAGTCCCTAGAATTGGTGCTACATTCAATCTGGGTGGGTGTGGGGTAGGGGTAGTGTTATATTCAAATCTGGTCTTGCTGTCTTAAAATCAGAATGCTTTGTTTACTTTTAAAGACAATGCCAATTAGTAATGAAACCCCTTAGTCCACCAGACAGATGAGGCGGGCCAGTGTGTGCTGGTCGTAAAAACATCATGTGGACCGCTGCCCTGAAGCCTAGTATGATTTGAGTGGAAAACTATTCAGCTGGGTTGTTCTCTCTCAGCCCGGGGCGCGGTGGGAGGGGGGTACCAGGCACTGGAAAAGCAATTATATCCCGCATGCATGAGTGAGTGCAGGTCGAACGCTTCGTCAGCACCGATCCCCAGAGATCCTGAGCGAGTGAAAAAAATGACAAGAAACGGTGAGACATGTGTACAGGCAGTGTAGAGGTAATACATGCTACCAATGCAATATGGACATGCAGACCTTCATTTATAACACTGTATGCTCATCCAAATAATTGAATTCAGGTGTTCCAGCCAATAAAACCAAGTACCTAGTCATGCAGACTGCTTCTACACACATTAGTGAAAGAGTGGGTCACTCTCAGGAGCTCAGTGAACTCCAGCGTGGTACTGTGATAGGACGCCACCTGTGCAACAAGTCCAGTGGTGAAGTTTCCTCACTACTAAATATTCCACAGTGGACTGTCAGTGGTGTTATAACAAAGTGGAATTGATTGGGAACGACAGCAACTCAGACACCAAGTGGTAGAACACGTACAATGACAGAGCGGGTCAGCGGATGCTGAGGAGCATAGTGCACAGAGGTCACCAACTTTCTACAGAGTCAATCACTACAGACCTCCAAACTTCATGTGGCCTTCAGATCAGCTCAAGAACAGAGCATAGAGAGCTTCATGGAATGGGTCTCCATGGCCAAGCAGCAGCATCCAAGCCTTACATCACCAAGCGCAATGCAGAGCGTTGGATGCATTGGTGTAAAGCACGCCAACACTGGACTCTAGAGCAGTGGAGACGTGTTCTCTGGAGAGACCAATCATGCTCCGTCTGGCAATCTGATGGACCAATCTTGGTTTGGTGGTTGCCAGGAGAACGGTACTTTTCGGACTACATTGTGCCGAGTGTGAAGTTTGGTGGAGGGGGGATTATGGTGTGGGATTGTTTTTCAGGAGGTGGGCTCTTTCATTCCAGTGAAAGGAACTCTTAATGCTTCAGCAGACCAAGAGATTCTGGACAATTTCATGCTCCCAACTTTGTGGGGACAGTTTGGGGACGACCCCTTCCTGTTCCAACATGACTGCCCACCAGTGCACAAAGCAGCTCTATAAAGACATGGAGGAGCGAGTTTGGTGTGAAAGAACTTGACTGGCCTGAGTCCTGACATCAACCTGATAGAACAGCTTTGGGATAGAGCGGAGACTGCGAGTCAGGGCTTCTCGTCCAACATCAGTGTCTGACCTCACTAATGGTCTTCTGGAAGAACGATCAAACATTCCCATAAACACACTCCTAAACCGTGTGGAGAGACTTCCCAGAAGAGCTGAAGCTGTTATAGCTGCAAAGGTTGGGCCGACATCATATTATATTAAACCCCATGGATTAAGAATGGGATAGTACTCAAGTTCATGTGCGCGTGAAGGAAAACGAACGAATACTTTTGCTAATATAGTGTACTTCCAATCCCAAAACAACCATCAAAACAAGCTTTTCCAAACCGGTTAAGCTGAACTGAAAGGCTAAATTTGGTCATGAAACACAACCAAGAATTGATTGAATACGTTTTTTTTGGACTTTCATGGACATGAATCCCAACGAGATCTTTATGAGAGCTCTAAAAATGTTTCAAAGAACAAAATCGATTCAAGAAGAAAAACAATTTTCTTCCCAATTGAGTCAGGTCAATCATTTCCAATAGCTGCCAACACATCTCCAGCTTGGAGGAAAATCCTAACAACTCATTCCATTACCTCAAAATTTACTTGAACCAAACCTGACCAGGACCGCATCCAAAAATGGACCCTAACTGGCCCGTCACCACCCACCTAAGTGCAGAATAGGGTACAACAGTAAAAGTGTTGTCTAGTGAGAATGATAGCCAGTATTAATATTAATAATAATATAAAACAACATAACATATAATAATGTTTATTAATGTATTCCTCAGTTCTGTTCTGAAACACATTGTCCAGCAATGCTTTCCTTAAATTTTAAGGCATATTTGAAAGTATGATGTATGAATTTGATTAAACTTGTTATACACAGTCTGAACTGAAAAGCTTCCTTATTTCATAATATACAACCAACACAGGTTAAGCCAAACTCGTTGTAAGCAGTCCAGGCCATCAGGTTCGGACAAATACTTCAGGCACAAATACTTTACATTACCTTACTTAAGTAGAAATTTTGGTTATTTATACTTTACTGGAGTAATTATTTTTCAGCTGACTTTTTACCTCTACTCTGTACATTTACAATCCATTATCAGTACTTTCTACTCCTTACATTTACACTTCATAATCAGTACTTTCTACTCCTTACATTTACACTAAATTTTCAGTACTTTCTACTCCTTACTTTTACACTCCATTATCAGTACTTTCTACTCCTTACATTTACACTCCATTATCAGCATTTTCTACTCCTTACATTTACACTCAATTATCTGTACTTTCTACTCCTTACATTTACACTCCATTATCAGTACTTTCTACTCCTTATATTTACACTCCATTATCAGTACTTTCTACTCCTTACATTTACACTCAATTATCTGTACTTTGTACTCCTTATATTTACACTCCATTATCTGTACTTTCTACTCCTTACATTTACAATTTATTATCAGTACTTTCTACTCCTTACATTTACACTTCATAATCAGTACTTTCTATTCCTTACATTTACACTAAATTTTCAGTACTTTCTACTCCTTACATTTACACTCCATTATCAGTACTTTCTACTCCTTACATTTACACTCCATTATCAGCATTTTCTACTCCTTACATTTACACTCAATTATCTGTACTTTCTACTCCTTACATTTACACTAAATTTTCAGTACTTTCTACTCTTTACATTTACACTCCATTATCTGTACTTTCTACTCCTTACATTTACACACCATTATCAGTACTTTCTACTCATTACATTTACACTCCATTATCTGTACTTTCTACTCCTTACATTTACACTAATTTTTCAGTACTTTCTACTCATTACATTTACACTAAATTTTCAGTACTTTCTACTCCTTACTTTTACACTCCATTATCAGTACTTTCTACTCCTTACATTTACACTCCATTATCAGCATTTTCTACTCCTTACATTTACACTCAATTATCTGTACTTTCTACTCCTTACATTTACACTCCATTATCAGTACTTTCTACTCCTTATATTTACACTCCATTATCAGTACTTTCTACTCCTTACATTTACACTCAATTATCTGTACTTTGTACTCCTTATATTTACACTCCATTATCTGTACTTTCTACTCCTTACATTTACAATTTATTATCAGTACTTTCTACTCCTTACATTTACACTTCATAATCAGTACTTTCTATTCCTTACATTTACACTAAATTTTCAGTACTTTCTACTCCTTACATTTACACTCCATTATCAGTACTTTCTACTCCTTACATTTACACTCCATTATCAGCATTTTCTACTCCTTACATTTACACTCAATTATCTGTACTTTCTACTCCTTACATTTACACTAAATTTTCAGTACTTTCTACTCTTTACATTTACACTCCATTATATGTACTTTCTACTCCTTACATTTACACACCATTATCAGTACTTTCTACTCATTACATTTACACTCCATTATCAGTACTTTCTACTCCTTACATTTACACTAATTTTTCAGTACTTTCTACTCATTACATTTACACTCCATTATCAGTACTTTCTACTCCTTACATTTACACTCCATTATTTGTACTTTCTACTCCTTACATTTACACTCCATTATCAGTACTTTCTACTCCTTACATTTACACTGCATTATCAGTACTTTCTACTCCTTACATTTACACTCTATTATCTGTACTTTCTACTCCTTACATTTACACTCCATTATCAGTACTTTCTACTCCTTACATTTACACTCCATTATCAGTACTTTCTACTCCTTACATTTACACTCCATTATCTGTACTTTCTACTCCTTACATTTACACTGCATTATCAGTACTTTCTACTCCTTACATTTACACTGCATTATCAGTACTTTCTACTCCTTACATTTACACTGCATTATCAGTACTTTCTACTCCTTACATTTACACTGAGTGTTTCCCAAACGCATTCTTATTCTCCAAACTTACGAACTAGTTTCAAGTAGCTCTTTGTTGACTCCACCCCCCTATGTCAGCGCTGAATAGGCACTGCCAGTTGAGAACTGAACCATCGATTTACACAAGTTTCCTCATTATTATGCCACAAATGTATCATTATGTAAATAATTATAATAAAAAAGAAAAACAAATAAGGATTTACATTACTTTTATGTAAAATAAATAAATGAAAACATTTAGCTTGCAATTGTTGTCTATAGACACGTGATTAACCTTCCTAACACTGCATACCCACCACACAAATGCAATTTTTCTCAGGATGAAATAAAAGCCAAATGCTTGAAAAAATGAAGAAAAAACCAAACATACTATTTTCCAAAGCTCGGGAAAGTTTAAACTGTTCATCACATACTCACCTTTTTGTCAGCCTTTCAATTGCTAATTTTTATGTGTACATAATTGATCACTTAGTTTGATTGGTTAATGGATAACAAGCTTAGTAAGCCAATGTATAATATGTTTTTAGAAAAAAATATATGTATTAATTTACTACTACGACTGCTACACTGGAAGAAAAATAATTAAAAGTATGTAAATGTATATGTATATCATGGTGTAGTCAGAAGCATTACTGCCCACCACTCAGAAAATACTGTATTGTACTTTAAGCAGTTTAAACAGTTTGTTTCACATGATTACGATGATTCCAACCTTAAAATAAAATAAGTACCATGTATGTTTATGCACAGTATTGAACACAAGACCTTCAGAGTGGTGGGCAGTAATGCTTCTGACTACACCATGATACAAGCGAACACAGGTTTATACTAGAAGATTACTGTTTACATCATTCAAGCTTTTGGATATGATATTTGTTGACGTTGGATGTAATTTAGGTGACGTGGTTGCACTTTCAAAAGTGATTTTAAATATTCATGAATTCATGTTTGTTAGTTGCCATGCGCAAAACCATGCGTTTTTAAAAGGATGTTTTGACTACCAGCCAACGTTTTAGATACACTACCAGTCAAATGTTTTAGAACACTACCAACGAAACGTTTTAGATCACTACCAGTCAAACGTTTTAGATACACTACCAGTCAAACGTTTTAGATACACTACCAGTCAAACGTTTTAGATCACTACCAGTAAAAGGTTTTAGATCACTACCAGTCAAAGGTTTTAGTACACTACCAGTAAAAGGTTTTAGATCACTACCAGTCAAAGGTTTTAGTACACTACCAGTCAAATGTTTTAGATACACTACCAATCAAATGTTTTAGATCACTACCAGTCAAACGTTTTAGAACACTACCAACAAAACGGTTTAGATCACTACCAGTCAAACGTTTTAGAACACTACCAGCCAAACGTTTTAGATCACTACCAGTCAAAGGTTTTAGATCACTACCAGTCAAAGGTGTTAGTACACTACCAGTCAAAGGTTTTAGAACACTACCAATCAAATGTTTTAGATCACTACCAGTCAAAGGTGTTAGTACACTACCAGTCAAACGTTTTAGATCACTACCAGTCAAACGTTTTAGAACACTACCAGTCAAACGTTTTAGATCACTACCAGTCAAACGTTTTAGTACACTACCAATCAAACGTTTTGGATCACGACCAGTCAAACGTTTTAGTACACTACCAATCAAACGTTTTAGATCACGACCAGCCAAACGTTTTAGATACACTACCAGCCAGTCGTTTTAGTACACTACCAGCCAAACGTTTTAGATACACTACCAATCAAACGTTTTAGATACACTACCAGTCAAACGTTTTAGATACACTACCAGTCAAACGTTTTAGTACACTACCAGTCAAACGTTTTAGATACACTACCAGCCAGTCGTTTTAATACACTACCAGCCAAACGTTTTAGATACACTACCAATCAAACGTTTTAGATACACTACCAGTCAAACGTTTTAGATACACTACCAGTCAAACGTTTTAGTACACTACCAAACGTTTTAGAACACTACCAGCCAAACGTTTTAGTACACTACCAATCAAACGTTTTAGTACACTACCAATCAAACGTTTTAGAACACTACCAGCTGACGTTTTAGTAAACTACCAAACGTTTTAGATACACTACCAGCCAAACGTTTTAGATACACTAACAGCCAAAAGTTTTAGAACAAACGTTTTAGTACACTACAAGCCAAATGTTTTAGTACACTACCAGTCAAACGTTTTAGTACAAACGTTTTAGTACACTACCAGTCAAAAGATTAAGTACAAAGATTTTAGTGCACTACCAGTCAAACGTTTCAGATCACTACCAGTCAAATGTTTTAGTACACTACCAGTCAAATGTTTTAGATACACTACCAGTCAAACGTTTTAGTACACTACCAATCAAACGTTTTAGATCACTACCAGCCAAACGCTTTAGTACACTACCAGTCAAACGATTTAGTACAAAGGTTTTAGTACACTACCAGCCAAACGTTTTAGATCACTACCGATGCTTCTCACTACACCATGATACAAGCAAACTCAGGTTTACACAAGAAGTGTACTGTTGACATAATTCAAGCTCTTGGATATGATATTTGTTGACGTTGGATGTAATATACGTGATGCAGTTACACTTTCAAAACTTACTGAGTTACGAGTGGGTGGGAGTACTTTTACAATTTCGAAAGACTTTATGTACTATGTTAGTTACGAAGGCTGTCGGGAAACATTCGTAATTTTAAGAATGTTCTTAAGTATGAACTCACGAAATACTTAGTGTTACGAATGTTTTGGGAAACGCACCACAGGTCATTAGTTTTAATTCAATTCATTCTTTCGCATAAAAAGCCAAAAATCATCATCAGCGCTTCTCTGAAAGCTCTGATAGTTCCTGTCTACAATGCAGGAATATGCCGTCTGTACTTGATGTGCTGGAAAGAAGAGATGGACAGAACAAAAGCACGGCTCGGACGGCCAACACGCCATGCCTTCCTCGTTAAAGAGCCATGGAAGCTGGGAGAAACCGCAAAGCCGTTGCTTTGTGGAGGGAAGAAAAGAGAAATTCGAGTTGGAAAAGTTCTTGTTTCTTTGCGCTTGGTTGAGAAAGAGGCATGTTTGGTTTAATGAAAAGAGATTCTTTGCTGTTCGGCCATGTTCGGCAAGATGTTGGCAGTGCTAATCGCGTAATTAGTCGCTCTTATTGAGCAGCGCCAAGTTCTCCAGCTTGAATTCCAGCAGGGTTTGGCTCTGGATGACTACGTTACTATCTAATGGGAGGACGAACGACTCCTGTAGTTGCTTTGAGGTTAAAATACATACACCGAGTGCTGTGGTCAGTCTAGATCTGAGTCTGACCAGAGAGTCTGCAGTATAGCATGTTGTAGTACAGTTGCATTTTAGAGATTGCAGTTTGTGTATCAAAGCAATGGAACCAGAATCTTTGCCATGCTTACATGGTTTTTTGAGGACAGCAACACTATGTCTTTTGGATATGTAGGAAACAGCCAACGTTTCAGTACACTACCAGTCAAACGTTTTAGAACACTACCAATCAAACGTTTTAGATCACTACCAGTCAAACGTTTTAATACACTACCAGTCAAACATTTTAGATACACTACCAGCCAAATGTTTTAGTACACTACCAGTCAAACGTTTTAGATACACTACCAATCAAATGTTTTAGATACACTACCAGTCAAACGTTTTAATACACTACCAGTCAAACATTTTAGATACACTACCAGCCAAACATTTTAGTACACTACCAGTCAAAGGTTTTAGTACACTACCAGTCAAACATTTTAGATACACTACCAATCAAATGTTTTAGATACACTACCAGTCAAACGTTTTAATACACTACCAGTCAAACATTTTAGATACACTACCAGCCAAACGTTTTAGTACACTACCAGTCAAAGGTTTTAATACACTACCAATCAAACGTTTTAGATACACTACAAGTCAAACGTTTTAATACACTACCAGTCAAACGTTTTAGATACACTACCAGCCAAACGTTTTAGTACACTACCAGTCAAACGTTTTAATACACTACCAGTCAAACGTTTTAGATACACTACCAGCCAAACGTTTTAGATACACTACAAGTCAAACGTTTTAATACACTACCAGTCAAACGTTTTAGATACACTACCAGCCAAACGTTTTAGTACACTACCAGTCAAACGTTTTAGATCACTACCAGTCAAACGTTTTAGATACACTACCAGTCAAACGTTTTAGATACACTACCAGCCAAACGTTTTAGTACACTACCAGTCAAACGTTTTAGATACACTACCAGCCAAACGTTTTAGATACACTACAAGTCAAACGTTTTAATACACTACCAGTCAAACGTTTTAGATACACTACCAGCCAATTGTTTTAGTACACTACCAGTCAAACGTTTTAATACACTACCAGTCAAACGTTTTAGATACACTACCAGCCAAACGTTTTAGACACACTACAAGTCAAACGTTTTAATACACTACCAGTCAAACGTTTTAGATACACTACCAGCCAAACGTTTTAGACACACTACAAGTCAAACGTTTTAATACACTACCAGTCAAACGTTTTAGATACACTACCAGCCAAACGTTTTAGTACACTACCAGTCAAACGTTTTAGATCACTACCAGTCAAATGTTTTAGTACACTACCAGCTAAATGTTTTAGTACACTGCCAGTCAAACATTTGAGAACACTACTAGCCATACGTTTTAGATCACTACCAGTCAAACGTTTTAGATCACTACCCGTCAATTTTCCTGGTACACTACCAGTCAAACATTTTTGGACTGTTCTAAAACTTTTGACTAATAATGTATATATCTACATGTATATAGTCAGCTTTACAGGGGAGAATTCCTTTACATTCAATGTAAGTCAGTGGAGCCAGAATTATTTCCAAGTGATTTGGAAGCATTTCTATTGTTCCATTCATCATGACATTTTCACACAATGTAAATAGCAACTGCTGTGTTTATCAGATGTAGAAAAAATAAAATCTACAAAAATTGAGATACGTTTTTCACTGGACAGTGACGATATATATAAGCATTAGCTTTGAATTTAAGGGAATCCCTGATAGTGGATAGCAGACCACTGTTGGCCTACTAACGACAAAGCTGGCAGTCCTCTGGTGTTTTGCTCCGCTTTTTCTGGATGGCCTGTTGGTGGTTATACAGCGTATTAGACAAAATCCCAATTTTCAACACCCAATTTTCCACTTTTAGTCCAATTGATTTAATTTTTCCTCATTTCTTTCTTCTGTCATATTTAATGAATTAGTCAATTATCTCCAGTGTCAACAACATTTCCTACTAAATCATTTTTTGTCATTTGTTTTCTCAGCTGTTTGTAATATTTGTCTCCAAAATTAAAGTCTCTGTGCCTTTATAATTTTTTTTAGGAGAAAGAGTAGTTAGACTTTCTTTCGAAGGTGGACAAACAGAGGAAAGTGGTCAGCGGGGTGGCAACCTTATCAAGAGGGCAGATAGGAATATCTGGTTTATTATGGGGTTTAGTATAGTACAGTTTATTATATGTTAATATGGTTTATTATGGGGTTTAGTGTAGTACAGTTTATTATAAGTTAATATGGTTTATTATGGGGTTTAGTATAGTACAGTAATATAAAGTAACAAAGCAGTATTTCCTAAGATGCTACATACAGTAAAATATGCCAGTGGCTAAGGCACAAGTGCCAACCACTGAGTGAAATATGCCAGTGGCTCATATATGCCAAAGTTTAATATGTTGATATCACAGTGATTATGTGCCAACAACAATTTGCCAGTAGCTCAAATAAATATGTCAGAAACTGAGGGTTCTATGCCAGTGCCTGAGTGAAATATGCCAAGCCCATAAATGTATGCCAGTAACTGAGTGACATAAGCCAATAGCTGATGGAAGTATGTCCAGAACTGAGTGAAATATGCCAATAACTAAGTGATATAAGCCAATAGCTAAGATAAATAAGTCTAGAGCTTATTGAAATATGCCTATAACTGGCATAAGACAATAGCTGAGTGAGATATGGCAATAACTGGGTAATATAAGCCAATAGCTGAGTGAAATATGCAAATAGCTGATGGAAATATGTCCATAACTGAGAGAAATATGCCAATAACTGAGTAAAATAAGCCAAGAGCTAGGATAAATCAATCAATAGACAATTAAAATATGCCAACAACTAGGTGCAATAAGCCAATAGCTGAGTGGCATATGGCAGTAACTGTGTGATATAAGTCAAGAGCTTGTTGAAATATGCCTATAACTACGTGAAATAAGACAATAGCTGTGTGATATATGGCAATAACTGGGTAATATAAGTCAATAGGTGAGTGAAATATGGCAGTTTCTGAGTATAATATGCCAGTGGCTGAGTGAAACATGCCAATAGTCAACTGAGAGATATATTCTAATAACACAGTGAACAATATCAGTAGTTAAGTGAAATATGAAGAAACTGAAAGATATATGCCAATAACTGAGTGATATATGCCAAGAGCTAGGATACATAAGCCAATAACTAATTTAAATATACCAATAACTTGGTGGAATAAGCCAGCGCTTATTGAAATATGCATATAACTGAGTGAAATAAGACAATAGCTGTGTGATATATGGCAATAACTGGGTAGTATAAGTCAATAACTGAGTGAAATCTGCCAATCATTTGGTCATATAAGGCAATAGCTGAGTGAAATATGGCAGTTTTTGAGTATGATATGCCAGTGGCTGAGTGAAACATGCCAATAATCAACTGGGAGAAATATTCCAATAACAATGTGAACAATATTAGTGGTTAAATGAAATATGATGAAACTGCGATAAATATGCCAATAACTGAGTGATATAAGCCAAGAGCTAGGATAAATAAGCCAATAAGTAATTTAAATATGCCAATAACTAGGTGGAATAAGCCAACAGCTGAGCGAATTATGCCAATAACTGTGTGATATAAGTCAAGAGCTTATTGAAATATGCATTTAACTGAGTGAAATAAGACAATAGCTGAGTGAAATATGGCAATAACTGGGTAATATAAGTCCGTAGTTGAGTGAAATATGCCAAGCACATGGTGATATAAGGCAATAGCTGAGTGAAATATGGCAGTTTCTGAGTATAATATGCCAGTGGCTGTGTGAAACATGCCAATAATCAACTGGAAAAAATATTCCAATAAGAAAGTGAACAATGTCAGAGGTTAAGTGAAATATGCCAATAACTGAGTGATATATGCCAATAACTGAAGGATATATGACAATAATGGAGGGATATATGCCAATAACTGAAGGATATATGACAATAACAGAGGGATATATGACAATAATGGAGGGATATATGCCAATAACTGAAGGATATATGACAATAACAGAGGGATATAAGACAATAACTGAAGGATATATAACAATAACAGAGGGATATAAGACAATAACGGAGGGATATATGCCAATAACTGAAGGATATATGACAATAACAGAGGGATATAAGACAATAACTGAAGGATATATGACAATAACAGAGGGATATAAGACAATAACGGTGGGATATATGCCAATAACTGAAGTATATATGACAATAACAGAGGGATATATGCCAATAACTGAAGGATATATGACAATAACAGAGGGATATATGACAATAACTGAAGGATATATGCCAATAACTGAGTGATATATGTCACGTTGGAACAGGAAGAGGCCGTCCCCAAACCGTTCACACAAAGTTGGGAACATGAAATTGTCCAGAATCTCTTGATCTGCTAAATCATCAAGAGTTACTTTCACTGGAACTAAGGGGCCCACCTTCTGAAAACCAACCCCACACCATAATTCCCCCTCCACCAAACTTTACAGTTGGCACAATGCAGCCAGACAGGTACCGTCCTCCTGCCAACTGTCAAAATCAGACTCGTCCATATTAGGATTGCCAGACGGAGAAGCGTGACTGGTCACTCCAGAAAACACGTCTCCACTGCTCTAGAGTCCAGTGGTGGAGTACTTTACACCACTGCATCCGACGCTCTGCGTTGCGCTAGGATGCAGCTGCTCGGCCATGGAAGCTCATTCCATGAAGCTCTCTTCACTCTGTTCTTAGGCTGATCTGAAGACCACGTGAAGTTTGAAGGTCTGTAGCGATTGACTTTGCAGAAAGTTGGCGACCTCTGTGCACTATGTTCACTTGATGGCTGAGCTGCTGTTGTTCCCAATCACTTCCACTTTGTTTTAACACCACTGACAGTCCACTGTGGAATATTTAGTCGTGAGGAAACTTCACGACTAGGCTTGTTGCACAGTTGGCCTCCTATCACAGTACCATGCTGGAGTTTACTGAGCTCCTGAGAGTGACCCAAGTGAGAAACAATGAAGATAATTTAAGATACTTAAATTACTCCAGTCAATGAATGCACGTTAGAAGGGTTAAGTAGAGATGGTGTTCAGACATCACATTCATGGACTTGTCTGAGATGAGACTTTATGAAAGCATGTCTTAATAAACATCAAGGATGAGTAAGATTTTCTTGTAAGTGAGTGGACGGCTGGCCTGGAGCCTCCAGTCCCCCCATCTGTGAGCAATCGCGATGACTTCAGTTCACTTTCACCGCCATATTTCAGCAGCGGAACACGTCTTCGCCTGTAAACCGCATTCGGCTGCTTTGATTCCACATAGTACACGTGCCACACAGTTCCTTAAAGGTTATTGTTCTGTCTGTGTTGACGGGGTCTAGCTTTTCTCCACCGATCACATATGCAGGCCTATTCCCGATCCACTACTTTGTGCATCCTCTCGCTCTCTTCATTCGCCACTCTATAAAATGTTGTTAGCTTTACAGCCTCGTGCTTCTTATGGTCTTCATAACTTCCCAGAGTTATGGTTTGGCATATCTTAGGAGACAGGGACCACCATACTCCTCCCCCCCCTTTCCTCGTCCTCGCTCGCTCTCTCTTCCAGAAGGCCGGCATGCCGAATAAATCAAGCTGAAGGAATCAGGCCAGCCGAGGCATGACGTTCCGCAGACTCCCAAACATGTGTTTTGATGGCTTGGATTGCAGCACCCTGAGGGGGGCGCCGATCTCTGGGACACTGAGAAGGTTTCTGGGGATGTGCTGTGTAATGATAGTACACATTACGGCCCAAGCCGAGGCTGGATTGTAATTCCCATGGATTTAATTAGTCTGTCACCTGTTAGCAGAGAAACAAATGCTGGAAATAATATTTACACAAACTGTCTGTTTTCAATTGCTGTAATAAGATAATTACATAAGTATTAGATAATTATGACACTCACGCAAGCCTGAGCAGTGAATTAAATCAATAACAACAATGAATAACAACAAGACACATACACTCTTTGGCCAGAAGTGGTCATTCACCCATCCAAATCATTGAATTCAGGTGTTCCAATCACTTGCATGGCCACAGGTGTATAAAACCAAGCAGCTAGTCATGCAGACTGCTTCTACACACATTAGTAAAGAATGGGTCTCTCTCAGGAGCTCAGTGAACTCCAGCGTGGTACCGTGATAAGGCGCCACCTGTGCAGCAAGTCCAGTGGTGAAGTTTCTTCACTACTAAATATTCCACAGTGGACTGTCAGTGGTGTTATAACAAAGTGAAATCAATTAAACCAAGACATGGAGGAGCAAGTCTGGTGTGGAAGAAGTTGACTGGTCTGCACAGAGTCCTGACCTCAACCTGATAGAACACCTTTGGGATGAATTAGAGTGGAGACTGTGAGCCAGACCTTCTCGTTCAACATCAGTGTCTGACCTCACTAATGGTCTTCTGGAAGAACTGTTGGTCAAACATTCCCATAAACACATTCCTAAACAGCGTGGAGAGCCTTCTCAGAAGAGCTGAAGCTGTTATAGCTGCAGAGGTCGGGCCGACATCATTAATAAATGGTGTTGTAGTGGTTAGTACGGTGGTGTAGTGGTCAGCACGGTGGTGTAGTGGTTAGTACGGTTGTGTAGTGGTCAGCGCGGTGGTGTAATGGTTAGTACGGTGGTGTAGTGGTTAGTATGGTGGTGTAGTGGTTAGTATGGTGGTGTAGTGGTCAGCACGGTGGTGTAGTGGTTAGTACGGTTGTGTAGTGGTCAGCACGGTGGTGTAATGGTTAGTACAGTGGTGTAGTGGTTTGCACGGTGGTGTAGTAGTCAGCACGGTGGTGTAGTAGTCAGCACGGTGGTGAAGTGGTTAGTATGGTGGTGTAGTGGTTAGTACGGTGGTGTAGTGGTTAGTACGGTGGTGTAGTGGTTAGTACGGTGGTGTAGTGGTCAGCACGGTGGTGTAGTGGTTAGTACGGTTGTGTAGTGGTCAGCGCGGTGGTGTAATGGTTAGTACGGTGGTGTAGTGGTTAGTATGGTGGTGTAGTGGTTAGTATGGTGGTGTAGTGGTCAGCACGGTGGTGTAGTGGTTAGTACGGTTGTGTAGTGGTCAGCACGGTGGTGTAATGGTTAGTACAGTGGTGTAGTGGTTTGCACGGTGGTGTAGTAGTCAGCACGGTGGTGTAGTAGTCAGCACGGTGGTGAAGTGGTTAGTATGGTGGTGTAGTGGTTAGTACGGTGGTGTAGTGGTTAGTACGGTGGTGTAGTGGTTAGTATGGTGGTATAGTGGTTAGTATGGTGGTATAGTGGTTAGTAAGGTGGTGTAGTGGTTAGTAAGGTGGTGTAGTGGTCAGCATGGTGGTGTAGTGGTTAGTATGGTGGTGTAGTAGTTAGTACGGTGGTGTAGTAGTTAGTATGGTGGTGTAGTGGTTAGTATGGTGGTGTAGTGGTTAGTATGGTGGTGTAGTGGTTAGTATGGTGGTGTAGTGGTTAGTACGGTGGTGTAGTAGTTAGTATGGTGGTGTAGTGGTTAGTACAGTAGAGTTGGCCATAAAATCATATGGGTTGAATGTAATTTATAGGTGTGATCCACTCACACCAGCACAACACACACTAATACCTGCTCTGTGGGGGTTGTGTAGGGGTTGATCATTAAAGAACAGAGTAATAAAGTATACAGAGAATCAGATGAACTACAGTCTGTAAGTGTATCTCCTATATCCTCAGTGGAGCTGATAACATGAACAGTGTGTAGATACAAGGATACATGGTTTTAATGTTATGGCTGATTGGTGTAGGCCTCGTTAGGTATCTGTATAAGGTAGGGGTGAAACCTGAGGGCCAGAGTCCAGCACAGTTTAGTGATTGACCTGCTCTAGCGCAGTAAACAAACCTGGTAATGAACTTGTATTGAATCAGGTGTGCCTGAGCAGGACAATCACGAAACTATGAGCCTGACGTGAGCTCATAGTTGCCATCAGCTTGTATTCTTACCCGTCAGCCCCCCTACCACTGCAAATCCAGTCCAGTTAATATACCACCATCAACTCTTCCTCCGACATTGCTGCTTATGGCTTCGGAGGTCATAAATACGACTTGGTTTGCATTTAAGTGGTTTTGGTTATATATACTGGAAACACTGATTTTTTTAGTTTACTTTTGTTTTTCTGTCATTAAAGACAGTCTGTTTATTTTCCATTACTACAGCGAAGTGAAGAGTAGAAGATGTTTATGAAGTGGGTAGAGTTTTCGTCCAGTTAGCAGCACCACATAACATATGCTTATATTTGTTTCTTGGCTTGTGGGTGATTTTAGCCGTGCAGTCTTAATGCGACCGCTGAATAACTGAAAAACAGCCAGCTTATCAGCGACTATCGTTGACTTTTGTTGACGAGCCCCCAGCTTGGACGATCGGGGACCCATAGAAATTTCCCACTAGTTAATATGCCCTTGTGGTGGCATTCATCTCATCAATATGATACAGTATTTCCAACATGACTTAAAGTCAGTTTTAAAAAGAGCCATGAAAAAAGATTTTACACAATAATCATAATAATAACTTTGTTTTACAACTTATTATGTTGATTTGCACATCATTGGATTGTGTTTTTATTTATATTTTTAAAGATTTTTCAATTCCTACTGTGAGACAACCGTATGACATACATATTTAAAATCACTTGTAGTGTATTGAGACCCATCAGACGAACATACTACAACTCTTTGTTTGTTAAAACAACCAAATTACACATTTATGTTTCACAATAGTGTTTTTTTCATTATAAACAATAAGTAAAATTCAACCGTAGGATATTTTACCAAACAAAGAGTTGTAGTATGTTCGATTGATGGGTCTCTATACACTACAAGTGATTTGCAGTCTGGCCATCATCTAGATGTCTCACAATAGTAATTTATTACATTTAAAAATCAAAGAACGTCATACCAAGGTAGTATGTTTGTGAAATGGTGTTTTAATAAACTACACTTGGTTTTATTTTGCAGTAGGTTCATATGTTGTGTCTCAGTAAAGCAATGCCGGCTATATTGATAGGAACTACTCTGAGAAATGGAAAGATCGGGAACTTTAACGAAATGTTTGTAGTTTGTTCCCTGCTTTACCACGACTTATATATAATAAAATGTCAGAGAGTTTACGAGGTTGTTTGTGAGCAGCAGCAGTGACGAAATGCGAATATCCGCCGAATATCCAATATCAACCTAACTTTACTGAGCTCTCATTTAAAATGAATAAGACTGGCTGTGCGTACGTAGCTACGGCTAGTGAACTGCAGCTACAGAAGTTAGTTGTATGTCATATAAATATATATATATAGTCAATATATATAGTCTATATATATATATATATATATATATATGTATATAAATATATATATATATATATATATATATATATATATATATATATATATATATATATATATATATATATATATAATATAAACTATCAAGGCAGTAGATTTTGGTCCAGGCATGTAATAGAAATTGAACCACGAAGGCCTGCAATGTGAATAACGGGCGAGTTGTTAGTTAATAAGTCAAGAATTAGCTCCAGATCAGCGTCCGGGAAGCCGATAAACAGGGCACATGTGGCTCCCAGCTTAAAGCCTTAGCCTTCCTACTGTGAGTCGTTAGCCGGACGGCCCTCTGCAAGGTGACTCACCCACAGGAATGTGATTTCGGTCAGTTTGAATGCAAGGGCATTATTTCAGAGCAGCTCTGGCGTGGACAAGCATAACAACGAGGCTGTGTGTGGGTGGAACCTGTATTAAACCTGTATGATTTACAATTTTGAGGCCATGTGATGTTTATGCATGAGACGAGAAGCATTTTATGTGGGGTCCAGCGCCTGTGCTCTTGCTGAAATGGACCTACTGAGAATAATATCAGGTTTAGTAAATCTTTGGTCAAGACAGTTTGTCTTTAAATATTGAATAAATTACAATAGAGATTAACAACAATGTCTTATTAAACCTTGTATGGTCTGAAAGGCTGACTGAAAAGTGTTATGTCTGATAAGCATATTTGTTCAACACACCTGTGTCATTCTGCTGACAATAATTATATATAAAAAATAAATAAATGAATAATAATAATAATAATAATATACTTCAGTTGGAACACATTCCATCAGTGTATATACACCATTATTGGAATGGATTCCATCAATGTATACATCTCAATCAGAATAGAGTCCATCCATGTATACACCTCAATTAGAATAGAGTCCATCAATGTATACACCTCAATCAGAATAGAGTCCATCAATGTATACACCTCAATCAGAATAGAGTCCATCAATGTATACACCATAATCAGAATAGAGTCCATCCATGTGTACACCTCAATCAGAATAGAGTCCATCCATGTATACATCTCTATCAGAATAGAGTCCATCCATGTATACATCTTTATCAGAGTACAGTCCAACCAGCCAAATGTTTTAGTACATTGCCAGCCAAACGTTTTAGTACACTACCAGTTAAATGTTTTAGTACACTACCAGTTAAACGTTTTAGTACACTACCAGTCAAACGTTTTAGTACACTACCAGTCAAACGTTTTAGTACACTACCAGTCAAACGTTTTAGAACACTGCCAGTCAAAGGTTTTAGTACACTACCAGTCAAACATTTTAGTACAAACGCTTTAGTACACTACCAGCCAAATGTTTTAGTACACTACCAGTCAAACGTTTTAGATCACTACCAGTCAAACGTTTTAGTACACTACCAGTCAAACATTTTAGTACACTACCAGCCAAACATTTTAGTACACTACCAGTCAAACGTTTTAGTACACTACCAGCCAAACATTTTAGTACACTACCAGCCAAACGTTTTAGTACACTACCAGTCAAACGTTTTAGTACACTACCAGTCAAACGTTTTAGTACACTACCAATCAAACGTTTTAGTACACTACCAGTCAAACATTTTAGTACAATACCAGTCAAACATTTTAGTACACTACCAGCCAATTGTTTTAGTACACTACCAGTCAAACGTTTTAGTACACTACCAGCCAAAAGTCTTAGTACACTACCGGTCAAGCGTTTTAGATACACTACCAGTCAAACGTTTTAGTACACTACAAGTCAAACATTTTAGATACACTACCAGCCAAACGTTAATACACTACCAGTCAAACGTTTTGGTACACTACCACTTAAACGTTTTAAAACACTACCAGTCAAAGGTTTTAGTACACTACCAGTCAAATATTTTAGTACAAACGCTTTAGTACACTACCAGCCAAATGTTTTAGTACACTACCTGTCAAACGTTTTAGATCACTACCAGTCAAACGTTTTAGTACACTACCAGCCAAACATTTTAGTACACTACCAGTCAAATGTTTTAGTACACTACCAGCCAAACATTTTAGTACACTACCAGTCAAACGTTTTAGTACACTACCAGCCAAACGTTTTAGTACATTACCAGTCAAACGTTTTAGATATACTACCAGTCAAACGTTTTAGTACACTACCAGTCAAACGTTTTAGATACACTACCAGCCAAACGTTTTAGATCACTACCAGTCAAACATTTTAGTACACTACCAGCCAAACGTTTTAGTACACTACCAGTTAAACGTTTTAGATACACTACCAGCCAAAAGTTTTAGATACACTACCAGCCAATTGTTTTAGTACACTACCAGTCAAGCGTTTTAGATACACTACCATTCAAACGTTTTAGTACACTACAAGCCAAACGTTTTAGTACACTACCAGTCAAACATTTTAGTACACTACCAGCCAAACATTTTAGTACACTACCAGTCAAACGTTTTAGTACACTACCAGCCAAACATTTTAGTACACTACCAGCCAAACGTTTTAGTACACTACCAGTCAAACGTTTTAGTACACTACCAGTCAAACGTTTTAGTACACTACCAATCAAACGTTTTAGTACACTACCAGTCAAACATTTTAGTACAATACCAGTCAAACATTTTAGTACACTACCAGCCAATTGTTTTAGTACACTACCAGTCAAACGTTTTAGTACACTACCAGCCAAAAGTCTTAGTACACTACCGGTCAAGCGTTTTAGATACACTACCAGTCAAACGTTTTAGTACACTACAAGTCAAACATTTTAGATACACTACCAGCCAAACGTTAATACACTACCAGTCAAACGTTTTAGTACACTACCACTTAAACGTTTTAAAACACTACCAGTCAAAGGTTTTAGTACACTACCAGTCAAATATTTTAGTACAAACGCTTTAGTACACTACCAGCCAAATGTTTTAGTACACTACCAGTCAAACGTTTTAGATCACTACCAGTCAAACGTTTTAGTACACTACCAGCCAAACATTTTAGTACACTACCAGTCAAATGTTTTAGTACACTACCAGCCAAACATTTTAGTACACTACCAGTCAAACGTTTTAGTACACTACCAGCCAAACGTTTTAGTACATTACCAGTCAAACGTTTTAGATATACTACCAGTCAAACGTTTTAGTACACTACCAGTCAAACGTTTTAGATACACTACCAGCCAAACCTTTTAGATCACTACCAGTCAAACATTTTAGTACACTACCAGCCAAACGTTTTAGTACACTACCAGTTAAACGTTTTAGATACACTACCAGCCAAAAGTTTTAGATACACTACCAGCCAATTGTTTTAGTACACTACCAGTCAAGCGTTTTAGATACACTACCATTCAAATGTTTTAGTACACTACAAGCCAAACGTTTTAGTACACTACCAGTCAAGCGTTTTAGATACACTACCATTCAAACGTTTTAGTACACTACAAGCCAAACGTTTTAGTACACTACCAGTCAAACGTTTTAGTACACTACCAGTTAAACGTTTTAGTACACTACCAGTCAAACGTTTTAGATACACTACGAGCCAAACGTTTTAGTACACTACCAGCCAAATGTTTTAGAAACACTACCAAACGTTTTAGTACACTACCAGTCAAACGTTTTAGTACACTACCAGTCAAACGTTTTAGATACACTACCAGTCAAACATTTTAGATCACTACCAGAGAAACGTTTTAGATCACTACCAGCCAAGCGTTTTAGTACACTACCAGACAAACGTTTTAGTACACTACCAGTCAAACGTTTTAGATACACTACCAGTCAAACGTTTTAGATCACTACCTGACAAACGTTTTAGATACACTACCAGCCAAACGTTTTAGATACACTACCAGTCAAACTTTTTAGTACACTATCAGTCAAATGTTTTAGTACACTACCAGTCAAACGTTTTAGTACACTACCAGCCAAACGTTTTAGTACACTACCAGTCAAAGGTTTTAGTACACTACCAGTCAAATATTTTAGTACAAACGCTTTAGTACACTACCAGCCAAATGTTTTAGTACACTACCAGTCAAACGTTTTAGATCACTACCAGTCAAACGTTTTAGTACACTATCAGTCAAATGTTTTAGTACACTACCAGTCAAACGTTTTAGTACACTACCAGCCAAACGTTTTAGTACACTACCAGTCAAACGTTTTAGTACACTACCAGTCAAACGTTTTAGTACACTACCAATCAAACGTTTTAGTACACTACCAGTCAAACGTTTTAGAACAATACCAATCAAACGTTTTAGTACACTACCTGTCAAATGTTTTAGTACACTACCAATCAAACATTTTAGTACACTACCAGGCAAACGTTTTAGATACACTACCAATCAAACATTTTAGATCACTACCCATCAAACATTTTAGATCACTACCAATCAAACGTTTTAGTACACTACCAGTCCAACGTTTTAGTACACTACCAATCAAACGTTTTAGTACACTACCAGTCAAACGTTTTAGTACACTACCAATCAAACGTTTTAGTACACTACCAGTCAAACGTTTTAGTACACTACCAGTCAAACGTTTTAGTACACTACCAGTCAAACGTTTTAGAACACTACCAATCAAACGTTTTAGTACACTACCAGTCAAACGTTTTAGAACACTACCAATCAAACGTTTTAGTACACTACCAGTCAAACGTTTTAGAACACTACCAATCAAACGTTTTAGTACACTACCAGACAAACGTTTTAGTACACTACCAGTCAAACGTTTTAGTACACTACCAGTTAAACGTTTTAGTACACTACCAGTCAAACGTTTTAGATACACTACGAGCCAAACGTTTTAGTACACTACCAGCCAAACGTTTTAGATACACTACCAAACGTTTTAGTACACTACCAGTCAAACGTTTTAGTACACTACCAGTCAAACGTTTTAGTACACTACCAGTCAAACGTTTTAGATACACTACCAGTCAAACATTTTAGATCACTACCAGAGAAACGTTTTAGATCACTACCAGCCAAGCGTTTTAGTACACTACCTGACAAACGTTTTAGTACACTACCAGTCAAATGTTTTAGATACACTACAAATCAAACATTTTAGATACACTACCAGTCAAACATTTTAGATCACTACCTGACAAACGTTTTAGATACACTACCAGCCAAACGTTTTAGATACACTACCAGCCAAACGTTTTAGTACACTACCAGTCAAACGTTTTAGTACACTACCAGTCAAACGTTTTAGTACACTACCAATCAAACATTTTAGATCACTACCAATCAAACATTTTAGATCACTACCAATCAAACGTTTTAGTACACTACCAGTCAAATGTTTTAGAACACTACCAATCAAACGTTTTAGTACACTACCTGTCAAACGTTTTAGTACACTACCAATCAAACGTTTTAGTACACTACCTGTCAAACGTTTTAGTACACTACCAATCAAACGTTTTAGTACACTACCAGTCAAACATTTTAGATCACTACCAATCAAACATTTTAGATCACTACCAATCAAACGTTTTAGTACACTACCAGTCCAACGTTTTAGAACACTACCAATCAAACGTTTTATTACACTACCAGTCAAATGTTTTAGAACACTACCAATCAAACGTTTTAGTACACTACCTGTCAAACGTTTTAGTACACTACCAATCAAACGTTTTAGTACACTACCTGTCAAACGTTTTAGTACACTACCAATCAAACGTTTTAGTACACTACCAGTCAAACATTTTAGATCACTACCAATCAAACATTTTAGATCACTACCAATCAAACGTTTTAGTACACTACCAGTCCAACGTTTTAGAACACTACCAATCAAACGTTTTATTACACTACCAGACAAACGTTTTAGAACAGTTCCAAAACCTTTGATTACTAGTATGCAGCGTTTGAACCCAGCAGCTGCTCTGTGTAGAAATTTCATTATGAATACAGAAATAGGAATGCTCCAAAATAGCTTTGAAAAAAATCTGGTTCCACTGACTCCATTGCAAGTAGATACAGTTTTCTGCCTCTCCTGTGAAGTTGCTATTTTGGAGATACCTGATTTTCTTTGGACAGCCATGACATTGAAATTGCTTGTAAATGAGTGTAACACGTGGCCTCGAATGGCCTAACATTTCATTGAGTGACCACAAAGCTGGCCTTCTTCACACTGAAGTTATGAAGCTATGAGGTTGATGTGAGAAGAGCTAATAAACTCCAAGTGCTGGTGAGCGCACATGCCTGTGACCGGACAGGCCATGATGGAAAGCCTCCTCCTGCTGTGGAGAGTCTCGGTGTTGAAGGGATTTTCTCTGCTTTCCTTGGCCCGGAGCTGTGAAAGAATAGCAACGACTTGCTTGCTCTGCTGTTTCCTCTTCTCTCCCTCTCGCTCTCTCCCTCTCTCTTCGGCACAAATCAATCTGTCGCTCCCAGCTGGGGGGGAGGCAGAGGGTCTGCACAGCGCTGAGAGCTGGCTAGATACAGCACACACACACAGAGAGACATGTATATATACACATTGTCCACTCTATCAGCTCCACAGACCATATAGGAGCTCCACTTACAGACTGTAGTTCATCTGATTCTCTGTATACTTTATTACTCTGTTCTTTAATGATCAGGACCCCCACAGGACCACCACAGAGCAGCTACTAATAGAAAGGTGGGTCATTCTCAGCACTGCAGTGAGTGGATCAGTGTTTAAACTCCTCAGTGTCACTGCTGGACTGAGAATCGTCCACCAACCAAAACTATCCAGACAGCAGTGTCCTGTGGGCGGCGTCCTGTGTCCACTGATGAAGAACTAGAGGAACACAAACTGTGCAGCAGCAGATGAGCTACTGTCTCTGACTTTACATCTACAAGGTGGACCAGCAAGTAGTAGGAGTGTCTTAATAGAGTGGACAGTGAGTAGACACTGCTGTGTCTGATCCACTCACACCAGCACATCACATGCTAACACACCACCACCACGTCAGTGTCACTGCAGTGCTGAGAATGACCCACCTCCCTAATAGTAGCTGCTCTGTGGTGGTCCTGTGGGGGTCCTGTTCACTGAAGAACAAAGTATGTAGAGAAACAGATGAACTACAGTCTGTGTACAGTTCTATATGGTCAATGCAGATACAAGGAGTGTTAATAATTAGTGTATAATATTATATGTATTACTAATGATGTCTCTCTCTCTCTCTCTCTCTCTCTCTCTCTCTCTCTCTCTCTCTCTCTCTTAACCTCCAGGCACTAAGAATTACAGCTTGGCAGAATGGCCTTTAATTGCTTTGCCCCATTAAAGACAGTTAGTTGAAATATTGCCTCCTGCTCAGATCAACTTAAACTCCATCACCCAAATCAGCCTGAGGAATGCGAGGCCTCTTTATAGGAGCATCCAAGACTTTTGGCCCCGGCGTTCCCCTCGCAGCGTTTTTTACGAGGCTGGGATTTGGGCTGTTATAATTTTCCCCTTGCGCTCGAATCTCCCGATTGGATATTCCGCTGGCAAGGCTTCCCCCGCTTCGCCTTCAATTAGAGAGCTTGGTTATTTGTAAACGCAGCAGTTGCCATGACATGCCGCTCAGCGCCGAAGAAGTAGGATCGCTCATGATTCATTTGTACTTTGGGTGTAGATTCGCCGGGCGAAATTAGAGACCTGCATCGGGCCACGCCCAAGATGGCACTCCAATTTAACGCAATCAGGCAAGCCTTGACACAGGCCGAGAGGAAGGGTGCACCTCCGCAGGACTCAGCAAACAGCAAGACGACCTCTTGTGTTATCTTCTACTGATAAATGGAGCAAGAGAAGGTTTGAGGAGCTTGGTCCAGCCATCTCGTTCCAATCTCTTGAGAATCGACCACTAATCTTGGTCATAATCTGTGTAGAACCTCGTAAGACTTATGTCTTACTTATGTCCTGGATTGTCTTGTCTCGCTTGAACATCTCATGCAGATCTTGTGTCACGAACCGACCAAATCTGGGCAATGATCCATCCCCCCATCACTCATGATTTTTAAATGCTGCTGAAGTTATGACATTAGGTATTACTAGTGATGGAACTGATCACGATTCTTGATCAGTGTAGATGTCCTTAAGACTCTTATATATCTCCTAGATTGTCTTGTCTCGCTTGAACATTTCTCAGACATCACATGCAAATTTTGTGTCATGGACTGACCACATCCGGACAATGATCCATCCCCCCATCATTCATGATTCTCAAACACTGCCAGGGCCCCCCCTGTGGTGTATCACCTGTGCAGTGTCTAAAGCTTTTACCTATTGACTCAGCTTTAGTTTAATAAACTTTAAATACTGTTCGACCAGAGGAGGATGGGTCTCTGCTTGTGAGTCTGGTTCCTCACAAAGTTTCTTCCTCCAGTTGAGGGAGTTTTTTCTCACCTCCGTTGCCTCTGGCTTGCTCACAGGGGATAAAGTGTTATGACCTCTTGTTTTCATGCTTTTAAACTCCTGTAAAGCTGCTTTGTGACAACATAAACTTTACAAAAAAACTTGACTCGACTTGACTAGTGCTGGAAATGACTACTAATCTTGATTTTGATCAGTAAAAAGGTCTATATGACTCTTACTTATGTATTAGATTGTCTTGTCCCGCTTGCAGAAAACAACATTTCTCAGACGTCATATGCAAATCTTGGACAACAATACATCCCCACATCACTCATGATTCTCAAATGCTGCCAAAATGAGTATATCAGGTATGACTAGTGGTGTAAATGACCAAAAAGTTTGATTGATCAGAATAGAAGTCCATAGGATTGTCCTAGATTGTCTTGTCTCACAGTGTTACATGCAATTCCTGTGTCATGGACTGACCATATATGGACAATGACCAGTCCCCACATCACTCATGATTCTCAAATGCTGCCGAAATGAATATATCAGGTGTGACTAGTGGTGAAAATGACCACTAATCTGAATCTTGATCAGTACAGAAGTCCTTTAGACTCTTATTCTTATCCTAGATGCTTTTGCCTCGCTTGCAGAAAAGAACATTTCTCAGACATCACTTGCAAATCTTGTGTCAAATATTGACCACATCTGGACAACTTATAAGAACACTTATAGCGCAAGACCACCCTAGTCCGCTCCACGTGAGTTATGAGAGAGGCGTTTTTGGCTCAGGCTGTTGGAAGCGTTGGGCTAGGCCTAATTGTTGTAGAGGATTTTGCTCCCTCTAGCTCTCTCTCCTCTGTAAATCTTGCTAATTATCTGCGTTAGTCATGCCTATTCCAGTGCACCCAGGCAAGCAGTCACAGGTTTCCGTAACGCCGCGGCCTACCGTCTTGCGAAAGCCTCAGGAGGCGTTAAAACAATGCTGCTTTTGATTAGCTTCACTTATCTTTGCATTGCAACAGAATCCATAAACCAGGACACATGCTCTCGGCATCCCTCGGCAAGACAGTAATACGGGAGATTAGCATGAGCATCGCTGTCCTACATGGTGCCTTCAGCCTTTTTAGGTAAAACAAGCTCTGCTTTCTCAGTCTGGGTTCCAGGGCGGCGCTCAAAGAACCCAGTGGTTCGTGCATTCCTGCATTTGTCTTCTCATTCACCTTCAAATGAGGTCAAGTTCCTATGCTAAACCACCACGTTTGCTATCGCATTAGACCATCTGTTTGCCTGAATTCGAAAACTCCTGATAAAGATCTTCATTGTGAGGCAGGAAACAACTTGGCATTAGGACCAACAACCGAGTGGCCAAAGCACCGTCACATTGCTTTGTTAGTTTAAAGATTATGTAAAGAGCTCCACTGTTGGCTCGGCCTTCCACTCAAAGCCACTCAATTAGCATTTTCGCTAGGTAGCGCACAGTGGGACGTTAGTCTAATCAGGGCATTCTCATTCACACCTGAGGCCAAAGGCCTTCAATTACTGAAGCCAACTGGGGGGGCGATTTGACTATCCAAACATCACCCTCTTCAGCACTACTGGCCCATTTAACGTTAACTGATGGCTTATGTTTCAGGTGATCTGGCTTGCAAACTTATTTACTACTTGTAGGCTGACAGTACTCTCAGATGTGGACCAGGAACACCAACTTTTGAGAGTTGGTTGCTCTCTGTGGTTCCTTCTTGTTTTGAGAGTGGAAGTTTTAGTTCTTCTATTGGTTACTCCTTGTGCTAGTAGGTGGTTCGTCTTAATTTTTGTCAGTGGTTCCTACTTGTGCTCTGAGAGTGATTTTTGAGTCTTGGTTCCTTCCTTGGTTACTCCTTGTGTTTTTAGGTGGTTTCTTGTTTTGAGTCTTAGCTCCTCTCTTGGTTCATCCTTGTGCTCTGAGAGTGTTTTTTCTTTGGAGTCTTGGTTCTTGCCAGTGGTTCCTCCTTGTGCTCTTAGGTGGCTTCTCATTTGGAGTCTTGGTTCTTCCCAGTGGTTCCTCCTTGTGCTCTTAGGTGGCTTCTCGATTGGAGTCTTGGTTCCTCCCAGTGGTTTCTCCTTGTACATTTAGGTGGCTTCTCATTTGGAGTCTGGGTTCTTTCCAGTGGTTCCTTCTTGTGCTCTGAGAGTGATTTTCGTTTGGAGTCTTGGTTCTTCCCAGTAGTTCCTTCTTGTGCTCTGAGAGTGATTTTCATTTGGAGTCTTGGTTCTTCCCAGTGGTTCCTCCTTGTGCCCTTAGGTGGTTTCTCGTTTGGAGTTTTGGTTCTTCCCAGTGGTTTCTTCTTGTGTTTCTAGGTGGCTTCTCACTTGGAGTCTTGGTTCTTCTCAGTGGTTTCTCCTTGTGGTCTTAGGTGGTTTCTCGTTTGGAGTCTTGGTTCTTCCCAGTGGTTTCTCCTTGTGCTCCTAGGTGGTTTCTCATTTGCAGTCTTGGTTCTATCCAGTGGTTCCTTCTTGTGCTCTTAGGTGGTTTCTCGTTTGGAGTCTTGGTTCTTCCCAGTGGTTCCTCCTTGTGGTCTTAGGTGGTTTTTCATTTGGAGTCTTGGTTCTTCCCAGTGGTTTCTCCATGTGCTCCTAGGTGTTTTTTCATTTGGAGTCTTGGTTCCTTCCAGTGGTTTCTCCTTGTACTTTTAGGTGATTTCTCATTTGGAGTCTTGGTTCTTTCCAGTGGTTCCTTCTTGTGCTCTTAGGTGGTTTCCTGTTTGGAGTCTTGGTTCTTCCCAGTGGTTCCTTCTTGTGTTCTTAGGTGGCTTCTCGCTTGGAGTCTTGGATCTTCTCAGTGGTTCCTCCTTGTGATCCGAGGTGGTTTCTCGTTTGGAGTCTTGGTTCTTCCCATTGGTTCCACCTTGTGCTCTTATGTGGTTTCTTGTTTGAGTCTTACTTCTTGTCAGTTGTTGCTTTTTTGCTCTTCCTCGTTTCTCTCCTGGTTCCTCATTGTGGACGCATATGTTTCCTTGTTTTGAGTCTTAGCTCCTCTCCTGGTTCCACTTTGTGCTCTGAGAGTGATTTTCCTTTGGACTCTTGGTTCCTCTTAGTGGTTCCTCTTTTAGGGAGTTTATAACTACTGTAGCTGTGAAAATCGTTGGGCATTTCAGTGTAATTCAGTTTGACTGTCTGGGTATGTATCATCATGTTACACAAAATAATTGATGCAACACTTTAGAAATTGTTCCACAAACTTATTTAGTTAATACCCAGAATGTGTTTTGCATTTCAGTGTAATTTAATTAGACTGTCTGGGCATGTACACTACTGTACAACGGCCACTTGGAGATATTATTATATTTAAAAAGCTGTTATTTCCAGACAGGAAGCTTTTATTTACTCAGCAAAACACTTCATTATTTAAATATTCAAACAGGATTTATACAGTAAGTAGTGCTTTTACATATGTCAGTGTTTTTATTTAACCCTTTCCTTGAGGAAAGCACCCAGTATTACTAACCGTTCTAGATAAAAGCTTTTAAATAATCAATACCTAAGACTTGCATACCCAGTTAATACCTAGAACTCAGAGTACTAGACTCTCTGGGTGCATGTCATGATGTTACCCAAAATAATTAATGCAGCACTTCGAAAATTTTTCCAGACACTTATCTAGTAAACATCAGGAACCTGTTGGGCACGTTATACATTGAGATCCCATGTCAAGGATGGTTGTGCAGCTTAAGTAGTGCGAGGAACGATGGAAGAATACACGACAAGTAGAGGAGTGTGGGTCAGTGTGTTTGGGGATCTGCCCTGAGTGAGTACAAGCAGTTTGGTGGTTTAACAAAACCATAATGCTTGGGGCGCTTGAAAATGAATGGGACTCTATGAGGGAAGAAGGCAAACTGTTATCCAGAATCGGTGCATCCAATCAAAAAGCTGTATACAAGCCCAAATCACACAATCAGACCGGACAATCTGGAGTTGGAACGGAGCTGATATCACGAAGATCTGGCAGAAAGCAAAAAACGAATAACACTATAGTTGTGCATTGCAAAGCAATAATAACCATAATAATTCTATAATTACTAATTAAGAAATGAGTATTTGCTTTTTTTATCAAGGCCTGTTATTATAAAGAGCTGTGACTGGTTGTATATGTTCTGTTGATCTTAAGGTCACTTCTACTCGTATTTATGTAACCTTATATCATAGACGGGTCTTTAAAAGCCTGGGCGTCTCTGGATGCCATGGGAAGCCAAATGTCAAAATATTTAGTCTCCCTATTGTTCCAGCACACACTATACCACCCCTCCACCCACCTTCTATCTCTCTTTCTAATAGAAACACGGATCTGGCCAAGCAACTCACAGGTCTCTCTTCATTTTTGCTTATGCTGGTTCAAGAATGAAGAGTGAGCATGATCTGGGTGGATGTATGGTTATAATGTATTGCTGAACTCTGCTGCTTCCAGGCCTGGTTTAGAGGTTTGCCTGCAATGCTGCACTGTGCACTTCATTATTCACATTACGTAGCCTCACCAGATCCTACAGTCATGCTGCTTTAGTGTGATGGGACTGGAACGACAAACAAGACTGCAAAGTCCGTCTTAAGCTGTTCATGATTGGGGCCAAGCCAACAACCCAAATCCAGGACCTCGGAGGAAAAATGGATTTCGTTATATTATACATTACAATTTACGGCATGAAACTTGAGAATACAAAATTAAAGTCTGAATATATGGAATGAAACTTGAGAATATAGTATGGAAGTCTGAATATATGGAATAAAACTTGAGAATATAGTATGAAAGTCTGAATATATAGATTGAAACTTGAAAATATAGTATGAAAGTCTGAGTATATAGAATAAAATTTGAGAATACAGTATGAAAGTCAGAATATATGGAAAGAAACTTGAGAATATAGCATGAAAGTCAGAATATATAGAAATGAAACTTGGGAATATAGTATGAAAGTCTGAATATATGGAATGAAACTTGAGAATATAGTATAAAAGTCTTAATATATGGAATGAAACTTGAGAATATAGGATGAAAGTCTGAATATAAGGAATGAAACTTGAGAATATAGTATGAAAGTCTGAATATATAGAAATGAAACTTGGGAATATAGTATGAAAGTGAATATAAGGAATGAAACTTGAGAATATAGTATGAAAGTCTGAATATATAGAAATGAAACTTGGGAATATAGTATGAAAGTCTGAATATATGGAATGAAACTTGAGAATATAGACTGAAAGTCTGAATATATGGAATGAAACTTGAGAATATAGAATGAAAGTCTGAATATATGGAATGAAACTTGAGAATATAGTATGAAAGTCTGAATATAAGGAATGAAACTTGAGAATATAGTATGAAAGTCTGAATATAAGGAATGAAACTTGAGAATATAGTATGAAAGTCTGAATATATAGATTGAAACTTGAGAATATAGTATGAAAGTCTGAATATATAGAATGAAACTTGGGAATATAGTATGAAAGTCAGAGTATATAAAATGAAACTTGAGAAAATAGAATGAAAGTCTGAATATATGCAATGGAACTTGAGAATATAGAATAAAAGTCTGAATATATGGAATAAAACTTGAGAATATAGTATGAAAGTCTGAATATATAGAATGAAACTTGGGAATATAGTATGAAAGTCTGAGTATATAAAATGAAACTTGAGAATATAGAGTGAAAGTCTGAATATATGCAATGGAACTTGAGAATATAGAATGAAAGTCTGAATATATGGAATGAAACTTGAGAATATAGTATGAAAGTCTGAATATAAGGAATGAAACTTGAGAATATAGAATGAAAGTCAGAGTATATAGAATGAAACTTGAGAATATAGAATGAAAGTCTGAATATATGGAATTAAACTTGAGAATATAGAATGAAAGTCTGAGTATATAGAATGAAACTTGAGAATATAGTATGAAAATCTGAGTATATATAATGAAACTTGAGAATATAGTATAAAAGTCTGAATATATATAATGAAACTTGAGAATATAGAATGAAAGTCTGAATATATGGAATGGAACTTGAGAATATAGTATGAAAGTCTAAATTTATGAAATGAAACTTGAGAATATAGTATGAAAGTCTAAATTTATGAAATGAAACTTGAGAATATACAATGAAAGTCTGAATATATAGAATAAAACTTGAGAATATAATATGAAAGTCTGAATATATGGAATAAAACGAGAATATAGAAGGAAAGTCTGAATATGTAGAATAAAACTTGAGAATATAGTATAAAACTCTGAATATTTGGGATGAAACTTGAGAATATAGAATGAAAGTCTGAATATATAGAATGAAAGTCTGAATATATAGAAAAAAACTTGAAAATGTAGTATGAAAGTCTGAATATATGGAATGAATCTTGAGAATATAGTATGAAAATCTGAGTATATAGAATGAAACTTGAGAATATAGTATAAAAGTCTGAATATATATAATGAAACTTGAGAATATAGAATGAAAGTCTGAATATATGAAATGAAACTTGAGAATATAGTATGAAAGTCTAAATATATGGAATGAAACTTGAGAATATAGAATGAAAGTCTAAATATAGAGAATAAAACTTGAGAATATAAAATGAAAGTCTGAATATAAGGAATAAAACTTGAGAATATAGAAGGAAAGTCTGAATATGTAGAATAAAACTTGAGAATATAGTATAAAACTCTGAATATTTGGAATGAAACTTTAGAATATAGAATGAAAGTCTGAATATATAGAAAGAAACTTGAAAATGTAGTATGAAAGTCTGAATATATGGAATGAATCTTGAGAATATAGAATGAAAGTCTGAATATATGGAATAAAACTTGAGAATATAGTATGAAAGTCTAAATATATAGAAATAAACTTGAGACTATAGTATGGAAGTCTAAATATATGGAATGAATCTGAGAATATGGATTGAAACTTGAGAATGTGTAATGAAACTTGAGAAAATATAATATAACTTGACGTCATCACAGCACTTGTATCAATTGATGAGGTTGGAGCCCATGTACACAAATATTTCCATATTTTAATAATAAAAATGAGATTTTTATTTTCTATTTTTTAAAGAGCTATAAAACTCCTAAACCTGTTTATCAGAACAAGATCTCAGCATGTACACTATCTTCTTCAGTCCTGTTAGAGAAGCAGCTCATGTGGCTCCTCATGAAGCTGCTGGCCAGAATGTTCAAAGTATGTAAACCTGCATCAGAGCAAAATAAGCTTATTTCTAAAAGACCCTCAAAACATTCTTTAAACACAACCAGATGTTTTATTCTGCTCCAGGAATAATCACATACCTCTTATTTTATAGAGTTGATCTCTTCTAAACCATTCAGTAATATTACTATTCACTAATATTACTATTAAAATAAGAAATACGAAATAAGAATAAGAAAACTGATATATGATTTGACTGATATACACCTATTAGTATATCATCACTGTCAAGAATCTCCAAAATTGCAGCTTTACAGGAGAGACCAAAAACATTTTTTCCTAGCTATTTTGGAACATTTCTATTGGTCCATTCATCATGAAATTGTCACCCAATGTAAACGACCATTGGGGTGTTCGAATGATGTAGAAAACTCAAAATTTAACAAAAATGGAGACACATGTTTTTCATTGGACAGCGACAATATATACCTAACAGTAGATTTAGGCAAATAATAAGTATTTTTATTGATTAACTATATATATATATAAGAAATAAAAAGAAATAAAGAAAAACTGAATCAGCTAAAGCAGTTGCAGGCTGTGGGGAGATTAAAATGTTAAAAAGGTCGAGTGACACCAGCGACTGACTGAGCTAAGTTCTAAAGATTCCTCTAATAGACTCCAGCTGGCTGGTGCACCGCAGCTAAAAGCAAATAGTCCCAATTCAGTAAAAGATCTCAGCACCTGAAACATGATCCAGTCACTTCACAGAGAGCATTATTTTTTACAGTTAAAGCACCGATACTCTAAGGCGCCAAGTGGTCAGTAAACACTGTCAGTACTGGTCAGTATAATTACATACATAGCACTTTATAAAACAAGACTGTACCTTTCCAATGCCAGGTTTCATAATGCATTGTAACATCATAACCTTATGAGCATGAATGTTATACATGATCTATGGCATTAAACCAGTTTTACTTATTGAAGAACTTTGGAATATCAGTAACTTCAAACAATCTGTATTATGGGTTACACAATCTTATTTCACTTACAAAGTTTTATAATGCATTACAACATTAATGTATACTGTGTTAATATGTGCTGAGGAACTTTATGAGCTTCATGAATTCATGCATCATTAAGTATTATAGTTGTGATTATAACTACCTATGAAGCATTATACAAACTTATGCCAGGCATTATAAGAGGTTATTTACACTATATAACATCTACTAATGAATACAGGATACATAAGAAGTGTTAACCAAAAATGTGTCAGAGTTGCTGCTTAATTAAATAAAATATTTTGTTCATTGCTAGAGTTTAAATCAAAGAAATTAATATTATGGTGTTTATAAACCTTTAACTAGTTAACTATGAATTAAAACAATGGTTCTAGGGATATAGTTGAGATGTTTGAACAGTGTGATATGAAATAAAAAAATATTATGCTGTAAATAAATAAACTTCTTTTTTAAAGTGTAAAGCTGATAATAGTTGATTATATTTTGAACTGTATTCTATGTACAGAACATTTGTAAATGACATTCAAAATTTCAGAATACCTATCTATCTATCTCAGTATAACTATATTTCTGACTCACATCTATCTATCTCAATAAACTATATTTCTATATCTATCTTTCTATATCTGTTGTTTATGCTCTAAGCTAAATTTATCAATAATTAATTTGTTTCTAGCAAGAAAACAATAACAACTAACAATAAAAAGCATCTACCTATAGTTCTTCAGTGTACAGCTGTATATCATCTCAGCTTTCTAGACTCAGGCTGAACTATTTTACTCTCTGATCACAGAGAATATTGCTGTATATATTTCTGATATTACACAGACTATATCTTTGACCCTTTGACTAAACCACTTTCTCAATATAATGGCTACCTGTATAGCACTAGAGCTTATGCGGTCAGTGTAATGAGGTCATTAACACCATTAGCAGAAGAACAGCTCAGACCTGTGCCCCCTCCCCACCCACCGTCTCCAGCTTAACTCTAGCAGTGGGGGGTGTGATAATGGCCGCAAATTAAGTTAGAGTAAAACTAATGAAACTAATTAAGTAACAGCCCAATTCAGACAGGAGTTCAGAGCCCAGAGCCCGAGCTGACTCGCACTCAGACATGCAGTGTGTATGAACATGCCTGACTCAGAAGGGGGCCTCAGCGGAAGAGTCCTCACTGTAAACATCACGTTTTATCATTCTCCCTCTTTATGCTATGTTATGTTTACCAGCCTACCTCAGATCCATCACTGTCTGAGCTCATGTGTGGGCTGTTCAGTCCTCCTGTCTAATTTCATTACTCATTTCTCCAAAAACATGTTATTAGAAAAAAAAATTATATATGTAGCATGCTTATTAAAAACTTCTCAATAAGAACAACATAGAGATAAACAACCATAGTTCTTTTAACGCCCCTTCTCTGTTCCTCCATATCACACCATTACTATCTATCTATCTATCTATCTATCTATCTATCTATCTATCTATCTATCTATCTATATCTATATATATATATATATATATATATATATATATATATATATATATATATATATATTAGTATAACTGTAGATCTATCTATCTATTAATCAATCTATCTATCTATCTATCGTTTATGTTCTAAGCTAAAATTATCAATTTTGAATTTGTATTACATCTATCTATCTATCAATCTATCTATATCTATTTATATATATATATATATATATATATATATATATATATATATATATATATATATATATAGATAGATAGATAGATAGATATTATATATATATCTTAGTATAAATGTATTACTATCTATCTATCTATCTATCTATCTATCTGTCAATCAATCTACTTATCTATTTATACACATATTTTATATATATTTTAGTATACTTAGTATAACTGTATTACTATCTATTTGTCTTTAAACATTATATATATATATATATATATATATATATATATATATATATATATATATATATATATATATATATATATTTATATATATATATATATATATATATATATACATATATATATTAGTATAACTGTATCTATCTATCTATCCATCTATCTATCTATCTATCTATTAATAACAAAAATAACTAGTCAATATAAATTAGGTTTAGTAACTAAAACTCAAATGAATTCAGTAATTAATGAAACAGTATAAATAATCAAACATCTGCAGGACTACAATCAGTGTCTCTATCTTCAACCCGCCAGAACGCATTCCTTCATTAGATTAGTATTCTATCATGTATCTCTGTTTTTGGTGGTCAGCATGACGTCTTCTAGGCACGTCCATAAGTTTACAGACCTGCTGCCAGGATTGTTAGAGGTTATCTTTCGGAGATCCAGACTGGGGCAGGTTCTGGTCTCTTTCAATGCATTCTTTACTTTTTCTCCCAAACTTCAACTATACATTTCAACTACATTAGTCCTGTGTGTTGGATGGTGGCTTTACAGGAGCAGCGTTAGAGATCTCTGGTTCGTGTGCATTGGGATTTTATGTCCCAGCATTCTTTTGCTTTGCATGTTTAACAAAAAAGCGTTTTAAATTTAAAGGTAAAAATCACTACAGAGTCCTGTAAATAACAGGGATTAAAGAAGCCCCCGCAGAGACCATGCCTGCAGATGAAAGCATTATTCAGAGCTCTCTTAAACACTGGGGAAGGGAGGAGGGGGGCTGGGGAAGGGGAGGGGGAAGGGGAAGGGAGGGCAACGCAGGGGTGGGTGAGAAAGAGAGAGGGCGGAGACAGATTTGCCTGCTCTTTCATTCATTGGCTCACTGCACGCTTTGGCTCACATGCGAAAGCCAAAAGGTGCAGAGAGTTTCCTATTGGCTCTCAGTCTCCTGCTGTCTCCCACTGAGGTGCATTTGAAGCAAGGCAGTGAGCGAGAGGATCACTCTCAGCTGAGCTGCTTACAGGGTAGACTTTTTCTTTTCTCAGAGCGAGACTTCTGGCTCATTTCAGCCCACCGACTTACTTCCCAGCGAGATTAACGAGGCACTTGTCTTCTTCGACCCTCTCCACTCCGTTCCTCCAAAAGAACAACAAGCCTCGGGACTCTCCCTTTCTGGAGGGCTGCATTTTGTTAAGCCGCCCACTTTCACGATGAAGCCGCTCGTACATCTGTGCCCGTGGATGCTGACGGTCATGTGCCTGGCATCCCTGACTCGATCCTCGGAGTACGAGTACCTGAGCTGGAAGTCGGGGTCCTACGCGCATGGGCGCATCTACGACAAGCCCCCGCAGTGCGTGGAGATCCCCGACGACCTGCGACTGTGCCACGGCGTTGGGTACCAGCAGATGCTGCTGCCCAACCTGCTGGAGCACGAGACCATGGCCGAGGTCAAGCAGCAGGCCGGCAGCTGGGTGCCCCTGGTGCACAAGAACTGCCACCCGAGCACCCAGGTGCTCCTGTGCTCCCTGTTCGCGCCCATCTGCCTGGATCGGCCCATCTACCCGTGCCGCTCTCTCTGCGAGGACGTGCGAGACGCCTGCACGCCCATCATGGAGGCCTTCGGCTTCCCCTGGCCCGAGATGCTGACCTGCGACAAGTTCCCGCAGACCGATGTGTGCATCAGCGCGCCAAACGTCACTGATACCTCCACACCTACCGGTGAGTGTCTCACAGTACACGTCCCCATGGGAGTCTTATTGGGAATTGCAGGTATCTTATATTCGAGGGGGTTCTTACTGGTAAGAATCAATGAAGGTCAATACTCTTAGAGCTGGACGAGCAGGTTGAAAGTTTGTACTGTGGCCGAAATGTCTTTGGAAGTTTGGGTTCTTGCAACCCCAGTAGACCCAAGTACATGGTTTGGGGACCAACTGAGATCATTTAAACGTCCTGGGCACCGAAGCTGATAGTTTAAAAATCTTTATCTGATCAATTAGTGTATTTCCACCAGTGAGGACTTCAGATCTGATTAGAACAGATGTAAATAATCATACATACCATACAAAGTATCTTATTGTGAAGGAAGTAGATCATATCTTGAGCTCCTGTTTGAAGAACAAAGTGTAGTTCCAGATTTCTCCTGGACGCCCCAGACATTGTATGAATCTATTCGGTTCCTTCAGCAGCAATCTTGGTTTAGCTTAATAAAGTACTGAGCAGTCAAAGCAGGTATTAGATGAGAACTGTAAATAAAACTGGGTTGTTTAGGAGAAGCTTAGAAAGAGTTAAATAAACACACTGATGTATATAGAAGCGCTACTTACTTAATTGTTTTGAAAAAAAATAGCATAAAACTTCTACACAGTGTTATGTTCTAGGTACATTTTGCTTCATGTACCTCAAAATATGTGATACTTTTCCAAGCAAGAGGCACCAGCTTCCCAACCAGCCCTCATTCCCAACGCAGTGTTGTTTTTTTTGAGCAGTTGCTACTTCTTGGTTGGGAGCTTTTGCAGTGATACTGGAAATATCTCAGGTGGGTTCTATTCCGCAGCCCCCTGAAAAGCATTTCAAGCATCCGGAGTCACTTTACCGGCCCATTACAGAACTGATACCCACTCGATAAGGCACAACTTAGCTCTCGGCTTATGTGAAGCCCATTGCTTACGCTGGGCCCCCTTTTACATCCCACCAGTCGTGCTACGTTTTGCCCCTAAATGGCATGTAAGGCCATGTTAATTGTGCATACTGTATACATTTAGGGTCAATTTACCCCTCACTCTGCTCTCCCACACCTTTTGCTCGGCGCGAGAAACGACACTCGGACTTTTTTCTTAAAAGGCGCCGCAGTGTTATTTCAGCGGCCGGCATCTGTTTGCAAGTTCTCAGCTTCAGCCGACCCACCTTTTGTTACCTGCGGGTCTTGTTATGCTGCTTTTAACCCTGCGTTGACTTTGGGGGACCACGAGAGCGTAAAATCATTAGCATAAAACAATCGAATGCCGGTCTTCGACCTTAGAAGTTGGGTTTTCTAACGTTTCTAAGCGCCCAGGATAATCTTTGGGCATATTTAACTGCTATAAGAGGAGCAGATCTTGCTAAACAGTGATTGGACCCTCTAACACCTTGGTCTTCAACCTTAACATTTGGGTTTATAACGTTTCTAAGCACCCAGGACAATCACTGGCCATATTTAGCTGCTATGAGAGGAGCAGATCTTGCTAAACAGTGATTGGACTATCTAATGTCTTGGTCTTCAACTTTAGAAGTTGGGTTTTCTAACGTTTCTAAGCGCCCATGATAATCGTTGGGCATATTTAGCTGCTATAAGAGGAGCTGATCTTGCTAAACAGTGATTGGACTATGTAACGCCTTGGTCTTCAACCTTAAAATTTGGGTTTTATAACAATTCCAAGCGTCCAGGACAATCGTTGGGCGTATTTAGCTGCTATGAGAGGAGCAGATCTTGCTATACAGTGATAGGACTATCTAACGTCTTGGTCTTCAACCTTAGAAGTTAGTTTTTTTAATGTTTCTAAGTGCCCATGATAATCGTTGGGCATATTCAGCTGCTATGAGAGGAGCAGATCTTGCTAAACAGTGATTGGACTATCTAATGTCTTGGTCTTCAACCTTAGAAGTTGTTTTTTTTTACGTTTCTAAGTGTCCATGATAATCATTGGGCATATTTAGCTGCTATAAAAGGAGCAGATCTTGCTAAACAATGATTGGACATCTTGGTCTTCAACCTTAGAAGTTGGGTTTTATAACGTTTCTAAGCACCCATGATAATTGTTCGGCATATTTAGCTGCTACAAGAGGAGCTGATCTTGCTAAACAGTGATTGGACTATGTAACGTCTTGGTCTTCAACCTTAAAATTTTGGTTTATACTGTTTCTAAGCGCCCATGATAATCACTGCCCGTATTTAGCTGCTATGAGAGGAGCAGATCTTGCTAAACAGTGATTGGACTATCTAACGTCTTGGTCTTCAACCTTAGAAGTTGGGTTTTATAACAATTCCAAGCGTCCAGGACAATCGTTGGGCATATTTAGCTGCTATGAGAGGAGCAGACCTTGCTATACAATGATAGGACTATCTAACATCTTGGTCTTCAACCTTAGAAGTTGGGTTTTATAACGTTTCTAAGCGCCCATGATAATCATTGGGCATATTTAGTTGCTATAAGAGAAGCAGATTTGCTAAACTGTGACTGGACTATCTAACATCTTGGTCTTCAACCTTAGAAGTTGGGTTTCATAACGTTTCTAAGCGCCCATGATAATCGTTGGCCATATTTAGCTGCTATGAGAGGAGCAGATCTTGCTAAACAGTGATTGGACTATCTAACAGCTTGGTCTTCAACCTTAGAAGTTGGGTTTTCTAACAATTCTAAGCACCTATGATAATCATTGGGCATATTTAGCTGCTATGAGAGGAGCAGATCTTGCTATACAGTGATAGGACTATCTAACGTATTGGTCTTCAAGCTTAGAGGTTTGGTTTACTAACTTGCAAGTTAACACACCTGCTAAAAAACTCTGGACTGGACTGTTTTCCGTTCTAAGCTCCTGCACATATTGAAATGTGGCCTGAGTGCTAACGTGCATTGATCCCTATGAATAACAGAGTTACAAATATTCATTGGCATCACATGCCATTACAATTACAATACCCTGTTAATGTGTTAACGCAAAGTAAACCAACACGTTTGGCATTAGGGTTTGGTTTGACGAAGGGGTGCCCCCAAACTTTCGACCTGACACGCGCTCCCACAGGCCGAGGGAATGTGGTCGCGAAGCCTGGATAGATTAATCTTTGAGAGCTTGTTTAACAGCTGGTAGCACTTGATTGCCGTGCGCTAGCTGAGGTCCATCGCGCAGCCGGGACGCCATCCAAGAAAGCCGAAACCATTACATATGGATTAATATCCCCCCCACCCTTTTGCAACAGCAGCACCTCGTTGCCCAACGGAGGAAGGAAAGGAGGCGACCTGCCGTGCTGAGGGCTTTTTTTTCTTCTCTAGCGGAGTTGTGGGGTGGGGGTGCGCTGCATTGGTCCTGGGGTCCAGGCCTCCCCACTGGGCTTCTGGGCCAGCTCTATTAGCATGGGCTTTCATAGGCTAATGCAGGGTTGGTGGGATAGCTGCTTTTTTATTCAGCTGCTGGCATCCCTTACATTTCAATCCAAAGCAGCTCCTCTCTCGCCTTGAGCTGCACTGCATTCTGCTGGGAAAAGTCTCAGACCTGCCGCTTACGTCTCCCACCAGGGAAAGTACGGATTGGATGATGCAAACGGCTCATAAATTATGTGGGAATTTCCGAGCAATCCAGGTAAATAATTGCGAGGTTGGAGGCCGGGGTGTTAAAACAGCAGCAGTGAAGCTCTTTGCTTCTACACGGATACGTGCCCTACGAAAAGTCCATTGTTTTTTAGGCTTTTTTGTAGAATTTAACAGTTGGAAGTCATTTGAAAGTGGTTAGATGTGAAAGGTGTACAGTCTGGGATATCTTTATAATACTGGGTCTCTATAGCAAAGCTTAAAAATAGATTCTTTTTTGGTACCTGTGATATTAAACAGACTGTCACCACTAGTTGGCAATCATTTGGTCCTACTTGCACAACACCTTCACTTGTAATCATATAGTAGCAGTAATCCTTGAATTCACCTGAAGCATTGGGCAAACTAGCCTACTACCATGTTCTAAGCCCACCGTATACTGTACAAAGTGCTTTTATATATGGTTAATTCTAGTCCTATTACTTTAGGATTAGAATCAAGCCTAGGGTACATTTATTAGAACTAGAATTAGGATTAGAATCAAAGCTTGGGTAAAGTTATAAGGACTACAATTAGCATTAGAATGAAGTCTAGGTTAAAGTTATTAGGACTAGATATAAGATTAGAATCAAGGCTAGGGTAAAGTTATTAGTACTAGATATAAAATCAGAATCAAGGCTAGGGTAAAGTTATTAGGACTAACATTAGGGTTAGGTAAAGTTATTATGCTTGGATAAAGTTATTATGAGTAGAATTAGAATTAGAATGAAGTCTAGGGTAAAGTTATAAGGACTACAATTAGCATTAGAGTGAAGTCTAGGTTAAAGTTATTAGGACTAACATTAGGGTTAGAATCAAGACAAGGGTAAAGTTATTAGTACTAAATATAAGATTAGAATCAAGGCTAGGGTAAAGTTATTAAGACTAACATTTGGATTACAGCCAGTGCTCATGTAAAATTGTATATAATAACAATTTACTGTAGTCTTGATTTTAAGGATAATTCTAGTGCTAATAAGGTTACCTCAATCTTGGTTGTAATTGTAAAACTAGCCCTAGTAACTTTACACTAGCATTGATTCTAATCCTAATTACAGCACTAATAGCCACAATTCTAATTCTACTCCTAATAACATTACCCTTTCTTTGATTCTAATTTTAATTTTAGCCCTAATAACTTAAGCTTTGATTTTAATTCTAGTTCCAGTCCTAAAACCTTTACCCTAGCCTTGGTTATAATTCTAACTCCAGTCCTAAAACCTTTACCCTAGCCTTGGTTATGATTCTAATTCTAGTCCTAAAACCTTTACCCTAGCCTTGGTTATGATTCTAATTCCAGTCCTAAAACCTTTACCCTAACCTTGATTCTAATTCTAATTCCAGTCCTAAAACCTTTACCCTAGCCTTGATTCTAATTCCAGTCCTAAAACCTTTACCCTAGTCTTGGTTATGATTCTAATTCTAATTCCAGTGCTAATAACTTTACCTAAGCCTTGATTTTAATCGTAGTCTTAACACTTGTACCCTAACCTTGATTGTAATGCTAATTCTAGTCCTGGCACTGTTGATAATCAATCAACACTGTAGGTGACGGCCAACCTTTCCGCTGTATCCTGATAAAGCCATTGAATATACAGTAAAACAGAGCCTGACAGTCCCAAACAGCTCTCAGCACCTCGGCATGGTGGTGGGGAAAGATTAAGCTCCTACTCTAGGAAAAGAGAGGGATCTGGCCATTTGTTCACTGTTCTTTTTTTTTTTTTTTGATGATGGCATTTAAACGAGGGCCTAGAGGGGAACACTAGAGAAGGTACTGACAGAGAGCCAAGATTCCATAAGCAGCAGCACTGCCCAATGCGGCCAATCGCTGAATTCTTTTAAGAACCATTTTGGTACGTTGGAAGGCCCAGAAGCTTTTAAAGAGCTTCTCACTCCATTCGTTGGTCCCCATTACCACAAATCAGGCGGGTCGTGTGGAGGTCTCGCCGAGGACAGGTCGGAAGAGGGTGATAATTCGTGTTAAGAGGACAACATGAGCTGGAAAATGTAAGCACCTGCTTTCAAAGGCTCTTTTCACCTCAGCGTCACTTTCACAAGGAGCCGCCAAATAGCTGTAACTGATACAACAACGGGCTACAAGGGAGGAACCTGGAGATAAAGCCTCGCTATAGAAAAAAACAGGGATAAGCAGTTTGTCACTGGACGAAATTCCCAAACTTTTCCTCCAGCGTATCCCATCAGTCCAGAAAGCTTTGGCCAAAAGCGTGATGGGAAGGTAGCAGCTGTGTTGACCATACCTTCGTCCATTCTTAAGGATAAGAATTAGTCTATTTAGGGTAGCTGGTATGATTACAGTTGCTCCCATTACTTGTTCGCCTCATATAAGTCTTATAGAAGTTAATGAAGAAGGATTGCAGTGGCTGCTTAACGAGATCTCACACACTAAATTTAAGACCCCCTATTTCCATGACTGCAGGGGGCCCCCTTTGGCATAATACCCTTTAATGCTGCTGGCCCGGCCCGAGGTCTCAGGGGTCTTGTCCCGAATCTGCTTGCTCCTTTCACAGTAAGCTGGGTAACAGTTGTTGACATACATGTGTAAATGATGCAGTTTGGGGTCTGTTTACTGCAAATTACCATGACAGAGAGGGAGGTTGGTGGGCGAGGGTGGGGTGAGGGGGCTATGTTAGGGTTAACATTGTGATGCTGCTCTGAAAGGGGGGGAGATATTTCTATGTAAACATTTCATTTTTGTTTATGTGTCCTTACCAGATAGACAGTGCTAAGCACTAACTACTGTCAGAAGTACAGTAACCAATCAAAACCAATCAAAACTTGTATTGAATATGTTTTTAATAACCCGTATTACTATATAGCTACATTGAATAACTAGTTAATTGCTTAATTATAACTGATAACTTGGTTATTGGTATGAAGGGTGTGAACAGTTTTAATGAAATCCTATATGCCTGATTAAAATAATTTTCAATAAGAGGTTAAATTCTAAATTAATGAAGAATGAAATATGTGGAAAATACTCAAACATTTCAATGTCCTTAAGGTTACATGACGCCTACATCAGCTCATAATGTCAGTTGATTTAAAGCTACATGAACATTTATAAAAGCTTTTGCCAATAAAAAGATATAATGGATCACATTGATTTATCAGTCTACTCAGGCTTTAGTAGAGCTCAGTAACACTGATATTAATAACTGATTACATTGATTTATCAGTAACACTGAGATTAATAACTCATCATATTGATTTATCAGTCTACTCAGACTTTAGTAGAACTCAGTAACACTGACATTAATAACTGATCACATTGATTTATCAGTAACACTGAGATTAATGACTCATCACATTGATTTATCAGTCTACTCAGACTTCAGTAGAGCTCAGTAACACTGAGATTAATAACTGATCACATTGATTTATCAGTAACACAGATTAATAACTCATCACATTGATTTATCAGTCTACTTAGACTTTAGTAGAACTCAGAAACACTGAGATTAATAACTGATCACATTGATTTATCAGTAACACTGAGATTAATAACTCATCACATTGATTTATCAGTCTACTCAGGCTTTAGTAGAACTCAGTAACACTGAGATTAATAACTCATCACATTGATTTATCAGTAACACTGAGATTAATAACTCATCACATTGATTTATCAGTAACACTGAGATTAATAACTGATCACATTGATTTATCAGTCTCCTCAGACTTTAGTAGAGCTCAATAACACTGAGATTAATAACTGTTCATGTTATTGATTTATCAGTAACACTGAGATTAATAACTGATCACATTGATTTATCAGTCTACTCAGGCTTTAGTAGAGTGCTCAGTAACACTGAGATTAATAACTGATCACATTAATTTATCAGTCTACTCAGACTTTAGTAGAGCTCAGTAACACTGAGATTAATAACTGATCACATTGATTTATCAGTCTCCTCAGACTTTAGTAGAGCTCAATAACACTGAGATTAATAACTGTTCATGTTATTGATTTATCAGTAACACTGAGATTAATAACTGATCACATTGATTTATCAGTCTACTCAGGCTTTAGTAGAGTGCTCAGTAACACTGAGATTAATAACTGATCACATTGATTTATCAGTCTACTCAGACTTTAGTAGAACTCAGTAACACTGAGACCAATAACTGTTCATGTTATTGATTTATCAGTAATACTGAGATTAATAACTGTTTATGTTATTGATTTATCAGTCTACTCAGACTTTAGTAGAGCTCAGTAACACTGAGATTAATAACTCATCACATTGATTTATCAGTCTACTCAGACTTTAGTAGAACTCAGTAACACTGAGACTAATAACTGATCATGTTATTGATTTATCAGTCTACTCAGACTTTAGTAGAACTCTGGAAACTGTTGAAAAATGGAAATGAAACCTGAAGATAAAGTTGATAATGGCTATAAATGTTCCTGCAGGTCTATGTCAGTTGTTATAAAGAGCTCGTATGGGTGTCATAAGTGAAGTAGGGCTGAAACCCTTTTTTGGACGCAAGTGGAAGAGCAGAACTGCAAACCGAGCTCCTGCGATTTGATCTGAGCATGTCTGACAGGTGGATTATTAGGGAAATTTCCATCCCACGAGGTTCAGGCCGCTCCGCGACTCTCCCTGTTTACAGCTATGCACAACTTTCCCCCCCCCAGACACACAGAGAAGTAAATCAGGTTCTGGCTGCTTGAGGAAACCAAGGGAAAGACATCTGGTCTGTATTACAGTGGCCTGTGATACTGATGGGGTGTCGCTCGGCGGTATTATTGTCCCTGACGTCCTGCCTTGCTTTCTGTCTTAGGTTCATCTGCAGTTTGCCCTCCTTGCACTGAAGTGGACGGGGACGGCATTATGGAACACTTATGCGCCAGCGAGTTCGGTAAGGATGTCAAAATTATTATATATATTTTTTTCGTTTCTCCATGACCCGCATTCCGTCTCTTGTTGTGGTGAAAACTGAGATACAGCCAAAGCTCCTCTTGCATCCCGCTGACACAAGCTTGGCTGGAAAGGTACTCCAATTTCAGGCCAAATCCCGCACCTACTGTATTTTATCCAGGACGTTCCAAATATGGCACCCTCAAAGGCGGTCACGCCAAGAATGATTGGTGGTCAACCAAAACGTAGCTGAGAACAGTAGCAGATGCTGTCCTGAAGTCTGGATTTTTGTCCATAGTTTTGTCCATCAGTCTTGTTTCTTTGGTCACAACCAAAGCACAAGCAAAACCCAGCATTCAATGCAAAACCAATGGGAACCAACGACTGTTGTGTCAGCCAATCATTACTTCTTGCCTAACCAATGATTCCAAGCTTTACAAGCACATATTAAAACTAATTTTGGCCCAAAAAGTAGTTAAGAGTTTGAGTGCTGACACAACCGTCTGCTGTGTGCAATGGTTTGAACAACCCTGCTGAAATCACATGCTTTGTTGATCTACTAATTGAAAATAATCTTTCTCATTTGTAATTCTAATTTTTGAATGTTTTGGTTAATCTTTTTTTGTCATATATCTAATTCAACAAATGAAGTGCTACTGAAGTGGTTTATATGTAGATGCGAACTTTGTAATACAGCGTTTTACTTCATAGTATTTTTTTCCCAGTGGTCTCGTGCACGGCTGTCAAAAGTTTCCCTTTTTTACGACGGGACAAGACGACTCTCCTCAATGCTTAGAATAACAGCTGCAGGTCCTTTTCAGCCCTTGTAAATCCATGTCACGGTTCGGATGACCCTTTTAGAGGCCACTACTCTGTAACTAATGAATTGAGGTAATTCACACGGGTCCTAAAGCTTTTATTTGGCTGTCGCTGGGAGCCGTAAATTGGGATGTTTGTTTTCCTGTCTGGCCCGATGGACGTGACAACAGCGCCAGAGCTGACCTCTGCAGAGGGGTCAACTAGGTCCCTGCTGACTCAGGGAAAAGCTGGGGATATGCATTATGTGCACTCTTAAAAGTGCATGTAAAAGAGTGAGGCTGTGGGGTGACTAGATTTTAAGACACCTTAAAGGACTTTTCAACAGAAGTTTCTTTAAATAATCATTTTTTGGGTATAATATTTAAAATATTTCCAGTTTATGAACTATTAACAGTTTACCAATTTATGGGAAAAAAAATTAAATAATTAATTTTTAAGAACACTGTAAACCCGGATGAATTGAGTTAAATTGAGTCCAAATTAATTATAAATGAATTGCATTTAGATTTTTTTTTGATTGACACTTGATTGAGTTTTCAATTAAAAGCACTACCATGAAATACGAACATTACGATCAGACTAACAAAGAGGACAAATCACTAACAAAAAAAAGAAAAAAAAGAATCATACAATAGACAAGGGGACAGGGGAAGGAACAAAAACAAAACAATTAAAATAAATAAATAAATTATAAAAATAAAATAAATAAATAAATGCAATACAATAGACTCCTGTTAGAGATCCACTACTATAATGAAACAATTAAAACATCCTGCACTGTACAAAAAATTGTATTAATAATTCAATACAAGCCTGGTTTTATGTTCTACCCACTGTTTTAAAATAGTCTAAAAAGTTTTTCAAGAGCAGCCACCCTTCTCAGCTCCAGAAGACAGCCTTGAATTGATGGTCCTGTTAAATTCTTCCAGAGTCCCTCATTATAATTTGACAGACCAGCGTAATAGCAGTTTGAATCCAAAGAGAATGAAACATTTTTTTTTTAATTCACTGAAATTATACGTATTATAGGCTTTTATTCAGGGTGGATTGAACATCCAGGTTTTCTGGATCCTTCTATAATGTTAGGCCAGTCTGTGATCAGTCATATAGCAATTTAATTGAATTCATTATTTAAATCACCAAGTTAATACACTCATTATTTTATGGTTACCAAACTTTTAAATACATTTTTTGGTTACTTGCTGGTAAATATGATACGGCAGCCATACAAGTATCAGGACTCACAATGGAAAGTCAGGCTCACAATGGAAAGAATGGGTTAGTCAACCAAAAGAAAAGAGAACCCAAGAGAACTGAACTGAAGCTAAAATGTTTGAAGCTATCAAGAAAGATCAAATTTTGGTTCAACTTCTATTAATGCTAGTTTGGTTGAGTTTATTAGCCTAAAGAGCAGTCACAATTGGTAGGCACCTCAAGGATTCCCAGTGGTCATGTGCTGTAATGGTTGTTTGGATAATGCATGCTGGGAATTATAGTGAAGGAGCACTGATGCCAGTGATATATAGTGCTAAGTTGCATGTTAAATCATGTTTAGTGTCTTATTAAGGAAGCAGAACTAACGTTAAAGGTCTATCAGTTGGTCAATTGATTAGCTAACCTTGAACGCACACATTAAATCGGGCTTGTTAGGCAAAATAAACAGTTAATAGATTTAATTACTTTCCATTTCCTCCATATTTCTCTAGATTACAAATGTATATTTCCAAACTGCTGGAATTAAACCCAACAGGTCTACATATAATGAAGTCCACCAAAGTTTTAGAAACTTCAAAACCTCGCTGTTTGAAAATCTATAAAAGTCCCAAACTTGGTTGGAACTTCTAGCATATTTTTCAACTCAAGGACCCTATTTTTGCATTTGCAGCTTTGTTGCTTTTTTGCCCCCCGTTTTTTTTTTTTATCTCCATTGGCTGCCAAGGTTTTCCAACCCAGCATGTGCGAGGGCTTAGCCATCCAGACCTTCTGCATTAGCGTTCGCTCCAGCCTCCCACCCGGGTTCTTCTTGGGAAAGAAGAAAATAAAAAGCAAAAAAAAAAAAAAACAAGCCACGTCTCGGTGCTTCAAACAGCCAATCAATCACTCGCCCTGGCGGCACATTCCATTCTGCTCTACCTGGCTCTGGCGTACCACGCAAAAAGGCCGGCACCTCATCGAGCCACTCTTCCCTCCGAAATGAAGACGGATGGGTGTTTTGGTTTCTGGTTGCGATAGCACTGTTGTTGTTTTTTTTTGGGGCCCAGTATCGGAGGAGTTAATCCAGACAGTGGGAGCGATGCGTACTGACAATGGCTGTTAAAGGAGCCCGTAACAGCGCCCATTAAGGCCCATCCCAGCGGGGGCTGCTGCCTCCACAAAAGGAGGGGGCGCCTCGCCGGCCGCTTCCTGCTCTCCTCCCGGGAGGAAAACAAATGCAGGCGCTCTTACAACAAAAAAAAGAAAAAATGTAAAGCCTCATTCAAGGCAGTGGGTTAAGCCATCTTTTGGTCAGGGCTATCTTTTCTCTGGACAGCATTGTGGAAGCCAGGCCTGCTGGAAAGCCACCACCACCCCCCAACCGACAACCCCCTCGCTGACCTCTGGGTTGAGCTCTCAAGAAGGTCTCTATTATCAGCAGCCGAATGGGGTGAAAGTTTGAGTGGAGTGTGTGGGGATAACTGGGGATGAATTGTCAGTGCTGACTCGTCACCTGGATTGTGTTATCGCTGAAAGAGCCAGAGTAACGCTGGCTGGAGTGCTACATCACTTGAACACTAGTAAAAATAATAATACTTAAGCAAAGAAATCAAGTAAGAGTAGATGAACAGACAGTGTATTGGCCAAACTGGTTGGTTGGTTGGTTATTATTCTCCTAAAATGGGCCAAAATGAGAAGTTTAACATTCATTATGTGTTGTGAACCACTATAGTGGTACCACAGAGTGAAAAGTTACAGCTTTAAGCCAAAAAAAAAACACTTTTGCTTTCATATCTGGAACATATAGCATTTTAGCTCTCCTCAAGTCAGGCTCACACTGGAAAGATAGAACTGAACTAAAGGTAAAGGTAGAAAGCTATCTAGGAAAATCAAACTTTGGTTTTCTTTAAGATTCTCTTGGTTGGACTTGTGTTTTTTAGCCTACAGATCAGTCAAAATTGGTAGACACCACAAGCATTCCCAATGTTTGTGTGCTGTAATGGCTGTTGATACAATGCATGCTGGGAATTGTAGCGAACTAGCACCGATGCCAATGATACATAATGCTAAGCCGCATGTGTGCCATGCCTCATTACGGAAGCAGGACTAATGCTGAAGATCTAGAAAGCTATCTAGGAAAATCAAAGTTTGGTTTTCTTTTAGATGTTCTTGGTTGGACTTAGACTAATGCTTGTTTGGTTGTGGTTTTTAGCCTACAGATCAGTCAAAATTGGTAGACACCACAAGCATACCCAATGCATGTTGGGAATTGTAGTGAAGGAGCACCAATGCCAATGATACATAATGCTAATCAGTAGGTCTATAATTCATTGGCTTACCTTGTATGTTAGTTTACATTAACTAAATTAACTTGCTAACATTGAGCTCACACATTGAGCCAGGCTTGTTTAACAGCTAATAGAACCACAACACTAGGACTGAATCACTTCCCATTTCCTCTATGATGGCTATCATGAACAAGCATTTCCAAGTTGTTGGAATTAAACCAAGCATTTCTGTGTTGTAGGGAAGTTGTACACAAGTACTTTCCTGAAGTTTTTTCTGTGAAATCTTGCATCTCTGCTCACTACCAGTCGGATATGGGCTGCAGATGTAACCGTTTTCACAATGGCTACTCTTAAAGAACAAATCAGTTCCATATGCGTTTGACCATATGTCTGACCAGCGAGTGCCGTTGCGTAATGCTAATCCTTTCGGTTCGGGAACGTTTTTGAATTCCCAGCGAATCTGTTAAAGCCGCCGTTTGCGCAGTTACGATTTCACAAACATCTTAATGAGGGACTCGGCTGACCTGGCGGTCAAGCGCAGTCGTAACTCCTTACTGCCAGTGACGCTAGCGCAGGATGACTAGCAGATATTTCGCATGCCGGGGCAGACAGCGAAAGCTCCGCCGAGAGCGTTTGATCTTGACACACTGACCAGACTCGCTTGCTGACCCTTGGCATATAAACAGCGCCGGGCCTGGAGTTTTATGGAAACTGCCATTCGTGTCCAGGCTTGGCTTTTATTGTTCTTCTCCCTGAGCTGACCCCGTCGCTCTTCCAACGCAGCGCTCCTCTCCTCCCGCGGCCGATGGCGCGTGCTCGGCGTCAGGGCAGTAAAAACGCGTGGCTCTGCTCGAGGAACCATGGTTTCCGCATACGGGGATCACGTGGGGAGCAGTGTTTGGGAATGTTGTCATCCTTAACCTCCCCCTGCTGGGTTTATGGCGCTGTTTGAAACGTCTGCCACTCGTGCAACAGGGGGCCGAGCTGAGGAAGGATATGGGTTAAAAGCCATCTGCAGGTCTTTACAGGCTCAATACGTGGTTCAGCGGTCCTGCTTCTGAAGACCTACAGCCCTAGAGCTGTTGGTACATTTATTCTGGTCTGGTCATGCTGTTTGAGATTGTTGTAGGAAAAGAAGAAGACTGTATCTAGACCTAAGATTGGTTTCTACTTCTAGATATCTAGATCTAAGGTTTCCAAGAGGTAGATTTCTCGACCTAAGATTGTTTTTCAGACCTGGATGGCCAAGACTTTTTGGCCTTGGATTGTTTTTAGACTTTATTCTTCTGTTTAGTCCAGTAAATGATAGATATTATTATTATATTATGTGTCGTATCCCAGTTATTGTTATGCAAATTGAATAAAACACATAAATAGATTCATTACTTTTTTTAGAAAAAATGGTCTAAAACAGTGGTCTTCAAACAGGTCCAAACAGGTTCAAACAGCTATATATATATAGCTGCTGAAGGATATGAATACATTCATATAATGTAATAATCTGAAACTACACTTAGTTCCTCAAACTGGAGCTCAAGATATGATCTACTTCTTTCACAATAAGATATTCATGTTACTTTGTATTGTATTTATGATTATTTACATCTGTTCTAATCAGATCTGGTGTTTTTATATAGGTTATATAAACAGCTGTTAAACAATCAGCTTAGGTGCACAGTCGTGTATATTTATTTATTTATTTATTTATCTTCTTTTCTTTGGGCCTGCCACCATCCCCCCTCTTTGATTATTATTATTACTATTTACACTTTATTTTTATTTATAATGTTATATTTATGAGAGAGGATATAGTATATATAGTATATTTATATAGTATATAAAGTGAGTATATATATATAGACAGTATATAACAAAAGATAGCATTAAAGGTATTTTGCAATGGAAATCAAAAACACAAATACATAGGCATCAATGTGTGTTTGTGTGTGTATCTATGTAGAGAGCTATTATTTGTTGTTGTTATGTATAGAGGGGTGTTGAGTGGTGTTGAATTAGATACTGGATCTCAGTATACCCATGACCGGGCCAGTGGGGCCAGCGCCTAGGGGCCCTTGAGGTCAGGGGGCCCCAAAGGGGCCCTGGCCAAAAACATTTTGTGATGTCTATCAACATTTATGATACAATATATTTTTATTTTTAAGGATCCTCTGACTTTTAGGGACTCTTGGGGGCCCTAGCAATGCTTTTGGGGGCCCTAGCCATGTTTTGGAGCCTCTAGCCATGCTTTTGGGCCCCTTATGAAAAAGGACAAGGTGTTGTGGCACTGCTCTGACTTCCACTTCTGGCTATTAGGGGTCCTAGGAAAGGGGGGCATAATTGTAGAGGGCCCTGGTTATGAGAGCCAGGGGGCCCTAGAGAAGAGCAGGGCATACCATTAAAGGACCCTTGATCACGCGCCGCGCGGTTTGGGTGGGTTCGGGCAACTCTTTGCCCTGGGGCCCAGACTATCCTTAATCTGTCCTTGAGCACACCTTTGTTTATAGTAGAGATGGTTTGGTGGGATGGTCAATGTTGTAGGAGGTTAATAATTGGTGTCCAGATTGATTTGTACGCTGGAATTTTATTTTTAGTGGAAGCAGATATTTTTTCCATAGATATATGATCTATTAGTAGGTTTTTCCAGTGATTGACAGTAATGGTGTTTTTCGATTTTCCAGTTCATTTGGATAGTTGTCTTGGCGATGGTGAGGGCTATGAGTAGAGCAGTTGTGGTTGATGTGGCTCCTAGGAGACTTAATTCTGGAGATATGAGGATGGGTGATATTTAAGCATGTTGCGTATATTAGCAGTTGTGTATATTTTATACAGTTAGAGTTATTTAAATGTTGTTAATTCAATGGAGAAAGTTATCTAATGGTTTACCAATGGTCTTCCAGGTGGTTGTTAGGAGTGCTCTGTAGTTTTAACCAGTTTTGAAAACGTCACTTATTTTCCTTTAACTTTCTCCTTCGTTACGCAAGCGGAAAGATAATCTCCTTAGAAATATCACCTGGAAAAAAAAAGAATAACTCAAGGCCCTTTTCAGACGGGATTAGTTTTGTGTGGGGCTAATGCCAGTTTACCGGCAACGTTCCCGATCCTGACCGAAATCTCAGAGTTAAATGACAAAGACTGAAGCGGCTTCTCGATTTCTCAAAGTTGTGTTATAACATTTAATCTGGCTGTTGTTTAATTGCAGTAACGGTAGATGGTAGAAGTAGTGCAGTGGGTATTGCTATCACTTCCCAGCATGAAGGCTATGGGTTTGATTCCCTGGCTGGGAGATCAGGATCCTAAAGTTTGTGTTGCTTTCCATGTCTGGGTGGATTTCTTCCCATAGTCTGAAGACATTGAAGTCAAAGATGCTAAGTTGCCCCCTAGGCTTGAGTGTATCTGCCCTATAATGGACTGGTGGCCTGTCTGGGGTGTTCTCTGCCTTCCACCCAGTGAGCGCTGAGGACACCCCCATGACCCAGAAGGATATGTAGATGAATAAATGAATGAATATTACAGAAATCAATCAATGGTCAACGGGTGACCAAGGTGGAACAAGAAGCAGAACCAGGCATCTCTGCTATAGTGTAGTAGAACCTGTAGAACCTGAAGTCAAAGATGCTAAGATGCTAAGTTGCCCCCTAGGCTTGAGTGTATCTGCCCTATAATGGACTGGTGGCCTGTCTGGGGTGTTCTCTGCCTTCCACCCAGTGAGCGCTGAGGACACCCCCATGACCCAGAAGGATATGTAGATGAATAAATGAATGAATATTACAGAAATCAATCAATGGTCAACGGGTGACCAAGGTGGAACAAGAAGCAGAACCAGGCATCTCTGCTATAGTGTAGTAGAACCTGTAGAACCTGTTTATTCAGCCACTGTCCTAAGAAAACCAAGAAACCCTTTGATCTCTACCATCGTTCTTTACATTGTATTCCAATTTTCATGCTGATTGGACCAATGAAATGCTCCAAAACTGATTTGGAAACAAATAATTCCATTAACTTACATTGAAAGTAAAGTTTTCATTTCAACGTTTTTCTTTGGACAGCGACCATATTAGGAAATATTCAATCAGGCTAAAGTTGCTCTGGGAGGTGGTTTGATTAGACCTGTCAGAAAGTTGCCATAACCCCACTATTTTTTTTATTTTGGCCTCCAAGAATCTGGTCCCCTGATCTAAATACTGTGGAAAACGTATTTCTTTGCTAGGTTGTTGGAGAAAGACAGTAGATTATGGTGACAAGGTCAAGATTTCTTGCTCCGACCATCCTTGGACAGGGTGGAGCGCCTCCTAGATCAGCACTGCTGGCCTCAGCTGTCTGTCTGAAACAGATGGGCTCCTGCTCTCCTTGTTTACGTCTGTAATGAAGTGCCTGGAGAACAGAGGTCGCCAGTTGCCGAACATAAAGCTGACTGAGCAAATATTTAGCAAAGCTGTCTGGGATGAAATACTTACTCTGCGGGAGAAAGTCCGGAAATCATTTTTTCGGAACCCGTCCCCCCAGTGTTTGGACAGAGATAACAACTCTATGGCTTTTTAATTCCTTGTAGTATCCAAGAAAAGTATACATCCCTTTCATGCTGATGAATGGAAGTGTTTCGGATGACATGGATTAAAACCTGTTGTTCGGTTACTTGAACCGCTACCGTCAGCTAAACTGCTTATCCTCCCAGGTCCCTCCAGGGTGGGTTGGGGGGCATTGGTGAAGCTTATCCCAACACTCAGTGTGTCAGTCTGGTTTATTGCAACCCATTAAAACATTAAATCTTAGGCTTCTTTTTAAAATATTATCATGAAGAAGTAAACCAAAGCAGTATCATACTATTTATGGTATCCAGAGAGACTTCAGGTTAAATGTAAACAGACAGGTAAAGGTAGTGTTAGAAGTCTTACCCAAGTACTCTTATTGGCGGTTACTCAGGTGGGGAATTTAACCCAAGTCTACAGAACCCTCTATATTATACCAATCAAGCTTACCACCATTTGTTGTGCTCAGAATGCTCAGCAGGGGTCTTATTGCACTCGTTATCCATAAACAGATACAGTAGAGGGGGGCTGATAAGTTGATAGACTGCAATCAGTGGTTGTAACCCTTCCACCCTGGATAGCTCAGATCCAAAACAAATGGTGGTAATGTTCTGACACCTTGGAAGACCTTCATTACCTGGAACAGGTGCTTATGTTAGGGTTGGTGAAGGATTATAGATCTCCAGGATCAGGATTGAGCACCCCTGCCTTAGAAGAACCACTTTTGGTTCCCCAAAGAACCCTTGACCTTTGACTGGATGGTTCTTTGAAACCTCCACATCATGTAAAGCTTCTAGGAAGAGCCCATATATGGGTATAGAGCCTGTCCAGTCCAAATCTTAGAAAGAGATTCCTTGAGGTTCCTCTTGTGAGAACTACTTTTGGTTCTCACAAGAGGAACCTCAAGGAACCTCTTTCTAAGAGTATATTAGGAACCACTCAGGGAATCCCAAGGAACCTCTTTTTAAGAGTATATTAGTAACCACTTAGGGAACACCAAGAAACCTTTTTCTCAATATATGGTTGAACAAGGTCAGCATATCTAAAAAAAACTGGTAACTAAGATCTTAGAAGATGCAGAGATGGACCAGAGCTTGCCTTTCCTGAGAATCTGCATTAACATAGCGACCAAATAAGAAAACTTTGCTGTAGTTGTCTTGGGCCCATTGGTCAGCGACAGTGTGGCATTATGGGTATTAGCTGCAAAGCCTCGACTGAAATCCAGCACTGACTTTGCTAAGCGCGCCGTGACTCTGCGGATTAAGGTTGCAAATGCTGCGAGGTGCACCGAGAGTTCACCCGAGAGTTCAGGTGCAATTTCAAACCACGCCAAAGTGGGTTTCAGGGGTGGGCTTGGATCCGACTGGAAAACTCCGAAAGCTGATGGTTTAAAAAAAAAATTCCATTAAACGTTAAGCCCTCTTAGAGAATCAGTCCACAGAGCCGAGACTGGGGATCAAGCTCTTAATCCCTTCCATGTGCATTGTTAATTCTTGGAAAAGTGTACCGTATTGCTCCGCAGGGCTAATTAGTTGTGAGTAGGTGTGAGAGATGGGGTGGCTGGGTTCTAGCTGAAACGCTGCCTGCTCGTACAACTCGTTGAGATACTAAAACGTACCTTCTAGGAATCCCTGGTAACACATGTAAGTCTTAATATGGTGTAATGACTCTAAATAATTAAGACCTCTTGACAAAAATTACTAAAAGTATCAGATTTATTGGATTTATTGTAAAATCCGCTGCACGTGGGTCTTCATTGTTGTATCTACTGACGTGATCAGCGGGTAGTGACGTCAAATGGTTGCAGTAACCGACCGTCACGCTTGAGCACAGCTAGCTAGCTAAACACGCTACTGTTCAGTCTTTACAGTTTGAGCTAGAACTCAACATTTCTGACATCAGCGGTGACATCACACACCACGTTACTGTAAATGGTGAACAGAGAGGGTGGAGGAGAGAGTGGACACAGTGCTGGAGTTGTTGTGAAACTGTGTGTTGGTGTTGACGGAGAAGGAGAGTGTCTGTTAAAGGAGCTCCGCTTTCTAGCAGGAAACAGCTAGATACACTGAACTCTTAGCTTCACGCTCCTTTATTAGTGAACTAGTATGTTCACTACCAAGACTCTACTTTCACCTTCAGGATCCACAAACGAGGAGAAGCAGCTGACGCTAACGCTAAACGTTCTCAGGAGAGAATCCAGCGCATGTTCACGTTCACGGTTCTTCTCGCGGTTCTCCATAATCTGGAGCTTTTGGACTTCCTGTGTGGGGAAACTGTGGCACTGCATTGTGTTTTAGTCTACGCTTAAAACCAACAGCCTCCGTCAAGTCTCTCACCAGTGGTGGTCTACTGAACCACTCAAACTTATCCAGACTGAAGTGAGGAGAGCAGAGCGGGGGTCTTTGGGTAGCTGTGTTGGTCCACACGCTGCTTCACTAACTATTCTCCTTGTTTATGTTTGTGAAAGCTGTTTAAACTAATATCAGTCTTCACACTGCCTTTCACTGAAACAACATCAACAACACAATGTACATGGTTTTCTTTAAGCTAGGTTAGTAACTAACATTCACTCCTTCCAACCACAGTCAAGTTTAGCGCATAGCAACAATCTGACCTCATCTACCCAGCAGGCATTGCACGTCAGAAACAATGGCTACGTCCATATGATAAATATTTAGAATAAAAGTGTTAATTTATAAATAAATATGATACTTTTGTGAATTTTTACAACACGTCTTAACAATTTAGAGTCAATACACCATATTAAGGCTTACAAGTGTTACCAGCCGGGGTTCCTTTTAAGGTCGCACAGTCAAAGGAGTTCCAAGTACACGATGCGGCTTGTCGAAATCCTGAAATAGGCCTGTCGAGTGTCGCTGCCTCGGCCTCTTTCCAGCAAAAGGACTCTAAATGAGAGCTAATTCCAAGCCCAACTTTCTTTGGCAGCGACTGTCCGTTACATTAGCACGCTCCCGACCGCGGAGGATGTATAAGTCAGGGTTCGGCGGCGCACAGGAAGGATTTCGTTTCATTGCGGTCTGCTCACTGACAGCCGATGGAGACTGATCAGGCCGTTAAAGGGCAATTAGCAGTAAATCTCAATCCCGAGCCCTTTTCCACGGGTCTTTGGGAGCGAGGCGGCTAATTGGGACAAATTCCTCAAAGGGTGCTAGAGGGACTGCGGTTCACCAGGGGGTCAGCAATGCGGGACCGCTGCAGCTTTGCCGCTTTCTTGGTCATTACTTTCAGGGCACGGCTGGACTCACCCGAGAGGCAGTCACATCTCTGAGCGGGACCACCGTGCAGCCGACTCGTGTGGAGCCCGGGCGGCAGAAGGTCGAAGAAGCCAGAAGATTAAGAGGTTAAAGAGAGTTTAGTGAAAGATCAGGAAGATTAAGACAAATCTGAGGAGGTGGGCTGGGATTACAAAGGCGGGGAAACAGAAAAACAGAGAAAGGTCACAGGCGAATTTCCACAAAGCACCAATTCATCAAGAATACCGAGCGTTTCCTCAACGCAGTGCGGCCCTACGGCTCCAGATAAGGGCCAATTATGTATGAACTGACTTGATTTATGTCCATCCCTAGTCTTTTGCAGTTCAGAGTTTTAGGTTCGCCAAGAACTTCTGTTCAGAAGCTCATTGGTTATGTTCTAGGTAGGTTCCACCAGCTTGAGATGATAGCTAGATAGATTTTTACTCAATTGGTCATCTAAATCATCAAATTTGGCCACCTTACTTGCTGGTTAGCCAAACAAATTGGCTGATATGAAGTCATGCAGGGCCTGAGTGGGCCCCTTTTTCAGTTTTATGGCCAAATCCGGCCCACTTTTTCCAAGTAGGAGGAATTTCAGTAAATAAAACAGCTGCTAGCTCTAACACCGCCTTTGTATTGGGTTTATTCAGGTATACGTTGGTAAGCTAATAGAAAGCACTTCACTTAAACAGGTTTAATTCAAAAATAAATAAAATAGTGTCTTTCTTCACAACTGAGAGGAGCTCTATTGTTTTAGCGTATTATTAAATTTACACTAAACTCTTAAGTAGCTTCACTACACGTATGTTTAGTAGCTAGCATCAAAAGCCTCCTATGAGCAGTGCACTGGTTTCTCAATTTTAATTAATAATGGTGTCTATAGACATGAGAATTTCCTTCTCTGTACATTAACATTAACACAATTTAACATATATCATGTCTATTCTCTATGTTATACTTTACATTACAAATAACTATCTTAGTTATTATACAGATTATAAATAACTCTGTTAGACTATCTTCTACCCGTCCCTTCAGTAAACATGGCCTCCTTGGGATCATCATTAGCATCGGAAGAGGATTGCTGCTCCGACGCTACAAAAACATTCCATTAATGAGTTTTGGCTATTAATATACGACCCTTCTTTATGTTTATTATTTTCAGGGCTCTTACTTTTTTTTAACCTGGCCCTTTTGGATCCACCTGGCGTCTTTCTTCCCTCCACCACCACCGACTGACTCGTGGGCCCAACCAACTTAAACATTTAGGAGGGGAGAATTCCCTCAGATGGTAGAACCCACCTAATCTACTGCAATGTAGAGACTGTGCTGTCAGATGAATAGAGAATGAATAAGTGTCATAATAATTTTTCCCTTCCAACCGGCCCAAACTTGAGGTTGATATGAGCCGGCCTATCTCCCGAATAGCCACTCCGGGCCTGAAGTCATGTCATGTTCCCATACTCTTAAAAATCCTACATTTCCACAGAAAAATGCTTAGAATTGAACCTAAAATACACTACCGCTCAAAAGTTTAGGATCACTTTAGAATTTCATTCCAATTCCATGCAATTCATGCAATTCACAAACAATATTGTCCATTTCACAATTAATGTAAGTGTATCAGATGATTTTTAAAGAATAAAATGTTTGTATTAAAGTCTATTTTTGTATAGAGGCTTATTTTACATATAGTCCTATTATCAGCAATTCTCAGTCCTCTGTCTAAATCTCCTGGTACGGCGGCCAATCCAAGTTAAGGATGTTATTGGACTAATTGGTTGCTAGGACACTCTTGCTCAATTGTAATGCACAGCTGAAAAACATTCTACTTATAAGTGAGTATAAAAGGGAGAACAACATTCTAGGTTAGTTTAGTATCTGAAGCATCAACAGTTTATGGCTTGCTGACCGACTCAAAATGACCAGAAAGAAACAACTTTCTTTAGAGACCCGTCAGTCCATTGTTGTGTTAAGGAAGAAGATACTCCATTAAAACAAGAACATTTCACTGTGATCCCAAACTTTTGAGTGGTAGTGTATGCCTGTTGAGGCCGAGGCAGCGACGGCGGGAGTTTAGTAACAATTGTAGTTCAATTGCTTGTTACCACCAAGTTTCTTAGATTGTCCTAATGAAGCCTAATGAATTCTAAATAACCATTTAAATTCTAGAATAACCATAGACACGTCAACAAGTTGTCCTGGTTCTCTAAATTGTTCATGGCATCAGCTAAAAGTCTGGCAGCAAACTTCATGATGAGGCCAATCTTGAGCAGGTACCAAAAACCGTAAAACTGGACCTGGAATCCGGACTGGACTGGTGGCCAATGGAAAAGCACAGGTCCAGTCTCTGATGCCAGTACGCCGCACTGTGCCAGAATTTTTATGGTTAAACTAAAGTTCGCTGACGCACTGAAGAATTGCAGATAATGTAAAAGATGCCCGTTACCATTTAGGCATCTTCTTGATTTTTAAGACTGTGGCCAAATCAGCTAACCAGCTTTCAACCCTCTTTGCCCTCTGTTGGGTTGCGTTCCCCCTTAGAAACATTCATACCGTGGATGCTCACACAGCAGTGCTCCTTGCCTAATTGAAATAAGCTTATAATGCGTCTCTTTCGCAGAACAAGACGGGCAGATTCAGTTACGTCTGGAGGGGCGCAGGGCAGACAGGCCGCAATTTGTGACATTCTTGCCCCCTGGGAACAGAGAGGGCAGTGGGGGTAGATAGATTTACATGGCTAATGCTTTATCTTGATGAAGGCCCTTAAACTTGAGTCTGAGACAAAGATACCCGGGTCATTACGATGTGCCCCCAGGACCTTGTGGAGAGAACAGAAGCTCGATATTGATTACAAACCCCCATTTTTTTTGACCTTGCCATCCCTCCGTGGGTTACTTATGTTTAAGTCTAAGCTCTCTTTCCTTTGGCTCTGCCGAAACCCCTTGCAATCAAACTCCTGTTCTCTGCTTGGCCTTGGGGGGGATGTGAAACTTGGTGTGCTCAATAACATGAAGCAAATGCAGTGAAATGAATTATTTGCCCAAATCAATGTCAAAGCAATAGCTTGGCAAATGATATTTACACAACTTTTTACCTCAAATCCTGTTGATGTAGCTCATATTTGGCATCTAAAGCTTTTTAAATTTGGACTGGAACTGTAGGGCCAATGTGGCTCCTAAGTAAGCTTGTTAGATAAATAATTGTGGGCACTGTGTATTGCAGACTGTACTTGATAATGTGCTGTGTTGCCCCAGATTTAGTCATATTTGCTACCATTTCAACAGAGTAACTGACATTAAAACAATTTTTATTATCATTTTATGATCATTTCTCCCATATGAACTTCTATCGCCCAAGTAACTTCACCTCAACACACCAGTCGGGGCACCACCAGTCTGGTACCAAAGAATTCCCCCTGCATTAACATCTTTATCCTACGAATTTGAAGAGATTCATCACCTTGTCTTGTTTTGTCCATCAGAAAAGTGTAAAACATGCATCCATTAGTAGCACTGGATTAGTCCACATTCCCTAAATTAACAGAGAGGTGAAAACAGATATAATGAAACTGGGAGCTGGCATAGGTCTGCACATTCCCTCCCTACCAGTAAGCCCTGTACAGGTTTCATTACATTCATTCTTATAGATGTCGGCAATTTAGTGGGTACATTTTAATTGATTATGGTGCAAACTATGTATATCAATGGTTTTAAGGTCCAATTGTATACTTTAAATCAACTTTTCGTGGGTTTAAGGTACATACTTGTAGCTTTTCGTGGCCAAATTTGTTTTTAAACAATACAATAAAGAAAGATGAGGACAAGTCAGGATGTTTGGGGGCTATACAACTTTAAAAATATAGCTTTAACCAAATGTGGTACAATTATGGCCCCTTGCTAAAGACAATGAGACGCACCCTTGAGGTTACCATTCCAGTGACGAGTCGGGTACCATCCCAGTGATAGTGTTAGGAGTCTTGCCCAAGGACCTGAGCATTGATTCAAACCCCAGTCAGCTAAATGGGAAGCAGCAATATTATCCATTACACTATACCAACTGCTTGTTTTTATAGCCATGTGCAAAAGTTTGTTTGTCAAATTTCATGTTCAGTTGAACTTTTAAGTGAATAAGTTACACATGCTCTACAGAGAACACACTACTGTACAGGTTAATGAGTACTTGTTGTATGTTTGCTTGATTTAACATATTGAGGGAAAGGAAATGTGGTCTTTGCAAAAGTTATGACACATTTTATGGTTTCATGGTGGTAAACATAGCAAATTCTTAAAGATTGGAAAATACCAAGTTTGTTTAATGTTCTTCAAATAGAGAATAAACAACATGTAATGTGGCTGGGTGTTCAAACTTTGGCATACAGCTGTACCTATACAGGATCTATAGACCAGACAGTGTATATCATTCAGGAAAGTATGTCTAGCCTTGCGTCCTAATAGGTGGGTTATTAGTTTCATAATTTTTCGCTAGCCTCACAGCGCTAAACCTTGGACACCAAACACGTCTTGGCTGATCAACTGCGTTTGGCTTGCTAGACTATCAACGTACCAAGTGGGCTTTCCAACATCGCTCATAACTTAGGCACAAAGAGTTCTCTGAAAAAGGACACTGGAAGGTGAGCAAGCCTGGAGAGATCCCAGGTCTGCGAAGCGTGGAGCAGACTCAGCCTTTGAAAGCAAAGAGCCCATTCTTTCCTAGCCTGTCAGTCTGAGAGAAGGTTGCTCAAGGCTCTCCTTCGCTCTCTCTCTCTCAAGAGTATATGATTTCATAAGCCTGACTCAGCCTCTGTCTTTGTCCCCCCCCCCCCCCTTTTTTTTCTTTCCTCAGCCATCAAGACCAAGATCAAGGAGGTGAAGCGGGAGAACGCGGACCGCAAGGTGATCCTCCAGAAGAAGAGGAAGGCCCTTAAGCTGGGCACCCTGAAGAAGAAAGACCTGAAGAAGCTCTCGCTCTACCTGAAGAACGGCGCCGACTGCCCGTGCACCCAGCTGGACAACCTGAGCAACAGCTACCTCATCATGGGCCGCACGGTGGACAAGCAGCACCTCATCACCGGCATCCACATGTGGGACAAATCCAACAAGGAGTTCAAGAAGGCCCTGAAGAATATGCAAAACTTCAAGTGTCCCGTCTACGAGAAAATCTTCAAATAATTCCCTTCGGCGTTCCATCCCACTTCAACGAACTTGCACATCCCCAGCCGCCCCAATTAAATGCCCCCCTCCCCCCACACACTTTGTTTTATATACAGTATATATTATATATTTCTATGTGTACTTTCCAGATCAACATTTGGGCTTGGGCTGTTAAAGTTAGAGGACTCGTAATCTGAGTGATTCCCCGAATGGTACAGCCGGTCCACTCTCCAAGCGATCGCCAATGTATATATCCAGATCTCTCGGAACGGCTTGTAAAATGACCAAAATGTTTCTGTCCAGTTCCCTTCTTTATGGGAATGATATCACCAAACCCCACGTCCAGGTTGGCTCAAGCTTTTATCATTTTTTTAAATGCTTTTGGTACCTGTATTCTACACTGTGAAATCTGCACTCAAGATTTTCGTTGAGCCTTGAATGTTCTCTTCGTATTCATTTCGTTTCTTTCACGGTTTTTGTGCACTCTGTGACAATTCCCTCTAGGCCAGTGGTGCTCAAACCGCCCCCATGAGAATGTCCGGATTCTTCTTTTTTTATTTTTTGGATGCAACCTAATTTGAAAGCATCCCAAAGGTCCAGTTTGAGAACCACTGCTCTGGATATCACAATCATCTATACTCCGCAATCAGTTAATCAAGTTTTGCGTTCAATATGCTGTCGGTTCTTGAATATACTGGGGGGGTCTCCACACCAAGTTAAGACCGGCTGGAAATGTGCCTTTATGCTAGCAATGCTGTTGGTTCCATTGCAGTTTATTAGTTCATCTTAAACCGAAGACTTGGAACAGTTTGGTACGATGATATTTGTATTGTAATGTACTCCACTGCTAAAGATGCTACTTTATATGTTACACTGATGCTGTTGTAAATAGCAAAAGTAGCCTGTATTGACATCTGATGTACATTCAAGCCTTTTCCTACCACCAGTTTGGCTCTCGTTCTGGACTGCATGCATGTTGGACTTAAACATTGGACAAAGCTTGTTTTCTTATTTTCCTTATTTTCGTTTGAATACATTCCCCACAAACCCTGCAGACCTATAGCATGTGGCTAATATCCCAATGCTCTACAGCTAAACCAGTGCACCCTGTGCCTACAACATGAAATGTCTTGTTTCTTCTTCAGTTTTTTAGCACTATTAGCTCGATTTCCTGTGTGTGCCCTTGTAAAATCTTGCCAATCATTTTGTACATAAAATTCTAACACGAATATAGAATAAAACCATGACACCAACACGGCCTGATCTCATTGCCTGAACCAAAACAGTGATCTGAGAAGAAGTCCATGAAAAGTTGGTCTCCAATCAATATGTTTTCCTGAGCCTTGGGCCAGGCTTTTCAGTGTTGGGGGTGGGAATTATAGGATTTATAGCAACACTGATCAATCCCTGTCCTTCACAGCCGTAAATAAAACCATCCAATGTTCTTCTTTTTTACAGCCATGAGCTCTTAATCCCTGTCTAGAATGTGGCAAGCATCTAAGACCAACAACTGCCCAAGCTATACGGGTGAAATTGCCATCTGCCTGCCATGCTACACATGATTTATTGCTTATTCCAACCGTGGAAAAGCAAGTGGAGCTCTGGAAACCGTTGCATAAAAGAACACAAAGCCGCGGCAGAGTTAATTATGGCCGTACTTATGGTCGATTGTCGAGTTTTCATTGCCACTTCTACCTCCCCTGGCATCCTCGAACCTCTGCCCATCACAGTCACGCTTGTTTTGACTGTGTTTTCGACAGTGATTGAACAGTGACTGAACAAATTGCAGGTCTGTGCACAAGCCAGATACCACTCTTGTCATTCTTTCCTTTCCAGTCACTATGTTTCCACTCTTTCCAAAAAAGCTCTCCTGTGAAGTACCTGGCACCTGCAGCCAACTAGTCTAGGAACTCAGTTTCCAGTTACCTACAAATACACAAACTCTACAAAACACACATATAAGTAAAACCTATGCTTTATACCCGGGGTGTTTAATTAGAGTTCAGTAAGGTCCAGTCAGAGGAGATTTCCTCAGGCCAAGGTCCAGACCATCATCAATTCGAACTTGTGTTATAATTCATTGCCATATCTTCTGTACTGAAGTAGCCTAGTATCAGATTTTTATATCATCAGCAACTGAAAGTCAAAACTAATTACAAATGCCGTTCACAGACCCACCAACCTTGGAACACTGTTTGAGGTCAAGTACATTTGCTGATCCGTACTGATTGAGTTCACATGCTCACTCATCACAGCTTATAACTAAGCACATAGTTCCCACGCACCACCATATCTAGTTATTCAACATACAAGTAGAACTGTGAAGAAAACAATAACTCTTTATATGAAAAGGCAGTATATTTTAGTTTTTGGATATTTCATATGTACATAGTACAAAGTATATAGGTTATTGTGCGGCAAAGTCCGTAAACCCCAAAGACAAGAAGTTCCACCGCTTAAAATAAACACTATCAGAAGTCAATCGGTCTCAGTAGTCTATCGCTTTGGGTCCATATTGGACAACATCTGGGTCCGGACCCAGACCGCGGTCCACCTATTGGTGATCTCTGCTTTGTACACACACACAATTGTATTAAAGTCTATTTTTGTATAGAGGCTTTTTTTGCATATAGTCCTATTATCAGCAATTCTCAGTCCTCTGTCTAAATCTCCTGGTACGGCCACCAATCCAAGTTAAGGATGTTATTGGACTAATTGGTTGTTAGGACACTCTTGCTCAATTGTGATGCACAGCTGAAAAACATTCTACTAATAAGTGAACATAAAAGGGAGAACAACATTCTAGGTTAGTTTAGTATCTGAAGCATCAGCAGTTGATTACTTGCTGACCGACTCACAATGACCAGAAAGAAACAACTTTCTTTAGAGACCCGTCAGTCCATTGTTGTGTTAAGGAAGGAAGATACTCCATTGAAAACAAGAACATTTCACTTTGATCCCAAACTTTCGAGCGGTAGGATAGAGAGAAATGAGCAAATAAAATTTTTTTGTGTTTAAAAAAAAACTAGATACTATAATAATACTATATAATAGTGTTTACAGTGTTCTTATGGATAGACGTTATATTGTGTTCGTTTTCAGGAATGCTGAGATCTTTGGAAGTAACCGAATACTGTGTATATACACTGCTAAAGCAACAAAGACTCTATGAAGCATGTTGGTCAAGCACGGGTGGAGGATCTTGACTTAATCATCTACATTCATCCCCAAATAATTTTGAGGTATTTCGATTGGTCTATGCATCATGAAATTTATATCATCAGGAACTGATACAACAGATTTTGCTGACCTAGGAGTGTAAATCAGCGACCTTTGGAAGTAAAAGACTACAATACATTTGGTCTATATATTTATCTGAGATACAGTATGTACGTACACTGCCAAATCCCAAAGCAACGAAGACTCTATAAAGCATGTCGGTGAAGCACAGTGGAGGATCAAGAGTTGATCATCTGTAGTTATTTTTTTTAATGGAAGCATCATGAATGCTGATAAGTACAAACTAATTTAGTACTTTCTGGAAACTGTTTGATTGGGAAGAATATTGGGTAACAGTGCTGTATTATATATTATATATTATATATTATATAAAAATCTATAGATTTATAGTGTCAGAATTCATAAAGCAATATATCATCTATCCATAAGAACATGGTAAACATGAATAGTGTAATGAACTATAACACACTATGACAAGGTTCTAGAATATATTCTGAAAACTGTTTAATTGGGAAAAATATTCACTAGCAGTGCTATATTATTTATTATATAAAAGTCTATAGATTTATAGTGTCAGAGTTCATAACGCAATATAACATCTATCCATAAGAACATGGTAAACATGAATAGTGTAATGAACTATAACACACTATGACAAGATTCTAGAATATTTTCTGGAAACTGTTTGATTGGGAAGAATATTGGGTAACAGTGCTATATTATATATTATATAAATGTCTATAGATTTATAGTGTCAGAATTCATAAAGCAATATATCATCTATCCATAAGAACATGGTAAACATGAATAGTGTAATGAATTATAACACACTATGACAAGGTTCTAGAATATATTCTGAAAACTGTTTGATTGGGAAAAATATTCGCTAGCAGTGAAAGCATATCTATAATGCATTGTAATGCATGGTGTTATATGGCATACGTAACACCTTACAATAAAGTAAGCTTGTATAATTGCCTGTAAGTCATTATAGTGACATGCAAGCCCCTGACATTATAAAGGTATATTAGTTTATGTTCCAGAAATTACTAAATTAGTTTGTACTTATCAGCATTCGTGATGCCTTCCCTCTAACTTCAGAAATGCCTTATAGAGTCCTCATTGCTTTATCAGTATGCAAACTGTGTTCTGTTACTTCCAAAGACCCCAGATTCACATTCATAGGCCAGTCCAATCTTAATCCATATCTCAGACGCCCTCATATCTCCATTTTTGTCATGTATCAGTTCTTGAAATCATTTCCATTGTCACTAAATTTCATGATGTATAGATCAAAAGAACCGGCTCCAAGTAATACAGGAAAAATGTCTGGTTACATTGACTTACATTAATAGTAAAGTTGTTGTTTTTCCAGTAGGCTATTTGGACATTATCATTAGCCTCGTCTTCTCACAGTAGACAGAAACACCTGTGGATTTTAAGATCAGCTCCTGATGTTGATTGACCTCTTGCTTTAAATTCTTTTAAAAAAACAACAACTTTGCTTTATCTTGTTCTCCAGAGGTAAACCGCCCACTCTGGACATCCAGCCTGAACCAGAGAAGTGTGGCCTTTTGCACTATAGCATTTAATAAGACATCACCTTCAGTGACTCATGCATGCAGGGAAGGAGAAAAGGAAAAGAATCTGCCTTGAAACCAACAAACAAGTCACAATTGAAACCAGCCTTTCGACCGGGCAGCTGCATAACCCTGAATATATATTGTCAGTAAATTTCATGATAAATATACCAAAACAAATGCCTATAATTATAAGTGAAAATGCTTAGTTACACTGACTTACATGAATGTCATATAACACCTTGCATTATAATGTAGTATAGATACAGCAGTGTTACCAGTTGTTCTTCCCAATCAAACATTTTCCAGAAGGTACTGAAATTAGTTTGTATCAGCATTTATGATGAATTCCATCTAAAAAAAATTAAAACTTCAGATAATCAACTCCAGATCCTCCACCGTGCTTGAGCGAAATGTTTTATAGAGGCTTTACTGCTTTGGTAGTATACATAATGTATTCTGCTACTTCCAAAGATCTCAGAGTTGCACTCATTTTCAGTTCCTGACATCATTTACATTGTCAGGAGGTTTCATGATGAATAGACCAAAAGAAATGCCACTGACTTACATTAAAAATGAAGTAAGTTTGTTTCCAGTGAAGTTAATATTTTGGAAGTTATCATTAGCCTTGTCTTCTCCCAGTGGATAGAAACACCTGTGGATTTCTTGTGGATTTCTAGATCAGGTCTTGATTTTGGTTGACCTCAAAGTATATACATGTATATTATGATCACTATAATTACTTCTAGACAATTATCCAAGCTTATGAGAGGTATTGTACTATTGTACAGTATAACACCTTGCATTCTAAATCTTTCCAGATACATCGCTGCTACTGAGTATTCCTCCCAATCAAACAGCTTCAACAAAGTACTGAAATTAGCTTGTACTTATTAGCATTCATGATGCCCTCCATATGAAAAACTAAAAAGCAAAAAAACAAAAAGAGTCTTCATTGCTTTGGCATTTGGCAGTACACATACTGTTTCTCAGATCTCAGATAAATAGACCAAAGGTATTGATCTCTATTTAATAAAGAAAAATGTCTGGTTACATTGACTTACATCAAGAGTGAAGTAAGTTTGTTTCCAGTGAAGTTAGGATTTTGGAAGTTATCATTAGCCTCGTCTTCTCACAGTAGACAGAAACACCTGTGGATTTCTTCAGATCAGGTCTTGATTTTGGTTGACCTCTTTTAAAAGTATGTGCACTACCGCTTAACAGTTTAGGATCACTTTAGAATTTTATTTCATGCAATTTTCATGCAATTCACAAACAATATTGTCCATTTCACAATTAATGTAAGTGTATCAGATAATTTTAAAGTCTACAAATGTTTGTATTAAAGTATATTTTTGTATAGAGGCTTATTTTGCATATATTCCTATTATCAGCAATTCTCAGTCCTCTGTCTAAATCTCCTGGTACGGCCGCCAATACAAGTTAAGGATGTTATTGGACTAATTGGTTGTTAGGACACTCTTGCTCAATTGTGATGCACAGCTAAAAAGTGAGTATAAAAGGGAGAACAACATTCTAGGTTAGTTTAGTATCTGAAGCATCAGCAGTTGATGGCTTGCTGACCGACTCACAATGACCAGAAAGAAACAACTTTCTTTAGAGACCCGTCAGTCCATTGTTGTGTTAAGGAAGGAAGATACTCCATTGAAAACAAGAACATTTCACTGTGATCCCAAACTTTCGAGCGGTAGTGCACATGTATATTATAAAATGTCAGTCAAATCTTACTCCATATCTCAGATGTCCTCGTATCTCTATTTTTGTCGTTTTTCAATTCTTGACATTTCCATTGTCACTAAGTTTGTAACCATTAGCCTAAAGCACTCTATAGGATTATGTTACAAAAGGATGAGGGGGATACCACGTGGGGCTGCAGAAATGCCACTGTGGTGCCACGGTCTTGGTTTTTGTCTCTTTTTTTGTAGATCAGTATTCAAAGTTTATATGAGCATGGCCCTAGGTCTTTGAAGAATCCTTGAGGTAGAAGTAGCTTATTAGCCCCAACAGTTGTGTACCAGGCCAGGATGGGTGAGCAGTCTGTGGGAGATGTACACCTAAAAGACTTGGGCTGGAGCAAAGCAAGGCTAAACCTTCAACCAGACCTCTGTCCAAGCCACTCGCACATTAAGAACCTCCCTAATGAGTATGAAACAAAGTTTCCCAAAAAAGGAGGCCACCAAAGCAGAGAGTACATGTGCCTGTAGGTTATATGCCATACATAATACCATATAATGCCAAGTGTAAGCCCTTACAATTACTCTTCAGAAAATATAATCACAGAACCTAGAACCTTGTCATAGTATGTTATAGTTCATTACACTATTTATGGTTACAACGTTCTTATGATAGATGTTTCATTGTGTTATGAACCCTGACATTAGTCAAGTTTATTTATTTCTCAGCTCTCTCAGATGAATAGACCAAAAGTATTGATCTCTAATTAATAAGGAAAAAATGTCTGGTTACATTAAGAGTGAAGTAGGTTTTTTCCACTGAAGTTATGATTTTGAAAGTTATCATTAGCCTCGTCTTCTCACAGTGGACAGTGGACATTCCTCCCAATCAAACATTTTCCAGTAAGTACTAAACTAGCTTGTACTTACCTTCTCCTTCAGACGTTCCTCTACTCAAGAACTACCTTCTCTTCCAGACATCCGTCTACTCAAGAACTACATTTTCCAGAAAGTACCAAACTAGCTTGTACTTACCTTCTCCTCCAGACGTTCTTCTACTCAAGAACTACCTTCTCTTCCAGACATCCTTCTACTCAAGAACTACATTTGCCAGAAAGTACTAAACTAGCTTGTACTTATCAGCATTCATGATGCCTTCCATCTAACTTCAGATTACCAAGATGCTTTATAGGGTCTTCATGGCTTTGTGAGTATACATACTGTATTCTGTTGCTTCTCAGATTTACACTCCTAGGTCGGTCAAATCTTACTCCACATCCAGCCTGAACTAGAGCCATGTGGCCTTTTGCACTATAGCATTTAAAAAGACATCACTTTCAGTGACTCATGCTTTCAGGGAAGGAGAAAAGGAAGAGAATCTGGGCTCAACACAACAAACAAGTCACAATTAAAACCAGCCTTTCTACCGGGCAACTGCATAACCCTGGATTGATGTCATAGCGTAAAGCAGCACTTATAAAAACGCCTCCGAAGCCGAGAACTCCTCGTTAACACGGCTCTGGCTAAAAATAAACAATCACATTCCTGTGCTTTTCGACGGAAAGGCATGCAAGCCATCGAAAATATCAGAATATTAGGAATACGAGGCCAGTCTCGAGCAGCCATATGGTTCCAGTAACGGCCCTAGTATCGCCAAATATATTTCAGATGTGATGTGATCGGTGGTTTTGATAGCGACCAAAGCTGTCTCCAAAAAAATAGGAAGAAAGGCAAGATGCAGCTTTGTTTTATTAGGAAATTATCTGGGATCAAAAAATGTCCAACGATTCCAACAGAAAAGCCCCAAACGCCACGTTCCTACACAAGGCAGAAACAAAAAGTGGGGGGTCGGCGAGATTTACAACCGTTATAAAGAACAGGAGTCCGAAAGTGAAGTTAAAGACATTACGCTCTATCAATGGGGGCGTCTAGTAAAGGGAGGACGATATTGCCTAATCACCATATGTATCACAGTGTTTCGATTTCCTGAGGTACAATGATTGAGCTGACGTCCAATCAGCTACTCACTACTAAGCTGCTCGTGCAGTTGTATGAATCATTTCCAGTTCTGCAATTTCAACCACGTTCGAAATCCAGATGGAGGCAGTAAGAGAAAACCAGACTGGACGAGATGAAGGTGAGGAGTCTGTACCGGACTGGTGGAAGCGATATGAAGAGAATGAGGTGCAGATAGAAAAGAACATATGCTGCATGTGATCCTGAAGTTAGGAGAAGGTAGTTCTTGAGTAGAAGAATTTGGAGGAAGTTCTTCCTTCTACTCAAGAACTACCTTCTCCTCCAGACATCCTTCTACTCAAGAACTACCTTCTCTTTCAGATGTCCTTCTACTCAAGAACTACCTTCACCTTCAGACTTCCCTCTACTCAAGAACTACCTTCTCCTCCAGAAGACCTTCTACTTAAGAACTACCTTCTCCTCCAGACATCCTTCTACTCAAGAACTACCTTCTCCTACAAACATCCTTCTACTCAAGAACTACCTTCTCCTCCAGGCATCCTTCTACTCAAGAACTACTTTCTTCCTTCAGACGTCCTTCGACTCAAAAAATACCTTTTCCTCCAGACGTCCTTCTACTAAAAAACTGCTTTCTCCTCCAGACGTACTTCTACTCAAGAACTACCTTCTCTTCCAGATGTACTTCTACTCAAGAACTACCTTCTCCTCCAAACTTCTTCTACTCAAGCATTACCTTCTCCTCCAGATGTCCTTCTACTCAAGAACTACCTTCTCCTCCAGACGTCCTTCTACTCAAGAACTGCCTTCTCCTCCAGACATACTTCTACTCAAGAACTACCTTCTCCTCCAGACGTCCTTCTACTCAAGAACTGCCTTCTCCTCCAGACATACTTCTACTCAAGAACTACCTTCTCCTCCAGACTTACCTCTACTCAAGAACTGCCTTCTCCTTCAGACATACTTCTACTCAAAAACTATTTTCTCCTCCAGACGTACCTCTACTCAAGAACTACCTTCTCCTGCAGACGTACTTCTTATCAAGAACTACCTTCTCCTATAGACGTACTTCTACTCAAGAACTACTACTCCAGACTTACTTTGATTCAAGAACTACCTTGCCCTCCAGACGTACTTTGATTCAAGAATTACCTTCTCCTCCAGACGTACTTCTACTCAAGAACTACCTTCTCCTCCAGGCATCTCCTACTCAAGAACTACCTTCTCCTCCAGGCATCCTTCTCCTCCAGACATCCTTCTCCTCAAGAACTGCTTTCTCCTCCTGACATCCTTCTACTCAAGAACTGCCTTCTCCTCCAGACATACTTCTACTCAAGAACTACCTTCTCCTCCAGACGTCCTTCTACTCAAGAACTGCCTTCTCCTCCAGACATACTTCTACTCAAGAACTACCTTCTCCTCCAGACTTACCTCTACTCAAGAACTGCCTTCTCCTTCAGACATACTTCTACTCAAAAACTATTTTCTCCTCCAGACGTACCTCTACTCAAGAACTACCTTCTCCTGCAGACGTACTTCTTATCAAGAACTACCTTCTCCTATAGACGTACTTCTACTCAAGAACTACTTTTCCTCCAGACTTACTTTGATTCAAGAACTACCTTCCCCTCCAGACGTACTTTGATTCAAGAATTACCTTCTCCTCCAGACGTACTTCTACTCAAGAACTACCTTCTCCTCCAGGCATCTCCTACTCAAGAACTACCTTCTCCTCCAGGCATCCTTCTCCTCCAGACATCCTTCTCCTCAAGAACTGCTTTCTCCTCCTGACATCCTTCTACTCAAGAACTGCTTTCTTCTCCAGGCAATCTTCTACTCAAGAACTACCTTCACCTCCAGATATCCTTCTACTCAAGAACTACCCTTTCCTCCAGATGTCCTTCTATTCAAGATCTACCTTCTCCTCCAGACATACTTCTACTCAAGAACTACCTTCTCCTCCAGATGTCCTTCTACTCAAGAACTAACTTCTCCTCCAGATGACCTTCTACTCAAGAACTACCTTCTCCTCCCAACATACTTCTATTCAAGATCTACCTTCTCCTCCTGTTATCCTTCTACTCAGGAGCCACTTTGGGTGCAATCTTTTCCAATACTACTGTTTAATATGTTATTTTTGTGCATCTATCAGATTCATTAATTTATCTTTCTCCAACAGGGACCAGACTGGCCATCAGGACAACTGGGATAATGTGTGTTGGCGAACAAAAAAGAGAGAAATCCGCTGTTACTTGTAATGTAGTCCTATATAAAAATAAATGAAGACCACCCGGAATGAAGAGCATGTGCCAGGCGAATACTGCACATATCTAGACACGTTACCGGCCCACTGAATTCTCCAAGTGTGGCCACTGGCCAATCACACAAATGCTGCCTCCTCCAGAACAGAGCTTAATAATAACAAATGGGAATGTTAAACCGTGAAGGAATGCTGGAGAGAGACGGAGGCGAGTTCCAAAAAGTGTAAGGGTGAGAAGGGGGCGTGATAAAAAAAAGAAAGTTACTCAAACAGGATGCAACGAAATAAATGTACATGAGCCAGTATATTCACACTGCATATACACTAAGGCAGTGTTCATATGGTTTTCCACAAAAAAACGGTGCCTGAACGGATCGGGGGGATACGTATGGGCAGTGTTGGGGGTTGAATGTTCAACAGTTGTTCACACGTTGAATGAATTGACTGAAGAAACTTTCGTGGTCCTACCAGGTTTGATTCTTCCTAATCAGCCCATGTACATTTTAGCAAAAGCTATCATATTTACCTACCTTCTTCTCCAGACATCCATTTATTCATAAACTACCTGGTCCTCCAAACGTCCTTCTACTCAACAACTACCTTCTCCTCCGGACATCCTTCTACTCAAAAATGACCTTTTCCTCCAGACGTCCTTTTACCCAAAAACTACCATCTCCTCCAGATGTCCTTCTACTGAAGAACTACCTTCTCCTACAGCTGTACTTTTACTCAAGAACTGCCTTCTCCTCCAGACATCCTTCTAATCAAGAACTACCATCTCCTTCACACATTCTTCTACTAAATAACTACCTTCTCCTCCAGACATTCTTCTACTCAAGAAGTAACTTCTCCTCTAGATGCCCTTCTACTCAAGAGCTATCTTCTCCTCTACTCAAAAACCACCTTCTTCTTCAGACGCCCTTCTCTTCCAGACATCCTTCTACTCAAAAACTACTTTCTCCTGCAGACATGCTTCTACTCAAGAACTACCGTCTCATCCAGACATGCTTCTACCCTTAACCTACCTTCTCCTCTAGACATCTTTCACCTCAGGAATTACCTTCTCCTACAGACATCCTTATACTCAAGAACTACCTTCTCATCCAGGCAACCTTCTACTCAAGAAATACCTTGCCCTCCAGATGTCTTTTTCCTCAAAAACTACCTTCTCCTCCAGACATCCTTCTACTCAAGAGTTACCTTCTCCTCCATACTCACTTCTACTTAAGAGCTAACATCTCCTCCAGACACCCCTCTGCTCAAAAGCTAACTTCTCCAGACAACTTTCTACTCAAGAACTACTTTCTTCTTTAGACCCCCTTCTCCCCAGATGTACTTCTATTCAAGAACTATCTTCTCCTCCAGACGCCCTTCTACTCAAGAGCTACCGTCTCCTCCAGGCATACATCTACTCAAGAACTACCTTCTCCTCCAGATGTCCTTCTACTCAAGAGCTACCTTCTCCTCCGGACAACTTTCTACTCAAGAACTACCTTCTTCTTTAGACCCCCTTCTCCCCAGATGTACTTCTATTCAAGAACTCTTCTTCTCTAGACATCCATCCACCTCAAGAGCTACCGTCTCAATCCAGAGGCCCTTCTACTCAAGAGCTACCGTCTCCTTCAGACGTCCTTCTACTCAAGAGCTACGGTCACCTCCAGACATCCTTCTACTCAAGAATTACCTTCTCCTCCAGACATCTCTCTACTCAAAAACTTTCTTCTCCTCCAGACAACGTTTTACTCAAGAACTGCCTTCTCCTCCAGATATCCTTCCATTCAAAAACTACCTTCTCCTCCAGTCGTACTTCTACTCAATAACTCCTTTCTCCTCCAGAAGTACTTCTACTAAAGAACTACCTTCTTCTCCAGAAGTACTTCTACTCAAGAACTACCTTCTCCTCTAGATGACTTTCTACTCAAAAACTACTTTCTTCTTCATACATTCCTCTACTGAAGATCTACCTTCTCCTCCAGACAACCTTCTACTCAAGAACTGACAGAACATTGACAACCATGTGCAGGATGATACATATACCACTAAACTAATATATGTAATTGAACTGGAAACTGTCCTATTGTTCAGCCCTGCATTCACTCTGTAATTCAGTTTGGCCTTCTCTTTTTAGAAATAAAGTCAGATTCTGATTGGTTACCTCCTGGAGCCAATTACAGCGTCATCCAGCAAGGGCAGGGTACACCATGGACAGGTCGAAAGTCCATGGGATGGCCAACCGACACTCACACCAAACACTTACACCTACGGGCAGTTTAGAGTGAGTGATGAACCTAACATGCATGTGTTTGGACTGTGGGAGGAAACCCACTCAAGCACAGGGAGAATATGGTGGTGTACTAACCACTACACCACCATACTAACCACTACACCACCGTACTAACCACTACACCACCATACTAACCACTACACCCCCATACTAACCACTACACCACCGTTCTAACCACTACAGCACCATGCTAAACACTACACCACCATACTAACCACTACACCACCGTACTAACCTCTACACCACCGTACTAACCACTACACCACCGTTCTAACCACTACACTATCATACTAAACACTACACCACCATACTAACCACTACACCACCATACTAACCTCTACACCACCGTACTAACCACTACACCACCATACTAACCACTACACCACCATACTAACCACTACACCACCTTACTAACCACTACACCACCATACTAACCACTACACCACCAAACTAACCACTACACCACCAAACTAACCACTACACCACCGTACTAACCACTACACCAACGTACTAACCACTACACCACTGGACCATTACACCACTGCAGTCGTGGCCTGAAGAATAGGGATCTGGTCTTATGACCGGAAGATCACCGGTTCAATCCACGGGGTCCCCCAGGCCACGAATAACCCCAACTGCTCCCTGGGTGCTGTGGATAGGGCTTCCCACCGCTCTGGGCACATGTACTCACTGCCCCCTAGTGTGTGTATATGTGGGTGTTTCACTGCACGGATGGGTTAAACGTGGAGGTCAAATTCCGCTGTGTACAAACACATGTGGCTCGAATTCTAAATTCTACTAATCACTACGCCACCGTGCAATCCACTACTAATTATGTTATGCCGCCTGACATTATAAAGGTCTATATTTTTATTTTATAAAGTCTTACAAGTCATTATAACTACATCTTAAATACAGGACTCACAACAAGTGTTACCTAAAATGTTTTATCTCACAACTAAAGCAGGTGAACTAAAACACCCAGACCTTTCAGTCACATACAGTTATTCAAGTTTGGGTTTATGCTCTGGATCTTTCTGAAGGCCACTGTAGGAGTTTATTCAAGTCGGTCCTGATGGATTGATAAGCAAATTCCAGCTGCCACGTTTCTGCTGTATAAACCATTTCAAACCCATGAAACATAAACGATTACACAAACAGTTCTACTCCCACTTCCCAAAGCGGGATGGCTTGAATGACAGATGATATACTATTGATGTAAAAAGTGGGTATTTTTTCCTCAGATTTATTAAAGTAGAAATGGCCAAAAACAAATCTTCCCAAGTAAAGTACACAATCCACATCCTTAAAAAAATAACTCACTACAGGGGGAAAAGAAAAAAATCCCAGCTACTTTCCACTGCCGTATACACACAGTGGGTATTTATTTGAAGCCTGGAGCATTACTTCCTTACATATTGTTATTAGGCCGCACTGAACCACAGCACAGTCCTTCTGAAGGTAGATCACGTTTATGAAGGCTGTCCAGCAGCGTTCCTCAAACCCGATATTTTCCGAGCTCTGCCACCCCAAAACTCAGCTCATAAAAAAATGGCTGGGTAACGAGCCGCATGGCAGAGCTCCATTATTTCCCTTTAAAAAATTGCACTCCACAAAAAGCCACTTAAATCTAACTACAGTGGGCTATCCAGTTTCCCACACTATGGAGCAGATTCCCAATTAAAGTTCCCAAAACTGGGATCTGTGGTGGGGTAAAATCTACAGTTCCATACAAAACATGGATTCTAACATTGGTGCCATCATAACTAGGCATCTTAAAGTATAAGAAGTCTTGAAAGTTTTGTTAATGTATCAATTTTAGGGTGCTTGTATTGGTCAATGTTAATTTTAGGAGGACCGTATTCAATGTTTTAAGTCATTTGCATCAAATAAAATATGTCCTGAGAAAATCATGACTTTGCCCCCAGATTTCACTGTCCTGATATTTCCTTGGACAACAGGTTTTTACACTTTTTTTGTAGAGAAAGTTGCTAATATTAGATCTGCTATTACACTTCCTTATTATAGTTACTTGCTCTGCTGTTTTTGACCAGTTTGAGCCTGTCTCTCTTTCCCTTTTAAAGGAAATTATCATTCAATTGAAACCTTCAGCTTCTCCTACAGATGTTGCTTTGGCCCAATAGTTTTTGACACTACATTCATGCCATTATGAACAGCAGCCTTGCATCAGCAATCGTGCCAACTGATTTTAAGCATGCAGTGGTGCAACTTTTGATTAAAAAATCTAATTTAGATTAGTGCTTTCTAATTTTAGACCTATTTCCAAACTCCTGTTCTCTCAAAAGTTTTGGAGAAAGTTGTACTTTTGCAGCTGCAAAATTGATTTGATAGAAATGGTATCCTAGAGATGTTTCAGTCTGGGTTTAAACCTCTTCATTGCACTGAAACTGCACTGTTAAGAGTTTTTAATAATTTTTATTCATTACTAACTCTGCCATTCTTATGCTTTTAGACCTTATGCTTTTAGCTGCTTTTGACTCGTGGACCACAGCATTCTTATGTCTCGGTTGGAGCAATGTGCTGGCAAGACACAGCTGTAGAATGGTTAAGGTCTTATTTATCTGACAGAAGTTTCTCTGGCAGGCTTGGTGATCTTGTATCCTCCTCAGCACCTCTCACTGTAAGCTCCGTGACTCGCCGAACTGTACGGTCGCAGTCACCTGTTTACTACGTAGCCTAGGACACACTCCACACACTCCCCTACATCACGATGGCAACCTAGACATGCCTCGCACACACCCATGTCTCCATGGCTACCTATCACTCACACCTGTATCCCGTGCTAGCGGCAGCTCTTATTACCACAACCAATTTAAGCTAGCCACACGCTAGTCTCAGTCTCGTTGCTTTCAGTATCCTGAGACTGTGAGGATCAGATCCTACCTGTCCATGGTCTCTAGGCTGGTGTGCTCTCAAGGTCTTTTCCCAGGTTCATCAAGTTTGGCATTTCCACAGCAGGGTCCCGTCTACCTCCCTGGAACCCAAGAGAAGCCACAGACTCCAACACCAGCCTTATCACCCACCTCCGAGCGGCTGAGCCCCACTACGGCGGTGCCCGAAGAGTGAGGTCGGTGCCAACACGGATCCACAAACTCCAATCTCAGTACGGGTTTGTTTCCCCAGCTCCAGACAGGCTCCTTAAAGACTCTTTACGTTTAAGACTGCGCAGTGTTTTCCCCGGCCCCCGCTGGTCCTCTCTAGAGACTCTAGAGAGTTCTAGCCTGTCCACACAGGGCCGAATCTGGGTCTTCCTTCACCGTGGAACGTGAGTGCTGCTCTGGTTCCCCAGGAACCATCGGACCAACGCGGGGGGAGTGAGTGAGTTTCTTCATCTACGCCGGCAATCCATTATCTCTATCCAGCCAGCCCTCTGGATTAGCCTGCCCTTTGGACGTTCTCGCCTTAGCGAGCTTTTGAACTGTTTTTGTTGACTTTTGAAGCCCTGCACATGGATCCCATGTCTCCTATCGAGTCTGATTCCTTACACTCACATGTGGAGTTCCCCAGGGTTCCATACTAGGTCCAGTTTTATTGTCATTGTACATGCTTCTCTTGGGGTCCATTTTGAGGAAATATGGTATCTCCTTTCATATGTATGCAGATGTTACTCAAATCTATTTGCCTCTACGACGAAAGGATACAAAGTCCTTATAAATGCTGCTAGACTTTCTTGAGGACATCAAAGTGTGGATGGCTTTCATTTTTTTTATTTGAATGAAAGTAAAACTGAAGTGCTGATTTTTGGACCCAGTAGTGCTACTGAGGTCTTCTATAAGGACTTATCTTTTTTGGACACCTATGTAAGACCATATGCTAAAAATCTTGGTAAAATCTACAGTTCCATACAAAACATGGATGCTAACATTGGTGCCATCATAACTTGGTGTCTCTAAAATGGTACATTCATTCAAGTCTTGAAAGTTTTGTTAATGTATCAATTTTAGGGTGCTTGAATTAGTCAATGTCAATTTTAAGGGGACCTTATTTGATTTGAGTCTTGACTTTGAATATTGTCTAGGAAACAAAACCTTGTACCTAAAAAATAACAACTTTACTAAAGAAGGAAAAACTAGTAACACTTCACTGTAGCGTACTGTTCATACAGGTGTATGACTCCTTCATAAGCTTGTAATGACAACTGACATAACCCTCCACAAATGTTTATGAATGCTAATTCAAATAGGGATCATTTTTCATAAAGTCTACTCCAGCTAGCCTTTATCAAAATTGGCAAATATAACCTTTATAGTGGATAACGTCTATTAAAATAAACATTTTAAACATGTATGTAGGGTTATGTCAGATATCCTGACAAGCTTATGTAGCTCTATGAACAGTACCCTATAGTATGTGTTAGCAAAAAAAAAATTATGCTTTTAAATGAAAGTCAATTGTAAAAGATTTTATTTGAAGTAATTTTGGAGCGTTTCTATCGGTTTATTCATCAAAATATTTTACGGACACATTTTAAAGGCCAGCAGCCAATTAAGATACAAAGCTCTGAATGTGACTATGTATGAAATCAGATCAAGTTTATTTGCCATTTACATAGTCAAATATGGTACAACTAGCAGTGGAATGCTTTGATAAGTCATATAAAACAATAAGATAAAAAAGATATATAAATATTTGTAATATTAAAAAAGTAAAGATAAAAGCAAGATGAAATAAAATAAAATAAGAAAAAACTATATTCTAACTATATAATAATGTACTGTGTATTATACTACAGAATATGCTATATTAGATATATAAAGGGATAATAATATACTATATAGTATTCAATAGAAAATATGATACTAAATATATTCTGGAATAATAAAATGATACATACTATACTACAGAACATATTATATTAAATATATACAGTGATAATAACATACTATATACTATACTATAGAATAAACAATACTAAATATATTCTGGTATAATAATATGATGCATACTATACTATTGAATATACTACATTAAATGTACATAGGAATAATAAAAAAACTACATACTATTCTATAGAATATATGATAGTATATTTTGGAATAATGCTATAATATATACTGTACTATAGAATATACTACATTAAATACATACATGGATAATAACATATATTCTATAGTATATACGATACTTATTATATTCTGAAATAATAATATAATACATACTACATTATCTATACTATCCTACATTAAATTTATACAGTTACTATAGTTACTACTATAGTTACACAATATAGTTACTATAGTAACAATATAGTAATAATATGATATATATACTATACTATAGAATACACTATACTAAATATGTACAGGGATAATAATATACTATCGAACATACAACATTAAATATACATTGCAATAATAAGATATACTTATATATACTATAGACTTATCTACAGAAAATATAATAGTAAGTATATTCTGGAATAATGATATGAAACATACTATACTATAGAATATACTACATTAAATATATACATGGATAATAACATTATATTCTATAGCATATACGATACTTAATATATTCTGGAATAATAATAAAATACATATATATATATATTAAATATATATATTAATACATAAAATTAAATACATTTAAATACATATATTAAATATACTATCCTACGCTAAGTTACTATAGTTACACAATACAGTTACTATCGTAACTATATTGCAAAAGCATATGATATATACTATAGAATATATTATACTATATATGTACAGGGATAATAATATACTATACTAAATACATTGTGTAATAATAATAATAATAATAATAATAATAATAATATGATAAATACTAAATATAATATATTATTTTAAATATAAACAGGGATAATAATATACTACCATAATATAATACCATAAGCGTCGATGCCCTGATACACATCTACCCAGGTTATTCTTGAAGAAGAAGATAATGTACATGCTGAGATCTTGTTCTGATAAACAGGTTTGGGCATTTTATAGGGGGTCATATAAAAACATGCATTCTCGTTTTTTGTTCAGTACAGTAAAATGTTTGTTTTAGAAATATTTTTCTACATGGTCAGAAACTTTTTATTTAAACTTTATTTAAACTATTTAAACTCGTCTTCCAACACATACACATTCACCATCTTAATTATAAACACATGTATTCAGTTAGGCCCAAACTTTTGACTTTTAATGTTTGTCTATGTTTCAATAGCTGAAGTGTGGGGACAAATGACCATACGCCCTATCACTAAGCCCCTGTGCCCCTATGGTCACTGGCCTTCAGGAACAAAGTTTTGTGTATTGATCCTCAGTACTCAGAATTCCAAAGGGTTAACCTTTACCATTGGACAGTCCTTAAACTTTAATTATGGGGCAGTCGTGGGCTGGAGGTTAGGAAGGTCATTGGTTCAATCCCCTAAACCAACAGGACACAACTGAAGTGCTCTTGAGCAATGCACCTAACCCCCAATTGTGGAATTGTGGATAGGGCTCCTGGCAAATGGGCTCACTGCCCCCTAGTGTGTATATTCACTAGTGTGTGTATATAGGGGTGTTTCACTGCTCGGATTGGTTAAATGCGGAGGTCAAATTCCTCTTCCCACCACCGTGAACTCTATACACTACATCAAGTCAAATCTGGGTTAGATTTTGAGGTTACACTGTAATGTATTGCTGTAAATGTACTGTGGATATACAACAGTATTTTACTGTTTTTATAATAATTGTAAAATACTGTTCAATAATCACACAGTGTACGTAAATTTACAGTAATGCAATCAGTTGCCTAGTAACAGCAAATAACTGTAATTTCTCAGCATAATACAGTATTTTCTGTCAACCTTTTTAAATATGCACCATCATCTCTTTACAGTCCAGTCACTATCCACCAAACTCATACTGGTGATTACAGACTAATGTTTATTTTTAATGATAACCCTTTTTATTAAACTTTTAAAACTGCTTCTACTCATTTAAGTGTTAAAATATATGCAGTGGGCGGAGCCAGCCTGTTGGGCTCAGCTGAGTTAGGATTCTTTCAGCTCATTCAGTCACTGCAGGAAGTGCCGGACAGCTTGTATTGTGTTCATTCGTAAAATAAAGAAAGATAATCTAAATTAGTTCTTAGACGAGTGGACGCGAGCTGGTGCATTTACAACTGACACATTTGGAACGCAGCTGCGGCGGTCCTCATGAAACTTAATAACTCCCTAATGTTTGCAGCGATATGGTTTTGTCAGTATAATTAATAAACTTTTAAGATATAAGATGTTGTTAGTTAGGTCTGTTTTATTTAGTGACTTAATTTAGCCAAGGCTAGTTGGTTAGTACCATAAATACGCAGTTACTTCACTGTTATATACTGTAATTTAATTTACAGTACCATACTGTTAAAATAAATTACAGTAGATGCACTGTAAAATACTGGTGTCTCTGTATTTACAGTGCAATTAATATACAGTGGCAAGAAAAGTATGTGAAATGACCTGGTTTTCTGTATTAATTGGTCATAAAACATGATCTGATCTACATCCCAAGTCCCAAGGTTAGACAAACTTAGTGTTCTTAACCTAATACCACACAAACAATTATAATATTTCATGTCTGTATTGGACACTGTAAAAAATAAGTGAACCCTCAGATTTAATAACTGGTCAAACCTCCTTTGGCAGCAATAATCTTCAACAAGAGTTTCCGGTAGCTGCTGGTCTGACCTGCACAACATTCAGAAGGATATTTGGACGAACAGCTCTCTTGAGGTCATTCCATAGCATTTCTATTGGAATCAGGTCTGGACTGGTCTGACTGGGACGCTCCAAAAGGTGGACTTTCTTTTTTTAGAAGCCAATCTGTAGTAGATTTGTTTCCATGTTTAGGGTCATTGTCCTCCTGCATCATCCAATTTCTACCGAGCTTTATTAAATATTAAAGAGGGCATAGAATAGGGGGCAGTGGAGGGCTGAAGGTTAGGGAACCAGCCTTGTTAGTGAACCAGGTTGCCGGTTCGATCCCATGAACCGACAGGACACAACTGTCCATGCTACATACTTGATATGCATACTACAAATACATACTAGATGCTCATACTTGATACTACAAATACATGCTAGTTATGGATAATACATACTAAATGTGCATATTACATATTAGATGAGCACACTACAAACTAGTTATGCATACTACATACAACAAATACATACAGGGAGCAGTCGAGGGCTGAAGATTAGGGAACCAGCCCTGTGACTGGAAAGTTGCCGGTTCGATCCCATGAACCGACAGGACACAACTGTCTATACTACATACTTGATATGCATATTACATACTATGAATACATATTAGTTATGCATGCTGCATACCTGATATGCATACTACATAATAGTTATGAATACTACATATTTGGTATACATACTACATACTAGTTATGCATACTACATACTAGTTGTTCATACTGCATACCACAAATACACACTAGTTATGCATACTACATAAAATAGATTTGCATATTATATCTGTATATCTGTATATTTAATATAATATATTATATAGAACAGTATGTATCATATTATTCCAGAATATATTTAGTATATTTTATTCTATAGTATAGTATGTATACTTGTGTTTAATATATATATATATATATATATATATATATATATATATATATATATATATATATATATATATATATAGTATGATATTTTCTATAGAATATTATTTAGTATTTTATTATCCCTGTATATATTCAATATAGCATATTCTATAGTATATTACACAGTATTTTATTATCCCGGAATATATATGTTATCTTATTTTATGTTTATTTCATCTTGCTTTTATCTTTACTTTTTTAATATTACAGGTATTATACCTTACTAGTTATGCATAAATTACAGTAGATGCATACTAGTTATGCATATTACATACTAGTTATGCATACTACATACTATGTGTTCATACTACATACTAGATGTGCATCTTACACACTAAAAATACATACTAATTATGCATACTACATACTAGTTATGTTTACTACATACGATTTGTGCACGCTACATAATAGTTATGCATACTACATACTATTTGTGCACACTACATATTAGATGTGCATACTACATACTAGATGTGCGTACTACATACTAGATGTGCATACTACATATTTGATATGCATACTACATACTACAAATACATACTAATTATGCATACTACATACTAGTTATGTATACTACATACTACTTGTGCACACTACATAATAGATGTGCATACTAAATACTACAAATACATACTAATTATGCATAGTACATACTAGTTGTATTCTATTTGTGCATACTACCAAATGTTCCAAAATTAATCTGGGCACCAATGTAGAAATGTTGATGTTCCCAACTGTTCAAGCAATAATTTCCAGTTAGGGGGCTGGAGGCTGGTGGGGAGGAGTGTTATTGTTGGTTGTATTCAGTCGAAGATTGGAGCGGAACACGGCATGGCCGAAGTCCCAGGCCTGGTCAACCAGGAGACCAGCCGATTGTGAGATTGTGAGTTTGTTATGAATAGATTCATAAATGCACCACAACATCACGGAGTCATTTCTATTCATAACAAACCTCTGTTTCAGCTCCGTGCAGGTGGCTGAGCAGAACCATCTGTCCCAGTTAAAAGGCACCCACGGCTCTTCCTCAGCTTGCACTGAGGGCACTGTTCAACCCAGCGGATGATACTTCTTGTTATTCTCCTGCATTGTTATGATCACCCGGTGGGAAAAGAAGTCAACTTCAAACAGGTGCTCTATGAGCTTCAGTCTCAGATTTAATCTCTGGCTTCTCTCCTGTTTGGAAAGCTACCTGCATGATGACCCCGGCTGCTCCCAGCAGCCTGTTCGCATCAACGTTTTATTGAGCAATAAAAATATTTGGTAGCTCTGCTTAAACTCTATATATAACGTTAATATAACCAAGTCATAAACATGTTGCACGCTGTCATGATCGAGTATGTGCAGCACTAGTCCAGTGGAGGTGATTGAAATGCCTTAAAAGCTTAAGAAGGACATCTACATACTTTTGGCCATATTGTAAAGCATTACCCCTGGAGTCGATCCCCCTTTGCTGTAGACAGAGCCTCTACTGTTTTTAGCTGAAGGATCCACACTAGTATTACTGTGGGGATTTGATTGTATTCCTGGTCCTGAGGTTGGTCAGTAAGGTCCAGCTTACCGTCAGCGTTCCACTGCATCCCAAAGGCGTTCAACGGGCTTGAAGTCCGTGGGCTTGCGGAGTTACTGGCACTCACTCAGAATGGTTTCTCCACAATATCAGACCCATCCAACCCTTCTCTCTCAGGAGGCCTCCCAGGTGCTCGTCCAGTCTCTTGTCATTTCAAGTCTCGACTACTGCAACTCGCTCCTGGCTGGTCTTTCTCTGCAAACCATGCAACTGATCCAGAATGAAGCAGCACGGCTAGTTTTCAATCTCCAAGTTCTGATGCCTACAAAGCCAAGAATGGACCAGCTCCTCCTGACCTTATGGCAATGGTCAAAAGTCGATCCACACCTCGAGGCCTTCACGCTTCAAGTACGACTCGGCTTGACCCGCCATCACTCAAGATTCATGGAAGACATGCGACAAGAAGCTTCTCTGTTCTGGAACCCAGATGGTGGAATGAACTTCCACTGGCTGTCCTAACAGCGAACTCTTTCGAGGTCTTCAAACGCAGACTGAAGACCACCGTCTCTTTGTGAAGCACTTATGAGCTCTGATCTACTGAAGCATTGGTGTGAACCATAACTGCACTTGATCTTCTAGGAACACTGACTAAGTATCACTCTATGTAGTCTTGTATTTATTCTCTTCTGACTAGGTATAGCTCTGTGTCTAATCTTATATCTTGTTGTCTTTTTTCTAGGTATCAGCACTGGCACTTGTTTGTGGGAGAGTTTGAGCTCAAGAGTAGTTTGGACTTGATAGAGATACATACTCTGACTGAACACATATCACTTCTGTAAGTCGCTCTGGATAAGAGCGTCTGCTAAATGCAGTTAATGTGAACGTAAATGTAAACGAGTGTGGTGTATGTTTATCCAAGGTTTGAAGGGTCTGCCGATAACTGGAGTTGCAACGTTTTTGCTCCGGTTCATTTCAGCTTTAAGTGCACAAACAAAACGTTGGAGCACAAGCCCACAAACAACTGCACCAGTTTACGTTTTCTTCAGACGGAAAGGCTCAAATGATAGAAAACTGCTGCAAAAGTGCTCTCGCGCCTGCCAAAATGCCGAGGGAACTAATGAGCGGATGTCTTTCAAAGCCATTCATAAAGACATTCCCATTTCTCAACAGTCCAGAAAGTTTGTGAGTAAGTTTGCGCGGCAACTTGACATTTATTCATTTTATAGAAACATCTCATCTGGCTTTAGTACCTGATTGGAACGGTCCAGGAATGTGAGTGCTGGTTGGCATTCAGATATCTACACCTGCAGTACTTTGGAAACGTCACTGACCACGCTTTTATCCAAGTTACTCTTTTTTTTTTTTAAGAGACTAAGTTTCAGCTTTTCAAGCTTTACTAAGGAATCTGTTGACAATAAACTGCCAAAGGTATTTTCTCGTTTCCCTTTACGCTCATATGAAGTTGAGTAAAGTCCCATTCCTAATCCATAGGGTTTAATACGATGTGGGCCCACCCTTTGCAGCTATAACAGCTTCAACTGATGATGGACGAGAAGGTCTGGCTCGCAGTCTGCTGTAATTCATCCCAAAGGTGTTCTATCAGGTTGAGGTGCAGGCCAGTCAAGTTCCTCCACACCAAACTCGCTCCTCCATGTCTTTATGGAGCTGCTTTGTGCACTGGTGGGCACTCATGTTGGAACAGGAAGGGGTCGTCCCCAAACTGTCCCCACAAAGTTGGGAGCATGAACTTGTCCAGAGTCTCTTGGTCTGCTGAAGCATTAAGAATCCCTTTCACTGGAACTAAGGGTCTGAGCCCAACCCCACATCATAATCCCCCCCTTCCACCAAACTTTACACTCGGCACAATGCTGTCAGACAAGTAGCGTTCTCCTGCCAACCGCCAAACCCAGACTCGTCCATTGGATTTCCAGATGGAGAAGCATGATTGGTCACTCCAGAGAACACGTCTCCACTGCTCTAGAGTCCAGTGGCGGCGTACTTTACACCACTGCATCTGATGCTTTGTGACTGACTTGCTGTTGATCCCAATCACTTCCACTTTGTTCTAACACCACTGACAGTCTACTGTGGAATATTTAGTACTGAGGAAACTTCACGACTGGACTTGTTGCACAGGTGGCGTCCTATCACGGTACCACGCTGGAGTTCACTGAGCTCCTGAGAGAGACCCATTCTTTACTAATGTGTGTAGAAGCAGTCTGCATGACTAGGTGCTGGTCATGGAAGTGATTGGAACACCTGAATTCAATGATCTGGACGGGTGAGTGAATACTTTTGGCAATCTAGTGTTTTTAATCTCGAAAGTTCAATCACAGGTAACACTGTGTCCACTCACTGTCCACCATATTTGACACTCCTACCTGGCAGGTCCTTCATCAGTGGTCACAGGACGTTGACCACAGCAGGCTGGATGTTGCTGGTTGGTGGACTGTTCTCAGTCCAGCAGTGACACGGAGGTGTTTAAACATTCACACCAGCGAAACACACACTAACACATCACCACCACCATGTCAGTGTCACTGCAGTGCTGAGAATGACCCACCTCCCTAATAACACCTGCTCTGTGGTGGTCATGTGGGGGTCCTGATCATTAAAGAACAGAGTAATAAAGTATACAGAGAATCAGATGAACTACAGTCTGTAAGTGTAGCACTTATATGGTCAGTGGAGCTGATAGAATGGACAGTGAGTGTAGATACAAAGTTATGTACAGTACCTTTGTACAGCAATGTAGGGGTTTCCAACACAGTGGCTGGCCAGCATGGTCTTAGTTTATTGTCTATGGGTCTGTCTCAAAACCTAGTGAGTGTCTAAGTAGGCTGTCTAGGTAGGGAGCTGTTTAAGTAGCAGTGTTCTCTCCTCATCTCTCCTCATAAAACAGATTACTGAGAAGCTCTAGTTAGAGTCACGGCTTGTTCCCGCCCACTGCAGCACACAACCGTGTCTCGAGTATAAAAGTGTAAATGGTGAAGGATTCGTTACAGAGTTGATAATAAAATACTGTTTTGTGTGATTATATGACCACAAACACATTAAAACTCCAGAAAGAAACAAAATAACTCACATTTAAAACCACTTCACTGCTCCTAGATTAGCCTGCGCTACATCATGGGATTGCCTTAGTGGCTGAGGAAGCGTTCAGGTCTAAAATCAGGTCTAAATAAGGTTTCTCAGTAGACAGCATGTTTAAGGTATGTAAGAATTGGGACAGTCTACATGTCGGGAGCGCATACTATGAAGTGAAATGCTGCCTATGTAGGAGCTCACTGGGTTTGAGATGTTGTATACAGTAGAATGGATTCTTCATTAAAAGCTCTTCTTTTAAGAGCACATTTTCGTTTTCGTAGCAAGCACATAAAAAAGTCCTCTCCTCTCTGAACTCCTGGGCTGGTGTCAATTTGGCAGATGGTTGACATCAATCTCAATATTTATGACATCCTGCTACTCCTCAAAAGTGCTTTAGCTCTCCTCCCTTCTGACATGAAATGTGACTTTATGGTCCTCAGATCCACAGAAACTACATTTCTTTCCCCGAGCGTTTCCCCGAACGAGACTCCACACGATCAGGCCTTGGACGATTTACAGTGCTCCCTTCTGAGACTCGCCGGATGAGAAAATATTATGGCTGCACGGTCGTTAGGAGCGATTCTAATTTCCATGCTTTGCCGTGCTTGGGAAGAAGGCAACGGAGCGACACCTGATCAACCGAACACCGATGTACGTCCATCAGAAAGCTGTTCTTTCCACCACTTCGTTCAGGTGCAGCAAGAACCAACAAGCTGCACCACGCTTGCCTAGATGGCGCCAAGGCGAGCTGTCATCCCTGCTACCAAGCAAAACTCCCGCCGGTGCTGCTTCTGACTTAATATTGAAATGTAAATATTGAAAGATCGTCTGCCTTCATTGTTTCCTAATGGCACCGACACCAGACTCTTAATACCTACAAATATTCAGAGTAGTCTACGATTTGGAAGGCAAGGCAGCCAACAGAACTCCATTTGAATTGCTTGGATTATAAATGGAATGGATTGTTTTTCAGGTCATGGTAAAATAGCTTGAGCTGCAGCTATTAGCAGAATTATGTCCTTAACTTTAAATTGTAAAAGCTGTACTGAGAGAAATTGTGGTTGGTTCTTAAAGGGAGTGTGAAGAATTATATATATATACTGAGCTCTGCTAAAGTCTGAGAAGAAGGATGAATCAATGTGATCAGTTATTAATCTCAGTGTTACTGATAAATCAATGTGATCAGTTATTAATCTCAGTGTTACTAATAAATCAATGTGATCAGTTATTAATCTCGGTGTTACTGATAAATTAATGTGATCAGTTAATAATCTCAGTGTTACTGATAAATTAATGTGATCAGTTAATAATCTCAGTGTTATTGAGCTCTGCTAAAGTCTGAGTAGACTGATAAATCAATGTGATCAGTTAATAATCTCAGTGTTACTGATAAATTAATGTGATCAGTTAATAATCTCAGTGTTATTGAGCTCTGCTAAAGTCTGAGTAGACTGATAAATCAATGTGATCAGTTATTAATCTCAGTGTTACTGATAAATGAATGTGATCAGTTAATAATCTCAGTGTTATTGAGCTCTGCTAAAGTCTGAGTAGACTGATAAATCAATGTGATCAGGTATTAATCTCAGTGTTACTGATAAATCAATGTGATGATCAGTTATTAATCTCAGTGTTACTGATAAATCAATGTGATGATCAGTTATTAATCTCAGTGTTACTGATAAATCAATGTGATCAGTTATTAATCTCAGTGTTACTAATAAATCAATGTGATCAGTTATTAATCTCAGTGTTACTGATAAATTAATGTGATCAGTTATTAATCTCAGTGTTACTGATAAATCAATGTGATCCGTTATTAATCTCAGTGTTACTGATACATCAATGTGATCAGTTATTAATCTCAGTGTTATTAAGGTCTACTAAAGTCTGAGTAGACTGATAAATCAATGTGATCAGTTATTAATCTCAGTGTTACTGATACATCAGTGTCATCAGTTATTAATCTCAGTGTTACTGATTAATCAATGTGATCAGTTATTAATCCCAGTGTTACTGAGCTTTGGTAAAGTCTGAGTAGACTGATAAATCAATGTGATCAGTTATTAATTTCAGTGTTACTGATTAATCAATGTGATCAGTTATTAATCTCAGTGTTACTGAGCTTTGGTAAAGTCTGAGTAGACTGATAATGTGATCAGTTATTAATCTCAATGTTACTGATAAATTAATGTGATCAGTTAATAATCTCAATGTTTCTGATAAATCAATGTGATCAGTTAGTAATCTCAATGTTACTGATAAATCAATATGATCAGTTATTAATCTGTGTTACTGATAAATCAACGTGATCAGTTAGTAATCTCAATGTTACTGATAAATCAATATGATCAGTTATTAATCTCAGTGTTACTGATACATCAATATGATCAATTATTAATCTCAGTGTTACTGATACATCAATGTGATCAGTTATTAATCTGTATTATTGAGCTCTACTAAAGTCTGAGTAGACTGATAAATAAATATCTCAGAGTTGCTAAAGCCTAAACCACATGATGTAGAAGAAAATGGGATCAAGGTGTCAAGGTGTGTTGGGTTGTTCATAGGTACAGACCACTGCTCAACAGGAGCACCCCTCAAGCCTTCTACTGACCCTGTCTACAGACCATAACAATTTTGCCTTAATCAAAGACGTTCAGGTCACCATGCCTGGCCATATCTCCCACACTGACCATGTTTTTAAAGACTGTGTCCACTCCTTGTCCACTCTGTTAAAAACTCTATAGTCTTTCATAGGACTGCTTATGTCGGCTGGAGGGTTTTAATTCTTGGTCTCTGATTTGATATCTACAAGGTGGACCAACACAATAACATCAGCATCGCTGCAGTGCTGAGAATGATCCACCTCCCTAATAGCACCTCGTGGTCCTGTGGTGGTCCTATGGTGGTCCTGTGGGGGTCCTGATGATTGAAGAACAGGGTAACAAAGTATACAGAGAAACAGATGGACTACAGTCTGTAAGAGTAGAACTATAAAATGCTCAGTGGAGCTGTGTGTTTGAATCCTGAATAGTTTTCAGTCTGGAATCACTATTTTCCCTCGGCTGCGCTCCGGTATGTGCCTGCGAAGTGCGAAACGTTTCTTTTTAGAAATGAAATTTTAATTGCTCACAGTCGTCCCCCCAACCCCACCCTCCAGCTCTTCTTACGGCTCGCAATAAATGATTGAAGGGAAAAACCACAAAGCCTTCAGTCTCCCGGTGCTGGAAAAGGGGACGCAGCATGTTGGCGAAGCCAGCGTCTGTTTTAAAAGGTTACTGTTGCGCTGATTTGTGGCGAAGGGAAAAAAGACCCGAGCGTTCTCGGAGCGTTGTATTTTCAGCCGAGCCGTTGCTATTGTAAGGCTCCTCGGGGGTACGGCAAGGCTCTGAATGGAACATGTATGTAAAATGATTTACAGTCTGAAATGTTTCGCCGTAGGGCCTCCCAAAAACCCAGATGACGGTGGGGAAAGGGGGTTAAGGACCCGGCTCTCGGCCGTAAACGTTGCGTGGAGTAATGAAGTGTTAAGTGATGGAGGAAATTAAAATTGGTAGCATAACCGTGCTGACACAAACATATAGGCTGGCCTGCGCTTTGAGGGAAACCCAAGCTAAGTGAATGTAGCGTTTATGTCAAATCATTCGCGGCTTCGGCGAACAATGCGTGGCTGTATGCGTGCTCGACCGGGCAGGGCTTGTCTAGGTGAGAGTAATGTTCTGCTGGTGATTTTTCTACACGGTGTGTACGCGCTTTCACTCTTTTTAATTGCTGTATACATGCCCCACACAGAAGGCCATTCTCCTTCTCCATGTGGTTGATAATCCCAACCAGACCAGTGACTCAGAGTGTCCCACTAATGGCACTCGCTCATACTTATCTTTCGTCTCAGTGTAGGAGGACTGCTTTACAATCAGGCCCTATGACTGCATTCGTCTACTGCGATCCTTCACCACTTAGAAGTTGACCACTGTGTCTCAAAGCTAGAACTTCTGTAGAGCTGCCATTTGGGATGGGATGAAGAATGCAGTGAACAGCCAGATAACTGAATGTGACTGCCCCTTGTCATTTGTGGCTGGGAGTCCAGGAAAGTATTATAATCCTTGCTGTAAACTTTACCACTGAGACATTGACCACTGTGTCTTAAAGCCAGAACTTCTGTAGAGCTGCCATTGGGGATGAGATGAAGAATGCAGTTAATGACCATCTTGTGCTGGCCTACCTGCCAATTCCTGGTGATGCCACTTGCTGTTTGTAGCTGGGAGTCCAAGAAAAGTTGAGCATCCTTGCTGTATCCTTCATCATCTGAGAAACTGACCACGGTGTCTGAAAGTCTGAACTTCTGTAGAGCTGCCACTTGGAATGGAATAGAGAATGCAGGTGATACCTGGATGACTGAGTGTGATCCTAGAAATCTTCATCATTCATGTAGTATGCACATCGAGTATGAATTTGTAGTATGTAGTATGCATAAGTAGTATGTCTTTGTTACATGAAGTACGCATATCAAATATGTAGTATGCATTTGTAGTATGTGGTATGCATATCAAGTATGTACTATGCACAAATAGTATGTAATATGCATTTGTAGTATGTAATATGCATACCAAATATGTAGTATGCATAGCTAGTATATAGTATGTATTACTAGTATGTATTTGTAGTATGCACATCAAATATGTAGTATGCATTTGTAGTATGTGGTATGCATATTAAGTATGTACCATGTACAAATAGTACGCAGTATGCATAAGTAGTATGTAGCATGCAAAACTAGTAAATAGTATGCACATCCAGTATGTAGTCTGCACAAATAGTATGCATTACTAGTATGTGTTTGTAGTATGCAGTATGCATATCAAGTATGTAGTATGCACATCTAGTATGTAGTATGCATATCAAGTATGTAGTATGCATTTGCAGTATGTGGTATGCATATCAAGTTGTCCTATGGACAAATAGTAAGTAGTATAGAGTATGCGTAACTAGTATGTATTTGTTGGATGAAGTATGCATACCAAATATGTAGTGTGCATAACAAGTATATAGTATGTATTACTAGTATATATTTGAAGTATATAGTATGCGCATCTAGTATGTAGTATGCACAAATAGTATATAGTATGCATTACTAGTTTGTATTTGTACTATATAGCATGCATATCAAGTATTATGCACATCTAACATGTAGTATGTAGGATGCATATCAAGCATGTAGTATGCATTTGTAGTATGTAGTATGCATATCAAGTATGTACTATGCGTAATATTTATTTGTAGTATGTAGTATGCATAACTCGTAAGTAGTATGCACATCTAGTATGTATTATGCATAATTAGTATGTATTTGTTGCATGTAGTATGCATATCAAATATGTAGTATGACTAGTATATACCTGGATGACTGAGTGTGATTGTGCTGGCCTACCTGCCAATTCCTGATGATGCCATCATTCAGCACAATGCTAACTAACTTGGCTAAACGCTTTGTTGACATAACAGAATTAATATCCATGATCGGGAATATGGAGCTGATTCCTGAAAGGTAGCAGGCGCTGGCCTTCACCCTTGGTAGGATCGTGTGGTGGGGTGGACATGGCAAGCACTTGAATTGGACATGCCTAGACTGGGTAATTCCCAACTAAGGACAACAACCACAACAACAACAACAGCAACTCCTGATGATGCGTTACAGCTGCAGGAAAATGAAGTACAGAACACTGAGCACATCCACTCAGTGGTCAATACAAAGCAAGAAAAGAAGGAGCTAGTGGTGTACTTTACTTTTATATTTATTTTTCGCCGCCTTAAAACTTGCTGTTGACACATAACTCATTTTCACCACCAAACGAAATGAATTAACTTAAGATTTACGTCTACTTTCTTAGTGACAAAGACCTCAAAGTGTGGTTCCCTGTTGTTTTTGTTTACATCCAGAAACTGTTTATATAACAACATAACTGTGTAATACAAAAACTTTTGTAAACAAACTTTTTTAAGGCCACTGCAAGCATAGGGACACATTTTGCTAGTGCCCTATGGGATTGTTAAGCTAGTTGCATGACTAGTATGTATTTGTAGTATGCATAGTATGTAGTATGTGCAAATAGTACGCAGTATGCATAACTACTATGTAGTATGCACATCTAGTATGTATTTGTAGTATGTAGTATGCATATCAAGTATGTACTATGCACATCTAGTATGTATTTGTAGTATGCATAGTATGTAGTATGTGCAAATAGTATGTAGTATGCATAACTAGACTGTATTTGTAGTATGTAATATACATATCAAGTATGTACTATGCACATCTAGTATGTATTTATAGTATGTAGCATGCACATCTAGTATGTTGTATGCACATCTAATATGTAGTATTAATAACTAGTATGTATTTGTAGTACATTGTATGCATATCTAGTATGTAGTATGTAGTATTAATAACTAGTATGTATTTGTAAAATGCATACCACTTATGTAGTATGCATAGCAAGTAAGCATTTGTAGTATGTTGTATGCATATCTAGTACGTATTCTGCAAAAAAAGATCTTGAATCTGCAATAAATATCTATCTATTTAGAACATTGGAAATAAAGAATCAAGTGACCATAGGACCCTGAGAAGATAGAACTCTGAGAACATAGAACCCTGGAGAACCAAGAGCCATGTTGTGCTAATGAAGACACAGAGGGTCCAACTCAAATGCAAAGTCCACAACATTCTAAAGAAGAGTTGATAACAGTAGTAGATGATTCACTCACAGAAGAGGATGCATTTGTATTTGTAGTATGCATATCAAGTATGTAGTATGCATAACTAGTATGTATTTGTAGTATGTATATCAAGCTCGTACTATGCATAACTAGTATGTATTTGTAGTATGTAGTATGCATATCAAGTACGTAGAATGCATAACTAATATGTATTTGTAGTATGTAGTATGCAGAACTACTACACTTCAGTTGCCAAGTGTCCATGACAGGACAGCTGCCGTTTACATTGTGTAATGGTTTCATGGTCAATGGGCCAATAGAAATGCTCCAAAATAACTCTGGTTCCATTTACTTACATTAAAACTAAAGACAGGTTTTTATGTAGTATGCATAACAAGTAGGCACATCTAGTATGCATATGTAATATGTAGTATGCACATCTAATATGCACATCCAGTATGCATATCTAGTATGCACATTTAGTATGCACATCCATTATGCACATCTAGTATGCATTTATTATGCATATCTAGTATGCACATTTAGTATGCACATCCAGTATGCATCTCTAGTATGCACATTCAGTATGCACATCCAGTATGCACATCTAGTATGCATATCTAGTATGTAGTATGCACATCGAGTATGCACAAAAATGTAGTACGCACATCTAGTATGCATGACTATTATGTAATATGCATATCAAGTATGTAGTATGCACATCTATGTAGTATGCATAACTAGTGTGTATTTGCAGTATGTAGTATGCACATCTAGTATGATTTAGGAGTGCTGTTATGTGCTAGATATACACATTACATACTTGATTTACATACTATTTGTGCATACTATACACAAGTTGTGCATACTACATGCTAGATGTGCATGCTACATACTAGTTATGCATACTAAATTTAAGTTATGCATGCTACAAATACATACTAGATGTGCATACTATATATGCTTGATATGCATACTACAAATACATACTAATTATGCATACTACATACTAGATATGCATACTACATACTAGATGTGCACACTACATACTTGATATGCATATTGCATACTACAAATACATACTAGATGTGCATACTGCATAATTAATGTGCATACTACATACTACAAATATATACTACTTACATATACTATATACCACAAATACATACTAGTGCGTACTATGCATACTGCATGCTTGAAATGCATACAACATATTTTATATACATACTGATTATGCATACTATATGCTAGATATACACATTAAATACTTTATATACATACTACATAGTTGATATACATGCTTGATATGCATACTACATACTAGATGTGCATACTACATAGTTGATATACATGCTAGATATGCATACTACATACTAGATGTGCATACTACATAGTTGATATACATGCTAGATATGCAAACTACATACCAGATGTGCATATGCATACTACATACAAGATGTGCATACTACATACTTGATATGCGTACTACATACTACAAATACATACTAGGTGTGCAAACTGCATAATTGATGTGTATACTACATACTACAAATACATACTTCTTATATATACACTACATACTACAAATAAATACTAGTGCATACTATGCATACTACATGCTTGAAATGCATACTATATACTTTATATACATACTGATTATGCATACTACATGCTAGATATACCCATTATATACTTTATGTACATACTAGATATGCATACTACATGTGCATATTCATACTACATACTACATACTTGATATGCATATAACAAACTACAAATACATACTATTTGTGCATACTACATATTAGATGTGCATATTACACACTTGATATGCATACTACATACCACAAATACATACTATTTATGCATACTAGATACTAGATGTGAATACTACGTACTAGTTATGCGTACAACACACTCCTGACCACATTCGCAAACAACCTATTGATGTTTTAGCTAAAACACCAGAAGGTTGAGGTGTCATCATAATAAACGAGGAAATTGACAGCCCCCCTCCTTCAATTTTCACTACTTCCCAGTCTAGAAGAAACATCACCCCTTTAGTCTTAAAGAATATCTCCAACTATTTTGCTTCTATTTATATCACTTCTTCTGCTTCGCTGCTGAATGTGGTTTCTTGCCAGGAGTGCAGCAACTTAAACATGATTGACAAGAGGTTAGAATACGGCATCGGGGCAACAGCGCTACTTCTTCATCCTCACATGTTGGACTGATTCTACTCCACAATACAGTGACTCACTATCACCTCTTCAGGTACAAAGTCGTACTACAGTGACTCATTATTACCTCTTCAGGTACAAAGTGGTATTACAGTGACTCACCATCACCTCTTCAGGTACAAAGTTGTATTGCAGTGACTCACTATCACCTCTTCAGGTACAAAGTGGTATTACAGTGCTTCATTATCACCTCTTCAGGTACAAAGTGGTACAACAGTGACTCGTTATCACCTCTTCAGGTACAAAGTGGTACTACAGTGACTCACCATCACCTCTTCAGGTACAAAAGTGGTATTACAGTGACTCATTATCACCTCTTCAGGTACAAAGTGGTACTACAGTGACTCACCATCACCTCTTCAGGTACAAAGTTGTATTGCAGTGACTCACTATCACCTCTTCAGGTACAAAGTGGTACAACCTTGACTCGCTATCACCTCTTCAGGTACAAAGTGGTACTACAGTGACTCACTATCACCTCTTCAGGTACAAAGTGGTACAACAGTGACTCACTATCACCTCTTCAGGTACAAAGTGGTACTACAGTGACTTACTATCACCTCTTCAGGTACGAAGTGGTATTACAGTGACTCACTATCACCTCCTCAGGTACAAAGTTGTATTGCAGTGACTCACTATCACCTCTTCAGATACAAAGTGGTACTACAGTGACTCACTATCACCTCTTCAGGTACAAAGTTGTATTGCAGTGACTCACTATCACCTCTTCAGATACAAAGTGGTACTACAGTGACTCACTATCACCTCTTCAGATACAAAGTGGTATTACACTACAAGACAGGCCAAGGCCTTCAGTAGATATCTCTGTAACACAATTCATAGATACACAGTCAAAACTGTTATTTCTTCATATCTAGGTCATTTTGAGATGTTTCAATCTAAGCATCTTGCAATGTGCACTTTTAAGCAACTCCAACTTTCTGCAGTATTTGTGTTAGCCTAATTCTTTCAGTAAGTCATAGGTTAGCATACAGTGTCCAGACTGTGAAGCAGGGTAAGTCTTGGTGCCCAGAGAGGGGGAAGAATGACCTCAGATTTCTATAATTGCACACCTGGCCATGGCATTCTGTTCTGCTTTGGAAAGCGTCTCCCAGCAGGCCTTTAACCGGGCACTTCCAAGCGCCTTTGTTTATCCTGTTCTCTCAGCGTGAGCCACAATCTGAACTGCGCTGGAAGATGACCAGACATTGGAATTTGCCAATGAAGTTCACAAGGTACGGTAACATTCATGTCCTGATCTTGTACATAACCAGCATCAACTTTTGGACAGGCCTAATCTGAAAGGGAGAACGGGATCATATTTCACACGGCTGAATGGACGACTGAACTTTTTCATTAGTCCAGAGGCACGGGGCAAAGAGACGGAGGTGGGGGAGGAGTGGAGGGTTGGTGAGAGTCTGAGATGGGGGAGGTTGATGGAGAAATGGGGCAGAGAGCAATTTGTACATTAGATTTTCTTTCATGCAATGTTGTTGGGTCTTTGAGTATGCAACTTCACGTGGAACTGCACTACAGAGCTTTGCATTTGTTATACCTGTTGCAGCTCGGCTAATTAGCTAGATATCAAGGCCTTCAAGGGTCTGAATTTGGTGTATTAGGACAGGAAACTGAGCCCCTCCAGGATCACAGATGTGGGTACTAATGAGCTCTATTTACTCAGCTCCATGTAATTGTAATAAAGAGGGGGGTTTGTGCTTTCGGGATTTTTCATATAATCAAACTTCTACTGAATTACTTTTGCGAGGCTATTTTGGAAGTCCCACTGTAGACCTTAAATTTAGCTTAATTATTTTTCTAATATTTCTTGGTTGCTTTGTTTTTGCAACAAGTCCCTAAAGAGACTAGAGTAAAGGCTGCTGTTAGATGGTGGATACACCAAAAAGTTTTAGGGCAGTTATACAGCGAAGACAATAAATGATAATAGGTCAGAAAATATGTTGAACTTGAGCGAACTTAGCAAGTTTTCAACTAAACCAATCGGTTTTTATGTAAGCAAGTCCCGTCCTGACCGTTAAGGACATTGGTTTTGGGAGTTAACCTGAGTCCATTGTTTCTACCACAGCAAGTTGATAAATGACAATCTGTTTTTAGCAGCTCTTTGTATCTACACACATTGTCCATGTTATCAACTCTACTGACTATAAATGAGATACACTTACAGACTGTAGTTCATCTGTTTCTTGGCATACATTGTTTATTCCTTTTCACCCTGTTCTTTAATGGTCAGGACTAGAGATATATCCAATATTCACCGTATTTGGCCACACCCACTTTCAAGCGTGTGTTTCTTCCGCCTTTGTGTTAGAACTTCCGGTCAGCTAACCACAATGAATACAGCTACATGGGAGGAGACTAGAGAGACAGTAAGAAGTTAGAATGGGACAACACTGTCTCCTCCAAGGTTAATAACACAGTGGGCGGATTATATGAAAAGGTGGTCTGAGGTTACCTACGGCGACGTTTTTAATTACTCTGTACTCTCGGAAGGTGTAGACAGTTCAGTAATGAAAAACTATAAAAGTACTAAAGCGTATCAGTACCTGCACAGGGGGAAGGTGGGCCGTGTACTCCTACACACAGACGATGAGTTTATATTTCTGAAAGCCGGTTAAACCCATGTCCAGCCAGCTGCCCGAGCCACTCTGCGTGGGTGTTAGTTACAGTCCAGATAGCCTAGCGCGGTGGACACTGATCAGAAAACAGTTACTTAACTCGCAAGCACCTGACGCGTCTGCTTCCTTGGAGCTTCATAAGCGAGACATCTCTCTGGATAAGGAAGCTCTGGTGCTAGTTCTCCTCCACAGAATGGTAAGAGCAGACATACGGAGATTGGGGTGGATGTTTTAAATTTAGAGCTTCAGTCACAGATGCAGGTCCTCTTCTTTGGAAGGCGGCCCCCCAACACTCTGATCTTTATGTGCTGTGTTCGTAACACAGTTCAAGCCAAGTTTTGCTCTTCCTACAATTACTGACTCCCTCTAACTGAACATATTATGCTAGTCTAGTCATTTTATATGTTTATTGTCATCTTGCTTGTACTTAATATCAACGTATTCGAAGGGGCACCGGAAGTTCTAACACAAAGTAAACAAAGATGGCCCCCATCATGGAAAATAACGTAAATATCGGGCTAATATTTGGTATTTTTTTTATATATCGGCATCGGCCGATATCAGTGTTTCACAGCCCCGTTTTAAAGGCAGGCACCCCAGGCTGAAACCGTTGGAACTGTTCAGCCAAACAAGTGAAAATGAATAATTTATAGTGAACAGTGACGTTTTTAATGAGGTGGTTACGTGTTTCTAGTTACGGTAGTAGACGTGAACCAGAGCGGATGTTTTTCTTGTTAGCTCCGGGGCTAAAGCTAACTGCTCTAGTGTAAGACACATTAACACGTTACTGTTACACAGAGAGTCTCTCCGGAGCAGACAGAGCGTCCCAGACATTACTCAGCTTCCAGCACTCGAGACAAACAGAACTAAAGAAAGAGTAAAGAGAGTCTTTACAGCATATCAGCGTCTCCTCCGTCTATCACGTCGTTCGCGCTGTTTTTTCTCTCTCTCACGCGCGCATCTGTTTTCGTATCTCTCTCAGGAAAGGTACTTCCACACAGCCGACATGTTTACTTCAGTTACAGAGAAAACCTCACTTCACGCTCGGGTTTTTATCACGTTGTGGTAAAATTGCGGTGCTTTAAGGACGAGGGGGCTCAGGAAAAGAGAGAGGGAGAGAGAGAGAGAGATATAGAGAGAGAGAAAGAAATAGAAACATGTAGGCTGTGTGCCGACATGTTTACTGCAGTTACAGAGAGAGCCTCACTTCACGCTCGTGTTTTTAACACGTTGTGGTAAAATTGCGGTTCTTTAAGGAGGAAGGGGCTCAGGAAAAGAGAGAAAGATAGAGAGAAATAGAAACAGTTCTTTAAGGAGGAGGGGGCTCAGGAAGAGAGAGAGAGAGAAAGAAAAGAAAAAGAGTACTGTTTTTTGTTTCTATTTCTTTCTTTTTTTTCTTTCGTTCTTTCTTTCTTCCTGAGCCCCCTCCTCCTTAAAGAACTGTTTCTATTTCTCTCTATCTTTCTCTCTTTTCCTGAGCCCCCTCCTCCTTATAGAAACGCAATTTTACCACAACGGGCTAAAAACCAGAGCGTGAAGTGAGGCAGGCTCTCTGTTTACTGCTGTAAACATGTCTGCTCTGTGGAAGTATTTTTCAACGCACTTCTTAAGAACTGGTTAGTTTTGCGTATGAAGAGATGTATGTTACACTCTTTCAGCAGTAAGGTGGTCATACTGTGTTTTTTGGGGGGCAGATAAAAATATTTAGTTTTTTCTTGTTAAGTCAGTGTTCAATAAATGATGTTAAGTTCAGAAATGTGGTGCATCCACTTCTTGTTATTTCTTCTAGATATCGGCCCTAAAAATCGGCAGCCCATATCGGCCATTGGCTGACCCTAACCTCTAAACATCGGCATCGGCTATAGAAAAACCCATATCGGTCGATCTCTAGTCAGGACCCCCACAGGACCACCACAGAGCAGGTACTATAAGGTTGGCAGATCATTCTCAGCTTTAGAGTGTTTAAACACCTTGGTGTCACTGCTGCACTGAGAACAGTCCACCAACCAAAGCTATCCAGACAACAGTGTCCTGTCTGCAGCAGCCTGTGTTCACTAATGAAGGACTAGAGAACACAAACTGTGCAGTAGTTGAGCTACTGTCTCTGACTTTACATCTACAAGGTGGACCAGCAAGTAGTAGGAGTGTATAATAGAGTGAACAGTGAGTGGAAACAGTGATTAAACACTCTAGTAGCAGCACACAACACACGCTAACACACCACCATCACATGAGTGTCTCTGCAGTGCTAAGAATGGTCCACCACCCAATTAAGTACCTGCCATGTGGTGGTCCTGTGGGGGTCCTGATCATTGAAGAACAGAGTAATAAAGTGTACAGAGAATCAGATGAACTACAGTCTGTAATTGTAGCTCCTATATGGACTGTGATTTTAATGTTATGGCGTATGTGAAACATTAATGCAAGCTATTAGAAGCTCAAGGTTAAATGAGGAGAGTGGGGCTCCAGCTCCAGAGCAGGAGCGTGCTAAAAGCTGGATTTCTGCAGAACAGCTCAGGTGAAGCTGCCAGAAAGTGACTCCCCCATTAAAGGAAGAGAGTGTGAGTTGATTCGAGCTAATTAGGCCTAAGCAGAGTCCTACCTCTGTTTGTCCTCATAAACAATGTCTCTTTGTGCCGGACTTGGAGATGGAGCAATATCATCTTTCCAAGTGCCCACGGCTCCTGCTCATAGACCTGAAACGGGGAGAGCGGGAGAGAAAGGAAGGGAGAGAGACGGAGAGAGAGAGAGAGAGAGTGATTCCCATCTGTGTGGAAAGATAGCCATCTCCAAAGAGACATTCTAAAAGTTCTTTTCCCCAAATTGGACAGAAAATGAGAGAGATAGAGAGATAGAGAGGGAGAGTACAGACGAGATATAGAGACTCCTTTGTGAAAGAATGAGTTCCTCCAGATGCAGGAAAACCCTGGAAAGGTTTTAACTCCCCCTCCTGGTCATAGACCTGCGTTGCAGTTCATGGCTACTGGAAACGCAGATCTAGGACCAGCAAGGACGGATTAAGGTCACTGCCCCCCCCCCAACCTCGTGATCAAGGGCCCTCTAATGGTATGCCCTGCTCTTCTCTAGGGCTACCTTGTAGGGGCTCTCATAACCAGGGAACTCTAAAATTATGCCCCCCTCTTTCCTAGGACCCCTAATAGCCAGAAGTCAGAGTCAGAGCAGTGCCACAATGCCTCATCTAGTTTCATAAAGGGCCCAAAAGCTTGGCTAGGGCCCCCAAAAAGCATGGCTAGGGCCCCCCAAAAGCACCTCAAGGGCCCCTGGGTGCTGGCCCCACTGGCCCAGTCAGTAATCCAGCCATGAGGACCAGTCTATCCCGCCTCACGTCCCAGCGAGGATTATCATACGGTCAGGTTGGAGCTAATCCTAAAGCAGCAGAGAACAGGACTGCCGTCCAGCAGCCGCGACGCTGGGAATCGCTGGCTTCCAAGAACCGGAGTGTGATTAACAAGTTTGCTGCTTTTATAGTACATGAGTAGAAGTGCTTTTACAGAACATTTTTCCGGGTTGACTGCACGACCAGAGTTATTCATTTTTACTCATTGCAGGCTTGTTTTATGCAGGGGCTTTTAAAAACCTCTGGCGCTTTATGATGTGGCTCAAGATGCTCTTAAAACCAGCAACAATTCCAAGGCTACCTACGTGAGGTCTTTATGCACATGCGTAAGCACCGAAGAACTTATTGAAAAAGGCACTTCTTTAGTATTTATGACCATTTACATTTACATTTACATTTACATTTATGGCATTTAGCAGACGCTCTTATCCAGAGCGACTTACATTAGTGCTATGTGTTCAGTTAGAGTATGTATCTCTATCAAGTCCAAACTACTCTTGAGCTCAAACACTGCCAAAAACAAGTGCCAGTGCTGATACCTAGAAAGAAGACAACAAGATATAAGATTAGACACAGAGCAACACCTACAAGACTGGAACACCTACAGAGAAGAAAATAAATACAAGACTACATATACTGTATGTAGTCTTGTATTTATTTTCTTCTCTGTAGGTGTTCCAGTCTTGTAGGTGTTGCTCTGTGTCTAATCTTATATCTTGTTGTGCAGTACTTATCCAGAGTTCCTATAAGATCAAGTGCAATTATGGTTCATACCAATGCTTTAATAGATCAGTGCTTATAAGTGCTTCACAAAGAGACGGTGGTCTTCAGTCTGCGTTTGAAGACCGTGAGAGAGTTCGCTGTTTGGACAGCCAGTGGAGGTCCGTTCCACCATCTGGGCTCCAGGACAGAGAAGCGCCTTGTACCGTGTCTTCAATGAATCTTGAGTGATGGCGGGTCACGCCGAGCTGTACTTGAAGCGCGAAGGGCTCGAGGTGCGGATTGACTTTTGACCATTGCCATAAGGTCAGGAGGAGCTGGTCCATTCTTGGCTTTGTAGGCATCAACTTTAAACTGAATGCGAGCAGCTACAGGAAGCCGGTGAAGGGAGCGCAGCAGTGGAGTGACATGAGTGAACTTGGGGAGATTGAAGACGAGCCGTGCTGCTGCATTCTGGATCAGTTGTAAGGGTCTGATGGTCTGCAGAGGAAGACCAGCCAGGAGCGAGTTGCAGCAGTCGAGCCTTGAAATGACAAGAGACTGGACGAGCACCTGGGTGGCCATGTGACCACTGTATGGCAGTATGTGGAGGAGCATATCATAGGGTAAGGAATGCATGACATTTCCACCAAACCTTTAGAACACATGCATAACCAGACGTGTGGACTTGAGTCCAACTCAAGTCACTAAACTGATGACTTGACTTAGACTTTACCTTTACTGACTAAAACACCCTTTTTTAACATAATAAATCAGGAAAACTGAATCACATAACTGATCATTTTGTATTAAACGGTGCTGTAACGCTAGGCAGCTGAGCTGCACCGCTCAGTTTATCCGTAACCTAGCAACAAGTGAAGTTCTGCAGCCAATCACGGGAAGCTTTTGGGTCACCCAGTGTTGAATTTGTGCGGAGACCAGGTGTTTTATGAACTATATAACATTGTTTTGATGTGAAAGCCTTTAAATTAAAGTGAAAAACATTGTATCCACTCATAACTATTATATATAAACACACATGATAACAACATAAGCTGTGTAAAATCTATGGAACTTGGCCTCAAACTGAAATAATATGGCAAATTATTGATGGAAATGATTGCATAAGTTTGAATGCATAGGACTAATACAGTATAGGGGTCTGCATTATAAGATTTATGACTTGTGTTATGCAGGGATCAAATGCCCATCTCTTTAGTTTAAGAATGCTTATGTCAATAGAATGTCATTATAAAACATCTTATATCATCTTGCGAATGAGTTCCTGATATTGTTGTTTTGTTGTTTTTGAAAGTTATTAATCGTTATGCATGTGTTATGTAGTCACCATGAGGGTAGCCTTATGTCAGGGTTGCTGTGGATGTTGTTAGTACATTATCAATCTCTAAGAATGAGATGTTCATAGAAGAGTAATAAGGCTACATGCATAGGGACTTCATAACACATGCATAAGCACTGGTATGACAAGATGCCTTAAGATATTTCATGAAACAGATGACGTTGCATTGACGCAAGAGTAATACGGTCCCAGTTAAACGATCTGGGAAAAAAAATATGGAAACAAAGTAAAATTGATACAATATAAATCTCTGCATTAGAGGCTCCATTACTTGAATATCAAGGCCTCATAACAACGTCATAAATGGACCACAAATCCATCACCTTAGTTTATAGGTTCTTATGTCAATACAATGTCATTTTCCTCAGAAAACACCTGATACTCTGTCTGGGAGGAAGAGAGCAGGGGCTTGTAATGGCTCCAAGCTTGTCAAGCAGGCCAGGGCCGCTCCAAGACTAACAGCCCAATCTCTGGCGCCCCCCCTCCTTTCTCCAAGGCATCTCGGCCTGGCTCCCAGGACGCTATCCCCTGCCAACTCCTCCTGCGAATGCTGACAAAGCTTTTCATAAATACTCTAGTAATGTTTTGAAACGTGTTTTCAATGCTCGTGCATGTGCTATGAAGTCCCTATTTTGGTAGCCCTCGAATACACTGCCGACTTGCTCCAGAATTTGGATTGTCTAGAAACGAAGTGCCTTGGCTGCGTGTAATGTAGCGGCATACCAGCTCAGGAGTTGGGTTTTGCTAAGCACTGCTAGCTCCTCCTAACCTACGGGGTCAAGAAAACACTTACTGGTTTAACAGGGGAGCCTGCCATCGCTGGACTTCCCCTCAAAGCCCCCCCACTGCTTTCTGGTGACCAGGGAGTCAGAGGTGAGACATTGTTGGACATTCACACCCCAATCTGATCCCCGGCTTGGGGGGGTGCTTGTTGTCTTTCCAAGCTCGTTGAGCAGGCCAGGGGCTGCTCCAAGACTAACAGCATGATCTCTGGCCTCCCTCCTCCAAGGCAGCTAAGTCTGGCTCCCATGGCCCTCTAACCTGCCAACTCCATCATTGGCTCTGGCTGACTGCTTTTAAGTACGGGGGCTGCGGGATCTTAGAGTCATGGGTGTTTGGGAGGGCCATGTCTCACAGCAAGGCGGGATGGAATGAGGCATTGAACGGGAAGGCTAAAGTAGTCTTGCACTCTAATGCCTGCTAAGTAGCCTTCCTCTTGATTTCCTTCTCTGTAGGAGACTCAGGGGACTTAGTCATACACTTGAATACATGATGTCCAGTAAATACCTCCCATCTTGAGCAACCAAGGATAGTATAAACAGACAGAATGGTCACTATGTGAGCCTGAAAGTCTGCCAGTTCCAAATTGTGATATATGAATAACAAGTTTGCAAGCAAGAGCAATCAATCAATCAACAGTACCTCATTGGTAATAGTGGAACCTCAAGCTGCTGGTCAATGTGCAAAATATTGGGGGGGGCTGAGTGTGTCTGGGACCCCCTCATTAACCTCTTTGAAACTGTCCGCTGGAATGTTGAAAGTCTGAGGGTTCTGAGGCGGGGTCCTTGAAAATAAAGGTTGTTATGCTGTCATAGCAGCTTCACCCACAATCGGTAAGTTTCAGTCTTTGGTATTCTTAACAAACTACAGCTACAGCTCTGGTCTGCCTCAGGGTGGCACTGTAGCAATTAGGTTCATGCAGTTGGTTCTTCATAGTCTAGAATGCCTCTGGAAAACTTTACAATATGTCATGACATGCCTGCAAATCTGAAAACTTGCCCAATTTTCCAAAGAGCTTGGTCAAAATAATGAGTTGCTGTTTGTTCCTCAAGCTGAAGATACAAGAGGAGATGTGTAAGATCTCCGTGTGGAACGTGTGGAAAAGAGCATTACCAAACTAGAACAGATCATTTCCAGAAGAACTGTTAAACCAGATGTTTTATTGCAATGAAAGCTGTACATGGCCAGCCAACATGGGACCCTCCAAAATACCAAGGGGGATTTTGCACACTGCTGCTGGTCACACATTTCATCCACAGCTATTTTCATCTCAGCTTTATCTCAAGAAACAAACTTTTCAAGGAAGCGTTTTGGCCATGTAGGTCCCTAGAGATGCAAACTGGTCCTAAACTTTGACTAAGGTTTTAGCGAAGTCTTTGTTTTTCTTATATTCACCAGGAACACTTGAGGACCAGACGACTGATTGGCTGTTCCTGAACAGAATAAACTAGAACAGAAGATGTAACCTCTTAATGTTAGTGAGTGAAGCTTCAGTGATGTCTTTAAAGATTATATACTCCAGACAAATCTCAGATAAAGAGCTTTTAAGTGAGACTGGAAACCTGGGTTGTGTGCAACCAGGCCTTCTGAGCACCTTTGGTGTAATTAAGAGTCTCCACACCTGGTCCTAGTCCTAGAAGTTCCTGACCATTTTCCCAGATTTACACTGAAGACTCACAAACCATAAACCAAAAGCATTGTGGCGAAGGAAGTTATAAAACAACTTAAGTTTGGGAGAAGAACAATGCCCTCCTCGCTATTATTACATGCCCTATACAAACCACTCTCTGCCTGCACCTTCTTGTGACGAAATTTACTTGGTAAGGGGGGCCTGGCTTCAAGCCTCAGCAGCCAAAGCCACCATCGCAAACCGATATTTGAACTAAGAACCACTTGACTTTGAGGGCATGGCTCCTACAACTAAGACACCTCATATGAAGCAAGACTGGAAACCTGGGTTGTGTTCAGCCAGGCCTTCCTAGCACCACAGGTGTACTTGGAGTCTCCACAGCTATGACCCACGAGAAACTTGGTCCTAGAAGTTCCTGACCAGTTGGTTTTTTTTGGACATTTGACACTGGACAAATTCCCAGCTTTACACTGAAGGCTTGCAAACCTTAAACCAAAAGCCTTGTGGCAAAAGAAGTTATGAAACAACTTAAGTTTGGGAAAAGAACCACGCCCAAACTCCTCCTCACTATCATTACATGCCCTATATAAACCACTCCTCTGCCCTCATCTTCTCGTGATGGAATTTGCACCACCTCAGCTCCTCCATCTCCTCCAACTCTTACTCACTCTTTGCTTGGCAAGGGGGGGCTGGCTTTAAGTCTCAGCAGCTGAGGCCACCTAGAACTCCAGCCCAAGTTTCTGAGAGTTCCTCTTCCTTTGCCCTGTCCTAGTGGTCCACACTTCGCAAGCAGATATTTATACAGAGGTGGAACTATCTGACTTTGAAGACATGGCCCCTACCAGTTAGCCACATCATGTAGGAGCTGATAGAAGGTTCTTAAACTCACAGTGAAGATTTGTGGCTTTGAGTCAAACTGAGTGTGTATGTTAGTCTGTAGGGGAGGTGGGGGCTTTGGAGAGGTAGAAAGGTGAAATGGGGCCAATATAAGGGGGTCATTTTGGAGATCAGCAAGGAAAAAGCTTGAAAAAGTTAATACCAGTTGCAGGTCCAAACCAGTTTTAAAAGAGGGCCACAGGATCTGACAGAGGGGCTTGGTAGAGAGTCAATTGTATTTATTACCAACCTCTCACATTTAATTGTATAATAAATAAAGTTGACTGCACTCTGATATGCTAGCTGAATGTTTGGGTGTCTGAATCCTGCAACCTGATTGGCTAGTACATTGCAATTTGAGCGGTGTGAGTGATGCATCCCAATTGGTTAGATGAATCCTGTCATATGACTGTCTGCCTCAGTGCTGTCTTCTGAATTAATCAATCAACCTTTAGTTTCACTCAGGAGTAAATGGAGGGAGACCCTCGTTTACAATGTTGCCGAGCATTACAATTATTAAACCAAAATGGATTGAGAATAAATTAAAATGAATTTTAACGAGTACTTAAAATGTAAAAGAAACAATAAGAGACAAAATTAAGTACGATATATATTAAAAGAAAAACAAATAAAAACTGAAAAAGAAACTACAATCAGGAATATGACAAAGATAAAAATAAGTCAATAAAAGTAGATAGAAATATAGAAGTAAAACTTAAAATAGTAAAAAAAATTATAGTAAATAAATACATGCATAAAAGTAATAATAATAATAATAATAATAATAATAATAATAATAATAATAATAAAATAAATAAATAAATAAATAAATAAATACATTAATTAATTAAAAGAACAACTGAATATCAAGATTTTCAAGATAGCAGATTTTCCCAGTTCAGTAAAAGCTCTAGGAACCTGAAGGGTGATCCAATCACTAGAGCGAGTTTTGTAATTTGTATTATTCTCAGTGAGCATTGTTGTGATTTACGATGGCATACGGCCAGAAAGTGCTTTAAAGATAAAAAGAAACCAATGTTTTTCTCGAGGCACATCAAGAAAAGACCAGCCAACCTTTTCATATAATTAACAGTGATGTGTGCTGTAGGGGTCACTAGTAATAATTCTTAATGCCGACGATATATATAGAATCTAATGGTTTCAATGTGGCTGCAGATGCATGTCTGTAATAGATCATTGGTTGTGCTACTATATGCACTGGCCTTATACACAGAGATCACTGCAGTGCTATGTTATTGGCCAAACTTAAATTGCTTGAGTACTAATGAATGTAGGCAAACTGTAGCCAAACCATATACTGATACCGTGACTCTTAGTGAACAATATAATAATAAATGAAGATAAATGAAGATAATATGTTACAGAAATACAACATCAACTCTGTTGGTTCTAAGAGCGTTTGCAGAACATTGCCACAAGAGGGAGCCACAATCACATGTACCATTACCACAAGTGGGACCAAATGTTGTACGACCATCCACTCTCCCGTCTGCTTTACCAGAAACACCTATTTGGCTCCTCCACTCATTGCCAACTTTCCTGATCTTATAGGTCCACAATATAGGCATTCATCATTGGCCAGTCTCTGGCCACAATCTGTGGTCCAGATATTATTTAACTTATTCTCAGCATAGCAGTGACTATAAGATGGTAGGGTGTCTGCTTTTGGTATGAGGGTGCCATCCAGAAATCTCCAGAACAACTCTGATGAGGAACTGACCAATTATGAAGGGGTAGAAGATGGCAGAAACTTTACACCAGCCAGGTGGAGCTACAAGGTACTTTGAACCATAAATGCAACATATTGTTCCCTCATGAGGGGGCATGCTGGTGTGGCGGTCAGCACTGTCGCCCCACAGCAAGTTGGGTTCCCGGTCTGGTCCGTTCTGTGTGCATGTTCTCCTCAAGCTTGAGTCCAAACACATGTTAGGTTGATTGGTCACTCTAAATTGACCATAGGTGTGAATGTGTGGGTGAGGGTTTGTTGGCCATGCAATGGGCTGGCGACCCGTCCATGGTGTACCCAGCCTTCGCCCACTGGGATTGGCTCCAGCTCTACCCCATGACCCTAACTAGTGGGATATAGTGGAAGATATTGGTTGGATGGATGAATAGATGTTCCCTCATATATGACACTGAATTGGTGCTAATCATTCAATGTTATGCCTAAATGTATAGAAATCACATGCTTGCCTTTATCATCACAGCCTGGTAGCATTGTGTAAGGGGGGTGACCTTCAAAGGGGGGGGGGGGGGTGATTTTTTTAAATCCTACTAAACACTCAAAATCTCCAAAAACGCTGAATTGCCTAAAAATGACACTTAACTACAGTGGCTGCACCGTCGTGCTGCCAGCAGCTCTGTTTGAGTCCGAATGTGAGGTACAGTATATCCAGATTTAAACTGATCCGCACGTGGGCCGCTTCTGCGCGCAGCCCACCAGAAATTTCCAAATGCTGTTGACTCACTCCTGCTAAGAGTCTACCGTCGTGGGCTGTTAAGAACCCAGAGTTATGACTCAGCGTGTGATCCAACTGTTTAACTGCATCCATTCTTCCATATGTGCTGTTTATTTAAACATATTAGTGTACATAGTAGTTTACACGGCCCCTCGAGTAAACAGGTTGTTGTTCAATTCTATGGAACCTTCAGACTTTCTAGGCCTTCATAGGAAGCCAAATAATTTCTTATATATTACACTGAGCTGTTCATTTGTTACATAATGAAATCATGCCCCAGACCCCACCTAAATTTGGACCAGTTGGTTAGGACCTCATGTGTCCACTAACTTTGGGAACTTGCAGTGGAATCCACAAACAGATTCTTTTGGTTTTCAATGGTGGGACCAATTTTGTGTGAAGAAATGGGCCTTCACCAACATCCTGGCACCCATTGTCCTAGTTCCTTGAGGAGCTTATCTTATGAAGAAATATGTAGAAGTATATTATCATGACTCAAAACCTCATACACAACACAGTCCAATCTCAGTATTTCATTGTTAGACTGGAAACTATTATCCAGTAATCGTTTCTCTCTGGCATCAGCCAAAATAGTAACTTTACAGGAGAGAGCAAAACACTCTTTCCTTTCAATGTAAGTCAATGGAACCAGAATTTTTGTCAAGTGATTTTAGAGCATTTCTATTGGTTGATTCGTGCTGAAATTTTCAGAATGTAAATTAAATGATGTAGAAAAAAAAAATCGACAAAAATGGAGGTACATGTTTTTCTTTGGACAGCAGTGATATATGTACCAAATTATATAAAAATATAATTATTTTTAATACAGCCTTACATGTTACGCTGCACCACAGGCTGGAGACCTGGATTTGAGATCAATGGCACGCCTAAAGAACATCAGGTTAGCTACTTGAACTCTGCCTTATGGTGTCCCCCAGGGTTCAGTCCTTGGCCCACATTCTTATTGATCATTTTTATGCTTCTATTTGGTAATATTATCCGAAAACAGTTCCACTGGTATGCAGATAATACTCACATTTACATTTGCACCAAGCCCACTGATACACCGACTCACTGCCTGGTTGTGATTAAGAACTGGAGGGCTAAGAATCTTCTTAAAATACATAATCATAAATCAGAAGTTGTTCTTATTCTTATTGCATCGCCTTCCACCTTTCAGAAAACTGCTCGACCTACACTATCCATCCAAGGTTTCATCCCACTCTCTGTGGCCCAGGTCTGTAATCTTGGTGTTATTCCAGATTCTACATTTTCTCTGGAGGCTCATGTTAACAACAACTAAAATTGAATTTTTCCACCTCAAAAGCATTGCATCCCTCGCTCACTGACTTTGTAACTGAAACCCTTGTACATGCCTTTATTACATCCACACTGGATTATTGCAACTCAGTTCTAGCCATACTCCCTGCTATCTTCCAGTCCAAAACCTCATACAATATGATGTCGGTCCAACCTTTGCAGCTATAACAGCTTCAACTCTCCTGCGAAGTCTCTCCACGCGGTTTAGGAGTGTTTATGGGAAGGTTTGACCATTCTTCCAGAAGACCATTAGTGAAGTCAGACTCTGATGTTGGACGAGAAGGCCTGGCTCACAGTCTCCACTCTAATTCATCCCAAAGGTGTTCTATCAGGTTGAGGTCAGGACTCTGTGCAGGCCAGTCAAGTTCTTCCACACCAAACTCGCTCCTCCATGTCTTTATGGAGCTGCTTTGTGCACTGGTGGGCAGCCATGTTGGAACAGGAAGGGGCTGTCCCCAAACTGTCCCTACAAAGTTGGGAGCATGAAATTGTCCAGAATCTGTTGGTCTGCTGAAGCATTAAGAGTTCCTTTCACTGGAACTGAGGGGCCGAGCCCACCTCCTGAAAAACAACCCCACACCATAATCCCCCCTCCACCAAACCGCTGAACCCAGACTCGAATTGCCTCACTCCAGAGAACACGTCTCCACTGCTCTAGAGTCCAGTGGTGGCACGCTTTACACCACTGCATCATTGCGCTTGGAGATGTTAGGCTTGGCTGCAGCTGCTCGGCCATGGAGATTCATTCCATGAAGCTCTCTATGCTCTGTTCTTTAGCTGATCTGAAGGCCACATGAAGTTTGGAGGTCTGTAGTGATTGACTCTGCAGAAAGTTGGTGACCTCTGTGCACTATGCTCCTCAGCATCCGCTGACCCGCTCTGTCATTGTACGTGTTCTACCACTTGGTGGCTGAGTTGCTGTCGTTCCCAATCACTTCCACTTTGTTAGAACACCACTGACAGTCCACTGTGGAATATTTAGTAGTGAGGAAACTTCACGACTGATCCAATGTTCTTGTTTTATTGTTATATGCCCCCAACCCCCAGTTGCACCAGTTAGTTAGGACATCAGGAGCTGACTTGAAGGTTTAATGAGTTCACCAACTTTGGGAACTTGCAGTTCCCAAAGTCTACAGATGGATTTCTCGGTTTTCAATGGTGGAATCAATTTTGGTACCTAGAACACAGTCCAATCTAAGCATTCCTCTCCTGATATTCTGTGCATTTGTAATGTTCCCTGCTGAAGGATTCCCATTCATACTTAATAGAGCTTGCAAATGAGGCATGTTGGTGGAAGCGTGAATGGTGCTGAGATGGAACTGGTCCTTGGTTTGCCCACTTTGCTCACCCTGCCCAGACTTCCTCTGTCCGGAACCCTGCGCTGGAGAGATAACAGGCCTGGACCAAGTAGCACGGATGTCAGGGGGGAAATGCAAGGAAATGCAAGGGAAAATGCCTTGAGAGCGAAGATCAAGAGAAGCCTTGTGGACCTCCTCGACACAGATAGCACTGCAAATGAAAGCACGGCACGTGTGATATCAGGAGGTTTTCACATTCAAATGAGTGAGAAGAACGAGGAGGTGAAACTCTCCTCTGCGTTAGCGGCTCCAGAGGGACCGAGGCTTGGAAGCGGATGCCTGACACAGGGAACAAAAGTAAGCTCAGCTTTCGCACCCCTTCACAGCATCGTCTTTATTAGCGTTCCTCGTGAATCTTTCGATTTTCAGCCCTCGTCTGCAGGACCTCATGCCCGAGAATAATCGCGTCGTCTCGACAGGTAAGTTTCTTTCCCCTCCCAAGCTTATCAAACTTTAAATGAGTCTCGGAGTGATTGACAGCCTGCCAAAACGAACCCCTTCACAGATAACGCCTCTTCCTACGAACACTATTTAATTAAACCCAGCTTCACACTCAGGGGAGTAAATAAACCCGAGCATCTAAACTAGGCAGGAAAATCATGACATGCCCTCATAAAAAGGTTTCTACTGCCGCAGACACCTGAAAGGAGACGTGTGACAGTTGGTTATTGGCTTCATGCCAACAATTTGTAAAGAATGGAATAAAATACTCATTATATAAGTCCTCAACTGCTTGTACAGTCAAAATCTGTATTAGAAGTTTTGAACCTCATGGGGCTCCAGAGCTTCACCCTTAGAAACCGAGAGTAATTCCGTGCAGCTGTTCAAGTACAATTACAAACACAAGTACTAGAAAAGTGCAAACGCCAGATGGTTGCGCAGCTTAAGCAGTGAGAAGAGTGAGGGATGAACAAACGACAAGTAGAGGAGTGCAGGTCAGTGTGTTTGGGGGTCTGTCCTGAGTGAGTTTATGCAGTTTGGAGGCTGTAGGTTTAACGAAACCATGATGTTTGGGTGCACTTGAAAATGAATGGGACCCTATGGGGGGAAAAAAGAAGGATGGGAAATAACAACAAACAGATGAGTGCAGGTCAAACCAACAGTGCAGTCATGGTCAGGGGTCTGCCCTGAATCAGTGTCTGTCGGTCGAGCAGAAGTAGCTTAGATGAGCATGCATTTTTCCATCCTATTCATTCTCTATGGCAAAAATTCCAATTGGAATTCCACTCCAATCCTGAATCTATGCATCCAATCAGAAGGCTATATACAAGCCCAGATCACAAAATCAGACCAGACAATCTGGAGTTGGAACGGTGCTGATAGTATACTTTATTACTTGTTTAAATTTTCCCACTTGGACAAGTTGGAATTCCCCACATGCTAGGACACCACAATGGAGAAATTCCAAAACGCTAAAGCAGGTTTTCTATATACAAGGTGAGTCTTATATATCTCTTTCAAGCATTTTTATAATATTTAGCTTTCTTGCTAGTTAATTAAATCAATGTAATTAAAAAAAATGTTTTTTATACAGTTGATATGTTTTATATACATATAAAAATACATGTACATGTTGTTGGTTATTAAGTTCATGTTATCTAAAAACACTTCTTCACCATACACCATACAATGTGTTGGATCGTAATTCCATCAGCAACTGGCAGAAGTCAAAAAAAGCTAATGCACAACATTGCTTTCATATTTTATTGGCCCAATGCCATATTTTTTAATGGTAGATGCTGAAAGAATTTTGATATCTTCATGAATTTGGCTCATTTTTGATTATACATGCAAAATATCCTTAAATAACTTCAAAACTAAAGTTCCAAAACAAGTGTCTGCTTAGATACCCCTTCAGAAACTGTGTGTTTGGAGTGTTTGTGAGCTGAAAGTGCAGTAATTTGAATAGGGGTCCAGTCTGTTGCTCATGACTGAGTGAAAATACACTATTAGGATCAGATAGACTTGCTTTTTATTGATTTTCTGTTCTCTTGGAATCAGGCTTTATTTTTAAGGCTGGTATATTATTATTATTATTATTTGGAGCTGAATTGTTTGCTGGTGGGTGGTCCGAGGTGGGTAAAATCACCTTGGTCAGTGGGAGGAGTGTCTGCTGAGTGTTTTCGGCGGAGAACTAATTTTAGACTTTTGGTTGTGTTTTTCAGCCAAATTACTCACTGATTGATGGTCTGCTAAAGGTTCTGATATGTCAGACCATCTCTGTAGCTGAAAAGGTGAGAAGACAGCTATGCATGTTGGGTTCTAAGTGTTAAAGGTTTTGGACTCTGTGGTGCTTTAATACACCAAGGTTTGAGACCCTGTGGAGCTTCAGAAGATGAAGGTTTTGGACACTGTGTGGCTTTAGAACATAATGGTTTTGGATCCTGTGTAGCTATAGAACAAAGGTTGTGAACCCTGTGAAGCTATAGAACATGAGGGTTTTGAACCCTGTGAAGCTATAGAACATGAGTATGTTGGACCCAGTGGAGCTATAGATCATGAGGGTTTTGGACACTGTGTATCTATAGAACATAAAGGTTTTGGATGCTGTGGAGCTATAGAACATGAAGGTTTGGGACACTGTGGCACTATAGAACATAAAGGTTTTGGACCCTGTGTGGCTATAGAACATGAAGGTTTTCGACACTGTGGTACTATAGAACATAAAGGTTTTGGACACTGTGGCACTATAGAGCGTAAAGGTTTTAGACCCTGTGAAGCTATAGAACATGAAGGTTTTGGACCCTGTGTAGCTATAGAACATAAAGGTTTTGGACACTGTGGCACTATAGAGCATAAAGGTTTTAGACCCTGTGGAGCTATAGAACATAAAGGTTTTGGACACTGTGTAGCCATAGAACATGAAGGTTTCGGACACTGTGGCACCATAGAACAAAGGTTTTGGACCCTGTAAAGGTATAGAACATGAAGGTTTTGGACACTGTGGCACTATAGAGCATAAAGGTTTTGGACCCTGTGAAGCTAAAGAACATGAAGGTTTTGGACACTGTGGCACTATAGAACAAAGGTTTTGGACCCTGTGAAGCTATAGAACATGAAGGTTTTGGACACTGTGGAGCTATAGAACATGAACGTTTTGGACACTGTGAAGCTATAGAACATGATGGTTTTGGACCATGTGGAGCTTCAGCTTTCATAATGAGCCACATTAAAATCTTAAAGTTTGGGACCAAATAGTGCTCCAGCTCATATGATGATAATGAGCCCATTGGAGCTTTAATGATGATGTGTTAGGTGGGCCAGCCGGAATGAACAGAATCAATTATGGGGTTTTGGACCACCAAAGTTCCAGAATTTGAAGATTTGATATTTAGTACTACACCAAAGCTTGTTGGACCCTGCGGAGCTACAGAACCTGAAGGTTTTGAATAATGCGGTGCTTCAGCTCTTATGATAATATTAAGCCAAATTAAAATCTTGGACTTAAAGCTTTGTTAGAGCTTCAGCTCTTATAATGATGTAGAGTCTGTTGGAGCTTCAGAACTTATGATGATATTGAGCTACATTAACATCTTAAACTTTATGAACTTTTAGGCCAGGTAGTGCTCCAGCTCCAGAAAGAACTTCAACTCTTATGATGATGTTAAGCTGTTTTGTATTGGGTAGAGCTCCATAACTCAAGGTTTAGCGCCAGAGCCCCGACTTGAAGGTTAGAGTTCTAGAACTTGAAAGCTTTGGATCAGCTCCAGACCTTTCAGATCAGGTACAGATTTTCATTTAAATACAGGTTCTCAGATCAGAGATAAACGTTTTAAGGCCGGTATCATAGTGTGCAGGTATCTACACGCTGCAACAACCATGTATGAAATCATTTTTATAGGCTTCCCCCTCGGGCTTGTTTACAGAGGCCTCATAAAGGATACTCGTTAGCAGAGAGGTGAAGCAATCGGAAACCTTCGCCTGGACACACTGTCCTGTTCCTGTACCAATGCAAACGCACATGTGCGAGTAGATCCACCAGTTTTGATGGATGAAGACCTTCAGAGCTCGAACACATCAATATGAATCTACAGCAGTTTGTAGTCAGTCAGATTCCAGTTATGTTTTGGTCAGAAAAAAAACAATGAAAACTTTTGGTCTATGGCGCTAAGTTGAACTTTACAAAGGTTTTGTGAGGAAACCTATGATGAGCGCATTAAAAAGGTTTTGGCCTTGTGAAGAACCTAGATCACCAGCTCATAGGAAGAAGAAGGTTGAAGGTTAAAGGTTTTGGAACATGTGGAACTTCAAATCTTATAAACACACTGGACTGTGTGGAGCTTCTTAACTGCAAAAAGGTTTGGGACATCTGGACCTTCAACAATAATAAAGGTTCTGGATCTCAAGAATTGGAAGATTTTGGACCCAGTAGAGCTCCAGTTCTTATAAAAGGTAGGTCAAGGTGAAATGTTGAAATTTGAAGGCTTTGGATTAGACCCTGCATAACTCATAGGGATTGCTGATGAACAATAGCGATGTGTCAGCTTAGAGGGAGGAGGTCAAGCAGCTTGCAGACTAGTACTGTGACAACAATCTCTCTCTCAGTGTTGATAAGATGAAAGTGATGATTGTTGACCTCAGGAGGACATGCCAAGCCAAGAAAGCCCAGCAGTGACTTCATATCCTGTGTAGGACTCCTCCCAACCCTAGTCATGGACTATTAATCCTACTGCCATTTAGCAGACGGCATCATGGCATCTATTCCACCACCACCAGACTCTGCAAGACACACTGGTGCCCCCCAACATGCACCTGGACTAATCTAGAGCCTCCTCAACACACATCTGGATTAATCTAGATCCTCTCCAACACACATCTGGACTAATCTAAACCCTCTCCAACATACACCCTGACTAATCTAAACTCTCTCTGACATGCACCCTGACTAATCTAGACCCTCTCTAACATGCACCTAAACTAATCTAGATCCTCTCCAACATGCACCTGAACTAATCTAGATCCTCTCCAACATATACCTGGACTAATCTAGACCCTCTCACACATACACCTGGACTAATCTAGACCCTCTCCAACACACATCTGGACTAATCTAAACACTCTCCAACATACACCCTGACTAATCTAAACCCTGTCCAATTTACACCCTTACTAATCTAGATTATCTCTGACATACACCTGGACTAATCTAGATCCTCTCCAACATACACCTGGACTAATCTAGATTCTCTCCAACATACAACTGGACTAATCTAGACCCTCTCCGACATGCACCCTGACTAATCTAGACCCTCTCCGACATGCACCCTGACTAATCTAGACCCTCTCCAACACACACCTGGACAAATCTAGACCTTCTCCAACATACACCTGGACTAATCCAGACCCTCTCCAACATGCACCCTGACTAATGTAGACCCTCTTCAACATAAACCTGGACTAATCTGGATCCTCTCCGACATACACCCGGACTAATCTAGACCCTCTCTGACATGCACCCGGACTAATCTAGACCCTCTCCAACACACATCTGGACTAATCTGGATCCTCTCCAACATACACCCTGACTAATCTAGACCCTCTTCAATACACACCTGGACTAATCTGGGCCTTCTTCAACATACACACTGACTAATCTAAACCCTCTCCAACATACACCCTGACTAATCTAGATCCTCTCCGACATACACCCGGACTAATCTAGATCCTCTCCAACATACACCCTGACTAATCTAGATCCTCTCCAACATATACCCGGACTAATCTAGATCCTCTCTAACATACACCTGGACTAATCTAGATCCTCTCCAACATACACCTGGTCTAATCTAGACCCTCTCCGACATGCACCCTGAATAATCTAGACCCTCTCCGACATGCACCCAGACTAATCTAGACCCTCTCCGACATACACCTGGACAAATCCAGACCCAAAACGGTTAAAGGTTTAAGACTATTTGAAGGTTGAAGGTGTTGAATCATGTAGAACCTCAGTTCTTATTAAGATGTTGGGCCAGGGTAAACTTGACGAATCCTCAGCTCTTATAAAGACGTTAGACCAGATGGAACTCTTGAACATGTGAACACCACTTGATGTAACAAAACAGTAAGTTCACTTACATGGGTGGAAACCAAACAAGCCAGTATTGCATATACAAAACATAACAAAACAGCCACGTGAGACACTGTAAGCAAAGATAAACCAACGGTTCACTGCATGAAACAACCACGGGCTGCAACACTCACTGCCCACAGCCACTTCGTCCTTGAATAAATAAACTCTGGCACTTAATACCGTGGCCGCCACAGTCAAACTAGTGGAAATAAATATAAGCCGAGATGAGTTAATCACTTTAACCAAGGCCAAGTGAGGGAGGTGTGCAAAGCACAGCAGGAAATAAATAAACAGCTTGACTTCATATTAACATTACAAAGACTGCTTTTGCAAGCCACAACTAAATCTTCTCAACAGTCTGTCCACTCACTCATGCATTTATGATTGAGCTCTGTTTCAAAGGTCAACAGCACCATCTGGCCTTGGCGAAGGGTGCATATGTATAGATGAGAACAAATCCTAAATATGACCACAGAAGCACTGCTGACATTTTCTATGGTCAGCAGGAAACATTATATTGGCTGAGCTATATGGCCAAAAGTATGTGGACACCCCTCCCATTTACTGAGGTTAGGTGTTTCCTCCAGTCATGTGGGTGATTCTTCAAATGCGGGCTCTTTTGCCATCTTAACTTTTGTAATGTTTAGTTTTATAAAGTAAAGCATTTTTACTTGAGTTTCATTATAAAATCACACTTTTAGACTTAATTATATTAATATAATTTATATTTCTACATAATTTAAAAGATACTGATGGTGAAATTAAAAACCTGTCATTACAATCAACAAATGTCATTACCATCTCAACAGGTTAGGTGTTGGTAATGACGTGTTGCGGTATATATATATATATGTTTGGTTTCCACCCATGTAAGTGAACTTACTGTTTTGTTACATCAAGTGGTGTTCACATGTTCAAGAGTTCCATCTGGTCTAACGTCTTTATAAGAGCTGAGGATTCGTCAAGTTTATATATATATATATATATATATATATATATATATATATATATATATATATATATATAGGATGACTGACATTGTTCACATCCAGCAATTGAGTGTTTGGATCATGTGGAACTGACACTGTTCATCTGAAGCTGTTACGTTCATCTCTTTCATTTGCACTTCTAAGAATAGAAGAAGGTGTGAAGGTGTGAGAAGGTGATACTTGCTGAATGTGAGGTGGGTAAGTGGGTTGCTGACTGTAGTGTAGCGCCTCATACAACCTGCTATCTTCATGATCACTGATCCCTGAAGTCATTGCAGATGTAAACATATTTTTATTCGGTATACATATCCACTTTACCCTAATGCACAGTGGTGTGCTTCCAGAAAAAAGGATATTCATTTAAATAAAGGTTCTCAGATCAGAGATAAACGTTTTAAGGCTGGTATCAGAGTGTACAGGTATCTACATGCTGCAACAACCATGCATGAAATCATTTTTATAGGCTTCCCCCTCGGGCTTGTTTACAGAGGCCTCATAAAGGATACTCGTTTGCAGAGAGGTGAAGCAAGTGGAAACCTTCGCTGGACACACAGTCCTGTTTCTCCACCAATGCAAACGCACATGTGCGAGTAGATCCACCAGTTTTGGATGAAGACCTTCAGAGCACATCAATCTACAGCTGTTTGCTCTGTTTTCAGTGCAGTCATGTTTTGGTTGGAAATGACTTACAAAAATACAAGACTATGAAGGTTTTGGACCAGCTCATAGGAAGATCTGCAAGGTTTGGGACCATGTGGAACTTAAGGTCTTATAGTGACATCAGACTGTGTGGAACTCTAAGGTTTGGTGACGTGGGTTTTCAACGGTTATGAAGATTCTGGAACTCTCAGGTAGAGGACCAACTCTAAAAAATCCAGATGATCTAAGTTTTCCTAAGTTAAGATTTCTCCTGGACGCCCCAGACATTGTATGAATGTGTTCAGTTCCTTCAGCAGCAATCTTGATTTAGCTTAATGAAGTACTGAGCAGTCAAAGCAGGTATTAGTTAGACATGGTATCTGCCAGATTCTGAGTGGGATGGGCTTCTCGTTTAAAGAGGGGAGATTCAGTGCTGCATGGCTGTGCAGTCCTAGACTTATAAGTTCTTAGATAGCTTACTTCAAAATGTACAGAGTATATATATATATATATATGATGGGACATTTCATAATTGCTTCCAAACTATATTATCCATTAACTTACATTGAAAGTGAAGAGGTTTTTGCCCTCTACTCTAAAGTTATTATTATGAAGATTCTAGTTTTTCATTTGACAGCTTCGTTATATATTTTTGCATTTGGAGGCATTTGACTGTCCCACCCCATACCACCCGTCCCCCATATACCTCACTATTCCATATCCCTGGCACTCTCCCGCCTCAAGTTCTGGACCTCCTGCATTATTTACGTCTGTGGTTGTAATTTGCCATTTTTTGCTAGGAAACGACTGCAGAGCCACAGACCACCGATTGCGTGACCCCGCAGAGTCTCCTGTTGTGCAGCATCCGGCATGCAGCCTGATTATAAAACAGAATATATGACCACAGTTTTTCCCCTGAGAGCCACAGTCATTCTCTATCTGTCTCTCTTTTTCCTTGTCCACTTTGTCTCTCTCTCTCTCTCTTTTCTAGCCTTTTTCTTTGTGTCTGAGGCAAAATGGGGGGGGTTGGGGGGGCGTGGAGTCTACAGATGCCTAAGGATAGAGCTGTCAGTTCACTGCGGGTGACCTTGAGCTGCCTGTCAGCGGCAGTCTTATTGGAGCTGGTACGTGTGCCTTCGCATGCGTACAAGTGTGTGTGTGTGTGTGTATTTGTCACTGTCCGTGTGTGTGTGTGCTCAAGCATGGCGCTCTGCACCAATGGGGAAAGCAGAATTCTGGCCTCAGGTTTGGTCCGCAGTCTGACCGCTTGCTCGTCTCTGTATTTATTTCTGAAGCGGCGACAGAGCTATATGTAACATCCCTCCCCGCTAATACGCCTCCTGAGGCCCCGGCAGCGGTGCGGGATCCGTCACACCCCATGCACCAACACCTTACAGACGACCATTCAGTCTCCAGTAAGAACTTCTCTATGGTCAGCCTATAACAGAGTGGAGCAGATCCCGGAGTATCCACTTCTGGATACATTCACATCTACAGCTCGTATCCAGAGTAGCGTACAGTGTTACAGAGGCAGGTGGATGAAACTGTTATAACTTTATACCCGAAAAAGGTTGATCAGCCAAGACATTGGTCGTTGCTTCTGCTGGCCTAATAGTGGGCTGACTGGGAGTCAGTAGTCACCCAAAACATTTCCACCAGTACACGTCAAAGTCTTTATAGACATGTTTCAAAATATGTTGGCTTTGAAGCTTTGAAGGCTTGTTCAGAAAAAAAGTCTGTGTAGTTACACATATATGTAAATAATAAATAAAATATAATAAATAAAATAAAATATATGTAATAATAATTTAACTACTTATAATTGCTTGCATTTACTAATAAAATATATGTAATAATGTAACAACTGGTGATGTAGTTGCTTTTATTAATGGATTATATGTAATAACAATGTAACTACTGATAACTTATTTGCTTTTACTAATAAAATATATGTAATAACAGGCAAAGTATTTGCTGTTACAAATTGAATTATATGTTGGCAAGCTTCAAAAGTTTGTTTAGAAAAAAAATTGTATATGTTTGTATGTCAGTAAGCTTCAAGAGTTTGCTTTAAAAAAGTCCTGCTTTGTATCAATTGTCTTTAATGACTGTTCAGTTACATATTGACAATATATGTAATAATAATGTAACTATAGATGATTTATTTGTTTTTACAAATGAATTACACGGTAAGCTTTGAACGTTTATTTTTAAATGACTAGTTACACATCAACAATATATGTAATAACAATGTAACTGCAGATGATGTATGTGCAGTTACAAAGGGTTTATATGTCAGTAAGCTTCAAAAGTTTGTTTAGAAAAGTCCTATTTTGTATTAATTGTATTTGACTGTAGTTACACATTAACAAACCATGTAATAACATAATGTAAATTCAGGTGATGTATTTACTTTTACAAATAGATTATATTTTGGTAAGCTTCGAAAGTTTGGTTAATCAACCAATTGTTTAGTTTTATAATAATTATTTTTAAATGACTGTAATTACACATTAACAAAACATGTAATAACAATGTAACTACATGTGATGTATTTGCTGTTACTTATGGATTATACCTTAGTAGCTGTCAAAAGTTTGTTTAGAAAAAGTCTTGCTATGTATTAATTGTCTTTAATGACTGTGTAGTTACGCATTAACAATTTAAGCAATAACAATGTAACTACAGATGTAATTACTTTAACAATGACATATGTAATAACTTTAGGTGATTTATTGTTACAAATGGATTAAATGTTGATAAGCTTCGAAAGTTTGTTAAAAATGCAATTGTCTAGTTTTTTTAATATTCATTTTTAATTGACTGTAGTTACACATAAACAAACCATGTAATAAATTCAAGTGATGTATTTACTTTTACAAACAGATTATATGTTGGTAAGCTTAGAAAGTTTGGTAAATCAAACAATTGTCTAGTTTCATAATACTTATTTTTAAATGATTGTAGTTAACAAAACATGTAATACATGTGATGTATTTGCTGTCACTAATGGATTATACATTAGTAGCCTTCCAAAGTTTGTTTAGACAAAGTCCTGCTATGTATTAATTGTCTTTAATGACTGTGTAGTTATGCATTAACAACTTAAGCAAAAATAATGTAACTACAGATGATGTAATTACAGTTACAATGAATTATATGTAATAACAATGTAGATTTAGGTGATGTATTTACTGTTACAAATATATTATGTGATGATAAGCTTCAAAAGTTTGTGAAAAAAAACAACTGTCTAGCTTTTTAATATTCATTTTTAAATAACTAGTTACACATTAACAAAACATGTAATAACAGTGTAACTCAAGGTGATGTATTTGTTGTTACAATTGCTGTTATAAGTATACAGATACAATAGTGCAATTACATCAGTTATACCTGCAGTGTATTACACTACTACAGTACTGCAATATATATGTTATGTAATATATTATGTAAATACATGTATATAATGTAATATTGCTATCTATGTGTAACAGTTAACACATCACCAGTAGTTACAGTGTTATTGCATGCATTTTTAATGTGTAGCAGCTAACTTGCCACCTTCCCTTTAAGTTAACCCTTATGTTATGCTATGGCTACCTTAGGATGTCATCTTCCTCCAATAGGCACTATTTAGTCCTAACTACACACTAACTGTTCATGAAAGAGTTTTAGGTTAAGAAAGTTGCACCACCATCAGGGTGGCTATCGCCAACGAAGCTTTGGCAAGCCCTAGAAAATCAACACAAAGCATTGGGCAGTGGAGGCATGCAAAGCCGGCCCAGCAGAATGTGTGGCCGGAGACACTAATGTGAGTACAGCTGGCAGAAATGAGCAATACGTTCTCATTGGAGTTCAACCCGAATGCTGAGCTATCTGCAGCTCTTTATTCTCAATCTTCCACCCCTGCTGGCACTGCGCGCCCTGCTAATACTAATGCTTTAGCTGTTGCTTAGAGATCACAGCACAAAGTCAGTGCAGAGTTTCAGTCCTGGTCACTTCATCTGACCAGATTTGATTCACTGCAAGGCCTCAATGATTTTTCTAAAGACAATGAACACGATACTGATAGAGCCACATGGTCCCAGTCAATGGCCATTGGAGAAACCCTTGTTTTTGGGGGGCATGACTGTTACCAGTGTGACAAACAAAACCTTGTAGTTCAATGTAAGCGAAACATTGTCTATGTCTAGAGTGGGATAGTCTACAATCTACTCTAATGCCACATGTAGTTAAAAGGTGGTCTGGGTAGTCACTGGAAGGTCAGAAATCCAACTCAAGTCTCTGGGTGTCTATGGACGTCTTGTGTTTGGTAGCAAATGATGCAGTGATTTGAAATCTCTAATCAAATAATTAAGGAAATATCATCAACAAGCTTGGAATTTCCAGAACCAATGAAAGTCTGAGCCCGTGAAAGACTTCTGATACCATTAAAGTCAGAATGCAGTCTGCGCCTGGCCAGTGCTAATAAAAAAGTAGGTGTTCACCCCTTGGAGACAATCGTTCCTAGATGATGTCATGTAAAAATAGACTTAGGAGATAAAGATGGCTAAACTAGAGGCTGGAATGTTAAAGTAAGGCGGTGATTTACACATCACCCCAGGACAACAGTATAAAAGTAGAAGCTTTGAGACCATTGATTTACATTTAACTCGGCTCAATGCCCAGGTTGTTGCTTTTAAGGCGTAATCTGAAACAAAGCTTTACTCATTTGTTCTCTTTAATCTAAACCCAGTGTCTGGAGTCTATTCTTGAGACTTTTTGATATAGAGTAATAGTCAAGTATAAGAGATTGATGACACAACACTGACCTAGCAGCTCTAGTTCAAAAGTAAGAATTTAATTCATGGCAAAATGTTGGTAACGGGAAAACAGACCCAAGTACCTCCCTAGTATAACCCAGTGTTATGCTATGGCTACCTTAGGATGTCATCTTCCTCCAATGGGCACTACCTACTCATAACAAAACCTTGTAGTTCAATGTAAGCAAAACATCTCAGGTTCTGAAATGAATGAGAAGATTCCTGGGTACATACAACACTTGGGTACATACAATCTAAAGATCAAATAGACTGAATTAAACACTTGGGTACATACAATCTAAAGATCAAATAGACTGAATTAAACACTTGGGTACATACAATCTGCAGGTTAAATAGACTGAATTAAACACTTGGCTACATACAATCTGCAGGTTAAATAGACTGAATTAAACACTTGGGTACATACAATCTGCAGGTTAAATAGACTAAATTAAACACTTGAGTACATACAATCTACAGATCAAATAGACTAAATTAAACACTTGAGTACATACAATCTGCAGATCAAATAGACTGAATTAAACACTTGGCTACATACAATCTGCAGATCAAATAGACTAAATTAAACAGTTGGCCACATACAATCTGCAGATCAAATAGACCGAATTAAACACTTGGCTACATACAATCTGCAGATCAAATAGACTGAATTAAACACTTGGCTACATACAATCTACAGATCAAATAGACTAAATTAAACACTTGGCTACATACAATCTACAGATCAAATAGACTAAATTAAACACTTGGGTACATACAATCTGCAGATCAAATAGACTGAATTAAACACTTGGGTACATACAATCTGCAGATCAAATAGCCTAAATTAAACACTTGGCTACATACAAGCTGCAGATCAAATAGCCTGAATTAAACACTTGGGTACATACAATCTGCAGATCAAATAGACTGAATTAAACACTTGGCTACATACAATCTGCAGATCAAATAGACTAAATTAAACACTTGGCCACATACAATCTGCAGATCAAATAGACTGAATTAAACACTTGGCTACATACAATTTGCAGGTCAAATAGACTAAATTAAACACTTGGGTATATACAATCTACAGATCAAATAGCCTGAATTAAACACTTGGGTACATACAATTTGCAGGTCAAATAGACTAAATTAAACACTTGGGTATATACAATCTACAGATCAAATAGCCTGAATTAAACACTTGGGTACATACAATCTGCAGGTCAAATATACTAAATTAAACACTTGGGTATATACAATCTACAGGTCAAATAGACTGAATTAAACACTTAGATACATACAATCTACAGGTCAAATAGACTGAATTAAACACTTAGGTACATACAATCTACAGGTCAAATAGACTAAATTAAACACTTGGCTACATACAAGCTGCAGATCAAATAGCCTGAATTAAACACTTGGGTGCATACAATCTGCAGATCAAATAGACTGAATTAAACACTTGGCTACATACAATCTGCAGATCAAATAGACTAAATTAAACAGTTGGCCACATACAATCTGCAGATCAAATAGACTAAATTAAACACTTGGGTATATACAATCTACAGATCAAATAGCCTGAATTAAACACTTGGGTACATACAATTTGCAGGTCAAATAGACTAAATTAAACACTTGGGTATATACAATCTACAGATCAAATAGCCTGAATTAAACACTTGGGTACATACAATCTGCAGGTCAAATAGACTAAATTAAACACTTGGGTATATACAATCTACAGGTCAAATAGACTGAATTAAACACTTAGATACATACAATCTACAGGTCAAATAGACTGAATGAAACACTTAGGTACATACAATCTACAGGTCAAATAGACTGAATTAAACACTTAGGTACATACAATCTGCAGATCTTGACAACTTTCAAATTTGTTTTTAGGCGAGATACACACAAACAAGAAGAGTGTCAAATCTTTGAAAGAGAACCTCATTGGTGGAACCACTTTAGCACTAACACCCACTGGGAAAGCCTCATAGAGCTAAATTTATAGGCCAGGATAAGGATCCACCATATCACTGGGTAAAGAAACCAAAACTGCCCCTATACTATTCTCCATCTCCACCCCCACCCTCTGCCTCACTTGATAGCAGATACCCCTCCGCCCTGCAGCATGGCCTACTGAATTAAAAGTAAGAAGTAGCACATTAACCTTGCAGCAGAACAGGAGGCAGGGCCCGGGAGACGCCATCCTCATGCCACTTATGGTTCTTGTCATCTTTCCCCCTTCTCCCACAGCTGTCGATCTCCCCCCACCATTTCTAGTGGCTGATGGCCTCCTCCAATCATCTCTGACAGCTGTTGGCAGCTCGTAAGGTTCTGGCAACATGTTCTTACCGCCTCTCAGTCATGCCCTAGAAACCTGGCCCACAAAAATATTCTTCAAAAACATAAAAAAAAATAGTATGTCTATATCTAACAATGAGTCCATGTTCTTGTCTTTAGCCTGAAGAGATGCCATAGTTTAAAAGTCCCATAGTTTAAAAAGTCTTAATATCAACAGGCATACTTCAGGTAGTAAACATCTTTGTTACGGGATGGGGTGAGATGGGAGCCAAGTGCAGAGAAAAGTGAAAGGAAAGCCAAAAGTAAAAGGTTCTAGGAATAAAAAGGGAGTGTGTGCTCGCCACTAAAGCATGAAAATGCCATATTTGTGGTGCAAAAGCTTTAATGATAATGTAGAAAATAAAGGAGGGAAGGAAAAGCAATACAGCCCCAACACAGATTCAAACCCACGATGTCGGTGTTCAGAGGCTGGCGCTATTACCGCTGCGCCACCAGGGGTGCACTCCTATCACTAAGCTGGCGGGGAAAAGTGCAGGAACGGCAAACAAAAGATACGCCAGTGTGCTTCAAACAAAGGAAGGGCTTTCAAAACATAACGAAAACAAGGTGTAGAGAATATGGCTCTCTCTTTTTTCCTCTTTGCTTTTTTCTTTTTTTGGGGGTGTTTTAATGCTCTTTTGTTGGGATTCTAAATCCTTTTTTATTTGGGAATTTTCCCCTTTTTTGTTGGGATATTCCCTCTTTTGTTGGGACTTTTCCCCTTTTTTGTTGGTATTTTTTCCTTTTTTTGTTTGGATTCTAAATTCTCTTTTATTTGTTTTTTTCACCTTTTTTGTTGGGATTTTTTTACCTCTTTTGTTTGGGTTTCATGCCCCTTTTTGTAGGGATTTTCCGTCTTTTGTTGGGAATAATAATCCTCTTTTATTTGGGATGTTTTCCCATTTTTTATTGGGATTTTTCCTTCTTTGTTTGGATGTATAATCCTTTTTTATTTGGATTTCTTCATTTTTTGTTGGGATTCTAAATCCTCTCGTATTTGGAATTCTTCCCCGTTTTTGTTGGAATTGTCCCTCTTTTGTTGGGCTTTATAATCCTCTTTTATTTGGGATTTTATCACCTTTTTTGTTGGGATTTTTTCCTTTTTTGTTGGGATTCTAAATCCTTTTATTTGGGATTTTTTCACCTTTTGTTGGGATTTTCCCTCTTTTCTTTGGGATTCTTCCCCCTTCATGTTGGGATTTTTCCTCTTTTGCTGGGATTTATCATCCTCTTTCTTTGGAATTCTTCACCTTTTTGTTGGAATTGTCCCTCTTTTGTTGGGATTCTAAATCCTCTTTTGTTTGGGATTTTCCCCCTCTTTTGTTGGGATGTATAATTCTCTTTTCTTTAGAATTCTCCTTCTCCTTTTTCTTTCTTTCTTTGTTTTTCTTTTGCTCTGTAGAGCTACCTTGACTGGTTTGCACGGATGAGGGTGCGACAACGATCTGTGGGAGCTTCCAGTCTTTTATGAGGGGGTTTCCCAGGTAAAGCCAATCGCAGCTGATTGTCAGACCCCTGCCTTGGTGGGTTTTTGCCACCCTCTGGCGGCCGTGGCTGGATCTGACCGACCCCTTACAATCTTAAAACATCTAGAAGCAACTTTATTAATTCATTACAAGCCTATGTTAAAGCTAACATTCATCATTAAGAAATCTGTCTTAAAGCAACTCACAGGCCTTCTATCACCTAACAAATTCTGTCTCTGGCCTAATCATAGTACCAGGACTGCTCAAGTTGAGGTTATTACTGACATTAGGATGACTCTTCATTAAAAAAAAAAAACATTTCTGCTACCTCTTCTGGTTAATCTCAGAGCCACCTTCAATACCATTGACCATAAAAGTCTCAGATAGACCAGAGAGCTGGGTCAGACTTTCCAGGGCTGCCCTAAATTACAAATTCCATACAAGGAACAACTTTGTTGAAATTAAAACTAATGTTTCTGAGTCAGTGACCACTGGTGTGCTCCAGGGTTCAATTCTTGGGCAACATTTATTGAATGTACATATGCTTCCTCTTGGTCAAATCCTACAAGACTATGGGATATTTTATGACAGCAGATGACACTCAGATTTACTCTCCCCAACCACCTATGCTCTCTTTGTGCCTTAAACAAATCATTATCCTTATGGCTAAGAAAACTTTTCTCAGTTAAATAAAAATATTTATTTAAATATAAATTATTTTATTCGAGAATAGAAGCAGGGTGCAAATTACGAGTTGATTTGAACACCCTCAAAAGGGGTGAGGGGGGGAGGCAAAACATTTATATAAATATTATAACCTATAATATGAAACAACAAAATCAATGTACATGATCAAGTGAGGTAAATGTGTTTTAAGGTGGAATGGAAAACATGAACATAAAACTATAGATTCAACATGAAGGATTTTCAAGTAAGTTTAACCAATTTTTTGGTTTCATGTTGTATCTATTAAAAAGGTGTATGCAAAACATTGCCTTGATTTTTCTAAGCAAATCCAACACATCATTTTTTTCAGTGCAGACACTGGACACTTTCAAATCCAGACTGAAAACATTCTGACCAGCTTCTAGGTCAGTTTCAGATATTGTCCTCTTTTTGGCACTCTCCTGTAATGGTACTCTATTAATTGTTCAATGTAATGATTAAATTAATCTCTTTGTAAAGCTCTTTGCATGACTACAGTGCATTGAATGAGCTATATAAATAAACCTACCTATGCACAAGACCATGAGTTAGCCAATAGGATAGCTTGAATAGGCCACTATATGAAGGACTCAAAGAGATACTGAAGCAATAAGCTTGATGGTAACGAAAGAGCACATCATTTAGCCTTGTTCATAAAGAAGGCCATGCATGTCAAGCCCACTCAGACTGAATGTATATGCTGTTTGTCTGGTATTGTATGAGTAGCCTTGGTTCTGTTGCATCTACCTGCGTCCTACACTTTAATACTCTGAGAGGAAACAAGTATTCAGACAGTTTTTCTTATTTATTCAGACTTAAAGGCGTAATTCATTTTAACTTAGCACTGACAAGAAATCTAATTGGTTGGGAAAAAGATATCCAGGCTATATTAAACAAAAATGGCTCATGTGTTTCCATTGGTTAGGATGATTTAGTGCAATAACAAATAGCTGTTGTAATAAATAATAAGTAAAACAGTGCCTCTAATAACTTACTCATCAACACTACTAGCAATCTAGATGATTACATGAATTCAACTTATGTAATTACACACGTGTACACATCAATTTCTTTTCTGTAACTAGCAGTTTGATTTGGAGGAAGTATAATACATTAAATTCATTACATAAAACTTAAATTTTAGGGAAATTGTTACTGGCTGTTGGTGTGTCATGACCCTCACACTACATAATCATTTATAGCTGATACCAGTTATAATGTAACAGTACCAGTAAAGTAAATGTTAGTTGAATGTTGGGAAAGCTGGTATTTCTACTGTAATACTGTCTAAATATAAGTTATTCAATAATTAGCAATGTAATTAGCAGTTTTTCCCCAGAAGTTGTGCCCAGCATTATAAAGAAGTGTGTCATAACTTACATTATGATCGTATTTACACTGGAAATGTATATAATAAGAGTGTATAATTACACTCATGTTATTACCAACTAACCAATTAACCAATTTACACGAGAGAAAATATGCTGCTGTAACTATCAAGACACACTCATTTACAGGAGGCAAAACAGAAGTTGATACACATGTGTAATTACATGAGCTTTACTGTTGTAACCCATCTGTAACAGTGGCTACACCACTAGTAGTTACATTGTGGTTACATGTGTTGTTCATGAGTAACTACACAGTTATTAGAGAAGCCTAGTGTGACCTTTTTCTAATTGTAGTAGTGATATTACATGCTTCGAAATGGATGTTTTCCATTGTGGGTGTTTTCTATTCTTGTTGTTTTCCATTGTGGGTGTTTTCTATTCTTGTTGTTTTCCATTGTGGGGTTTTTTTCATTATTGTTGTTTTCCATTGTGGGGTTTTTTTCATTATTGTTGTTTTCCATTGTGGATGTTTTCCATTGTGTGTATTTTCATTGTGGATGTTTTCCATTGTGGGTGTTTTCCATTGTGTGTATTTTCATTGTGGATGTTTTCCATTGTGGGTGTTTTCCATTGTGTGTATTTTCATTGTGGATGTTTTCCATTGTGGGTGTTTTCCATTGTGGGTGTTTTTCATTGTGTGTATTTTCATTGTGGATGTTTTCCATTGTGGGTGTTTTCCATTGTGGGTGTTTTTCATTGTGGGTGTTTTTCATTGTGGGTGTTTTTTATTATTGTTGTTTTCCATTGAGGTTGATTTTCCATTGAGGTTGGTTTTCCATTGTGGATGTTTTCCATTGTGTGTGTGTTTTCCATTATTGTTGTTTTCCATTGTGGGTGTTTTCCATTGTGTGTATTTTCATTGTGGATGTTTTCTATTGTGGGTGTTTTGCATTGTGGGTGTTTTCTATTCTTGTTGTTTTCCATTGAGGTTGGTTTTCCATTGTGGGTGTTTTCCATTGTGGGTGTTTTCCATTATTGTTGTTTTCCATTGTGGGTGTTTTCCATTGTGGGTGTTTTCCATTGTGGGTGTTTTCCATTATTGTTGTTTTCCATTGTGGGTGTTTTCCATTGTGTGTATTTTCATTGTGGATGTTTTCTATTGTGGGTGTTTTCCATTGTGGGTGTTTTCCATTGTGTGTATTTTCATTGTGGGTGTTTTCCATTGTGTATGTTTTCTATTGTGGGTGTTTTCCATTGTGGGTATTTTCATTGTGGATGTTTTCCATTGTGGGTGTTTTCTATTATTGTTGTTTTCCATTGAGGTTGGTTTTCCATTGAGGTTGGTTTTCTGTTGTGGGTGTTTTCCATTGTGGGTGTTTTCCATTGTGGATGTTTTCCATTGTGGATGTTTTCCATTGTGGGTGTTTTCTATTATTGTAGTTTTCTATTGAGGTTGGTTTTCCATTGGGGTTGGTTTTCCATTGAGGTTGGTTTTCCATTGAGGTTGGTTTTCCATTGAGGTTGGTTTTCCATTGCGGGTGTTTTCCATTGTGGGTGTTTTCCATTGTGGGTGTTTTCCATTGTGGGTGTTTTCCATTGAGGTTGGTTTTCCGTTGTGGATGTTTTCTGTTGTGGAGGTTTTCCATTGTGGGTGTTTTCCATTGTGGGTGTTTTCCATTGTGGATGTTTTCCATTGTGGATGTTTTCCATTGTGGATGTTTTCCATTGAGGTTGGTTTTCCATTGTGGGTGTTTTCCATTGAGGTTGGTTTTCCATTGAGGTTGGTTTTCCATTGTGGGTGTTTTTCATTGTGGATGTTTTCCGTTGTGGATGTTTTCCATTGAGGTTGGTTTTCCATTGAGGTTGGTTTTCCATTGAGGTTGGTTTTCCATTGAGGTTGGTTTTCCATTGAGGTTGGTTTTCCATTGTTGGTGTTTTCTATTATTGTTGTTTTCCATTGAGGTTGGTTTTCCATTGAGGTTGGTTTTCCATTGAGGTTGGTTTTCCATTGTGGGTGTTTTCTATTGTGGATGTTTTCCATTGTGGATGTTGTGCTGTGCAGTATGATTGAGAGGGCATTTCCTCAGTCTTCTTTAGTTTGTGGCACCCAGTGTGACTGTAAATCTGAGCACTCCTCAGTTGTGGGCTGTAATGAGTTTAACCCCATCAGCTCTCTCTTACACGCCACCCTAATTCCAATCCAGAGTGATTAATGAAGATTGCTTTGATTGCCTGCATGATTTATAGAGATGGTGCGAAACGATGAGGCCACTGAACGGTGAAAGTCACAACGTGACCAGCGCGCTGTACCCTGCCTTTACAGTACACTTAGCCTCAGTGCCTGAGCGGCATGCAGATGAGCGGTTCCTCCAGCTGACTGCAGCCTGGAAAACAGATTGGAATGAGACCTGAATAATGGAATGAGGAATCCACAGGGGATGTACTATCCACGCTCTTCCCTGTAATCTGTTTACTTTGGGAATGATAAGTAGGGAATACTGTTTAAGAAATGTAGCAGGAGGTCTGACTGAAGAAGACTGTGCCAAGTGTCTTGCTATGAAGGGCACGTCTGGGCAGTGAAAGTCCATTGACCTTCAGTGACTCAGCTGCTATTATAGTGGACATGTGTTCTACAACAGCTTTTGTGCTGCTCCATTAGATAGAATGGACCAATGGTAAAGCACAGATACACTGTACAAGGGCTTCGTTGGTACAGCCTAGAAAATGACTTCATGAAATAACAAACGATTAGATAGATAGATAGATAGATATAGTTGTACTGAGATAGATAGATAGATAGATAGATAGATAGATAGATAGATAGATAGATAGATAGATATAGTTGTACTGACAGATAGATAGATAGAGAGATAGATAGATAGATAGACAGATAGATAGAGTTGTACTGAGAAAGATAGATAGCTAGATAGATAGACATAGTTGTACTGAGATAGACAGACAGACAGACAGAAAGATAGGTATATATATATATATATATATATATATATATATATATATATATATATATATATATATATATATATATATATAGATAGATAGATGCTTTGTGGGGTGCAGTCATGTTGGAACAGGAAGGGGCCGTCCCCAAACTGTTCCCACAAAATTGGGGCCGAGCCCAGCTCTAGAAAAACAACCCCACACCATAATCCCCCCTCCACCAAACTTTACACTCAGCACAGTGCAGTCTGACAAGTACCATTCTCCTGGCAACTACCAAACCCAGACTCGTCCATCTGATTGGCAGATGGAAAAGCGTGATTGACAACTCCTGAGGACACATCTCCACTGCTCTAGAGTCCAGATTTTTTGTAAATTGAAATATTGTGTTGGATCAATGTATGCAATCAACTTATATATGTTCATGTTGTGTTGGATCATCATAATTCTACCAGCAAAAACCAAACTCAGAAACGCTAATGGCCAACATTGCCCTGATTGTCTTTTGTTGGCCCAGAGCTGTTCTATTTAGAGTTTACCAAATTCCCAAACCCACTGTTTGTGTACCACGAAGTTGGGACAGGACCAAATATATTTGGAACCCTGGGTTGAAATCATAAAACCTTCTTTCTCGATATCGGCTGCAAAAGCTACTGAGTCATTTCACGGTGACAGCACTGTTTCAGGGAGAGATGCCCACGAGTGCTATTCCCCTGGTTCAGGATCAGTGAGACTCATGTATCACCTGTCAGGCTGTCACATGCTCCCCAGCATATCGCTGCTCTGGGACACCTCCTCTTGACGGCAGCCCACCTTATTTTCGGGATCGCAGGTCTTCTTTGATATGCTGAGTCAGAGTGATCCCTTGAGGGGGGGATATTTTTGGTGGTATTGCGAATGAGGAGGTGATTCACTGAGATGCTAACGACTCCACTGAAGAATAGTTGATAATGTGTAAAGAAGGGAGGAGGAGGGAACATTGTAAGGTACCATGTATATAGATGTTTTGATGCAGTGCCTCTCATCTTTCCCTAGTAGCAAGAGACTGACACAACTTACACCCATAGGATTATTATGGGTCTGTCTCAAATCCTAGTGAGCCACCTAAGTAGCTGTATCAGCTGTTTAAGTAGCAGTGTTCTCTCCTCATCTCTACTCAAGACACAGATTACTGAGAGGCTTGTTCCCGCCCACTGCATCTGACCATTGTTTACTGACCTCAGCTGCAGCATCTCCTCAACATTTCAGCACCACTTGTGGGTTTTAGATTATTGTGATTCCATAGCAACTGCTCTGGCATATCTTATCATCCATCTGGTATAACATAGCAATAGCCTATCAATATGTTAGCAACCACCTAGGATAGTATAGCAACTGGGATACCTTGAAGTAGCAACACCTCAGCAACCACCTTGGATAATATAGCAATAGCCTAGCAACACCTCAGCAACCACATAGGATACCATGGCCTAGCAACATCTTAGCAATCACCTTGAATAACATAGTAATGTCCTAGCAACACCCTATCAACCACCTGGTATGAAATACTGATGGCCTAGCAACACTTCAGCAACCACCTCAAATAATGTAGCAATGTCCTAGCCACACCTTAGCAACCACCTCAGATAACAAAGGAATGTCCTAGCAACACTTTAGTAACCACATTAGATAATATAGCAATGTTCTAGCAACACATTAACAACCACATAGGATACCATGGCCTAGCAGCAACTTAGCAACCACATGGGATAATATAGCAATATCCTAACAACATTTTAGCAACCACCTCAGATAACATAGCAATGTCCTTGCAACACCTGAGCAACCACATGGGATAATATAGCCATGTTCTAGCAACACCTTAGCAACCACATAGGATACCATGGCCTAGCAGCAACTTAGCAATCTTGTGGGATAATATAGTAATGTCCTAGCAGCACATTAGCAACCACTTCAGATAATACAACAATGTCCTAGCAACACCTCAGCAACCACATGGGATAATATAGCAATGCCCTAGCAACACATTGCCAACCACATGGGATGATATAGCAATTGTTTAGTATTTTGACTAAAATGTATACTAGTTTTAGTCGCTTTAGTTATTTAAGCCAGTTTTAGTCCTGTTTTAGTTTAGTTTTAGTCCACTTTTAGCATAGTTTTGGTCTAGTTTTAGTCCTGTTTTAATCTAGTTTTAGTCCAGTTTTAGTCAGGTTTTAGTCCCATTTTAGTCTAGTTTTAGTCCAAATACTGGGTTATCAGTGCTTAATGTGGGCTTTACAAGAGTGGGTACTGTTACTTACTGTTAAAAGCCTTCAAATACCACATTAAAACACAGTAACTCCAAACTCCACAAAGCTCCTGAAAACAAGTGTGATGTCTTTCAATCTCCGTCCTCTGTTTTCCTCCAACTCTCTTCCACTCCTCCACTTAGTCTGACCCTCCCACACCTCCTGAGTAAAGCCTGTAGAACAGAGTCACCAGATTTTTCTATTTCATGCGTTTATGTACACAAATACAATCTTAATATCAATTCCCATCTCCAGGCTTACATGTTCCATCAACATCAAATAAAAAACTAGAAAAGTGGACTGTTGTGCATAAACAACAAATAGAGGAGTGCGGGTCAGTGTGTCTGTGGTCAACCAGGTCTTAAAACATTATATGCAGATTGGAGACCCTATGGGTAAAAAGAGGTTTGAGCAGAAGTTCAGTAGATTGTCCAATCAGACTGGACAACCTCAAGCTGGAACAGAGTTGATGTTCCAAAAACAATGTTTTGTAATGTGCAACCATAACTAGAAGAGCATTTTAAGCAAAAAAGTTGATGGTAAGTTTAATGTGAACTTGTTTTTCTGCTGTGACTTCTTGAGCCAGTGTTTGTTCACATGGGTATGATTGACGACGTTTTGTTTTTCTTATAGTTTAGTGCTTTACTTTTTATAGTTCTATTTTCATTGATTTGTTCTTGTTTTAGTCATAAAAACAGTCACAGTATTCGTGGAATAAACGCTGATCAATAGCCCAGGAACAACATTCTCAGCTAGCACTTTATGTTTTACTAATACTTTTCAATCTGGCCCCTCAATTGTTGATTGTCCATATATATTTTTGTCGATTTTAATTTTTTTACGTCATCCGAACACGACAGCACCATGGATTCTCCTCTTGTGGGTTTTGGGATATTGGGATTTCATAGCAACTGCTCTGGCATATCTTCATCCATCTGGTATAACATATCAATAGCCTATCAATATGTTAGCAACCACCTAGTTTAGTAAAGCAACTGCCCAGGAACACCTTATCAACCACATGGGATACCCTAGCGTAGCAAGACCATGGCAACCACGTAGAATAATATAGCAGTGTCCTAGCAACACCTCAGCAACCACATGGCATCATCTAGCAATGTCCTAGCAACACCTTATCCACCATATGGGATACCATGGTGTAGCAAGACCATAGCAACCATCTGGGATAATATAGCAACGTCCTTGCAACACCTTAGCCACCACCTCTGATTACATAGCAGTGTCCTAGCAACACCTTAGCTATCATGTGGGATAATATAGTAGTGTCCTGGCAGGAACTCAGCAGTGTCCTAGTAACATCTCAGCAACCACCTGGGATAATATAGCAAGGTCCTAGCAACACTTCAGCAACCACCTGGAGTAATATAGCAATGTCCTAGCAACACCTCAGCAACCACCTGGGACAATATAGCAGTGTACTAGTAACATCTCAGCAACCACCTGGGATAATATAGCAAGGTCCTAGCAACACTTCAGCAACTACCTGGGGCAATATAGCAATGTCTTGGCAACACCTTACCCAACAAATGGCATACCATGGCATATCAAGACCAAAGCAACCACCTGGGATAATATAGTAGTGTCCTAGCAACAACTCAGCAACAATAAGGCATAATGTAGCAATGTCCTAGCAACACCTCAGCAATCGAATGCGATAGCATAGCAGTGTCCTAGTAAAATCTCAGCAACAACCTTGGATAATAAAGCAAAGTCCTAGCAACACTTCAGCAACCACCTGGGGTTATAAACCAATGTCCTAGCAACACCCCAGCAATCACCTGGTATAATCTAGCAATGTGCTAGCAACACCTTGTCCACCACATGGGATACCATGGCATAGCAAGACCATAGCAACCACATGGAATAAAATAACAATGTCCTAGCAACACCTTAGCAACCATGTATGACAACATAGCAATGTCCTAGAAACACCTTAGCAACCATGTGGGATAATATAACAATGTCATAGCAACACCTTAGCAACCACATGGGATAATATAACAATTGTTTTTCTTAGTTTAGTTTCTTAGATTTAGAGTTTATTCTTTAATAAACAATCTAATACATTTTATATTGTTTTGTTTTAGTCATATAAATAGTCCCAGTATTCGTTAGTAACATTCCCAACTAGGGTTAGGGTTAGGGTTTTATTAATACTAATACTTCATATATATATATATATATATATATATATATATATATATATATATATATATATATATATATATATATATATATATAAATAATCTATATTATATAATATATAATAATATATATAAAAAATCCTGGTTCCATTTCCTAACATTAAAACCAAAGCATGTTTTGGCCTCTCCTGTAAAGTCTGTTTTCTTCCTCTTCTTTATGTTTTCTTGCCTCTCTTGTCTACAGTTGCTTCTATCAGTGCAGATATGAGTAAAAGCTTCGCCTCTGGTATGTTTTATATAATCACAGTTGCCTCAGTTCTGGTATGGCTACAATGGCCTGCCACCGCAAACGAGACTCGCCTCAAATTGTGACAGCTCACGCGACAAAAGGCCGCCGTTGCGTGTCCAGTCGGCGGACAGAGCACTTCACAATGACGCTGGCATCATAGAACAACACCAGTTCTCAGCAAGCTTCATCGGAGCATGATCCTAATTTCCCTATAGGCCAACATTTTACACTCAATTTGGAATGCTGTCACGCTTCAGTAACCAATTTAAACTCTCTGTGAATCAAATTAGTGTCATCTCTCATCGGTACAGAGGAATTCTGATGATTTTCCAAAATTACAGCTTAATTGAAAGTTCAAGATCTAAACAACAGAGTTCAGAGTGGTTTGACTTGAAGTGATGGTGATAAGAACCATCACAGCTAACAATATCACAGGAAATGATTATGAAGTCACTCATGGAGAAGAAGTATATGTGACTGGTCAAAAGTTTTAGAACAGTTCTAAATTCTTATGTAATAAATGGTTTATTACCATGATCTGGCACAAGATATTTCTATGTTATAACTTTTTTTTGTTTTTTACAATTTTATCCTGTATAATGTGTAAGAAACACATATGTTATACGAGTTATACATATGTTATATTAGTCACCCCTATGTTATAACTGAATTTTTACTGTTATAGTTGTATTATATTTTATCTTATGTGTAATATACATTTAGATCTATCAACAGGCCATTTAAGGATTTATAACTGAGCTATATGTTATAACGGGTTTATTATCATGGTCCTAAGCAAGTTTTTTCTGTTATAACCAGTTTAATTTTTAGATTTTATCCTGTATCATGTGTAAGAAACATTGAGATTTTTCAACAGGCCCTTTAAGGATTTGTAACTGTTATACCCACATTATAACAGTCATCCCCATGTTATAACTGAACCTTTACTCTTAAAATAGTATTATATTTTATCTTATATTTTGTGTAATATATATATATATATATATATATATATAGACCTGTGAACAGGCCATTTAAGGATATATAACTGAGTTATACCCACATTATAACAGTCATCCCAATATTATAACTGAACCTTTACTGTTAAAATATTATTATATTGTATATATAATATACATTTAAAACTGTAAATAGGCCATTTAAGGATATATAACTGAGTTATACTCACATTATAACAGTCATCCCAATATTATAACTGAACCTTTACTGTTAAAATAGTATTATATTGTATCTTATATAATGTATAATATACATTTAAAACTGTAAACAGGCCATTTAAGGATATATATCTGAGTTATACCCACATTATAACAGTCATCCCAATATTATAACTGAACCTTTAGTGTTAAAATAGTATTATATTGTACCTTATATAATATACACTTAAAACTGTGAACAGGCCATTTAAGGATATATAACTGAGTTATACCCACATTATAACAGTCATCCCAATATTATAACTAAACCTTTACTGTTAAAATATTACTATATTGTATATATAATATACATTTAAAACTGTAAACAGGCCATTTATGGATATATAATTGAGTTATACTCACATTATAACAGTCATCCCAATATTATAACTGAACCTTTACTGTTAAAATAGTATTATATTGTATATATAATATACATTTAAAACTGTAAACAGGCCATTTAAGGATATATAACTGATGTCTTCCAATTTTTTCTATGTTATTTTATTTTGAATGTCATTGTGCATCATGTGGAATAAACTTTGAGATCTGCCAGCAAGTCCTATAAAGTTTGAAAGCCCATGAGAACCACATACTTCTACAGCTTTCTTAAAATTACACTCTCATCTTCTCTCAAACAGGGCATATAGTTATTGGAAAAACTTTATTTTGATATAGAACCACTCGGTCCTCCAAGAACCGCCCGTTAAAAGGCATCCTGGGGACCAAAAGTTGTTCCAAAATAAAAGCAGAACATATACACACATAGTTTAACACACAAATCCTAAAGCTGTCAACAATTCAAGTGTATTCATTCGCTCAGTGCTGACGGAGTCAACCCAGGATGGTGGTCTGTTTTCCTAATTACCCATTCCTGCTCCTCCCGGCGCCGGACACGGGTTGTCCTAATGACTGGCAGCCCTTTGCTGCTGGCTGACAAGTTGGCATGTGGAGAGCTTCTTGGGTGCTTTTGCTGAAGCTCAGGAAATTAAGCGCAGCCTGAAGGCTCCACCACGCAAGCGTCACTCTGAAACTCTGCCCTCGTCACCTTGGATCTGCTCTCACTTTAAATCAAGCTCTGCGTCGGTGGGGAGCTCCAACTGCCGGAGGAACAAGAGCTCCTCTTTTTTGCTTGACGTAAGCCTGGCCTACATGACGGGATTTTGAAAATCCTAACCGTTCCTAAATGTTGAAAACGTGACACGACACATGTCTGAAGCCTTTCAGTGGTTAAAACCCCCACCGACACCATTTGCCCCGAACACAACATCAAACGCCTTTAGATCTTGCTTATGATCCATGGTCCCATCTCACAATAGGGGCCACACAGAACAATGGTGAAAACCTCCAAATGTATGAAGTACAATTCCCCCATATACAAAAATACTAGAGCTGGACCAACCAGTGGTTTTGAGGCCGATTCCAATCGGCGATCACTTTTAACGCGATTGGCCGATAGCCGATACCGATCGAGGTGTGTGTTTCCACCTAGTGGTTCAGATAGGAATTGCAAGAACCTGGCCGGACGCTAGCTGGAAATATAGAAATTAATCTAATTTGTTTAACGCCATCGATCGGCTCTTGGGATTGGCTAAATTGGAGAAATATCGGCCGATCTCATACTTTGATTCAAAATCGGCCGATACTGATACATAGCTGATCGATCCTTCCATCCTTAAAAAATACAATGCAAAAAAAAACATACAACATTATTCAGTCCTTTAGTTTAGACAGTCTTTGGGTCCAGTTTAAAAAAACACAGCTATGCTCTCATATAAAGAACCATCTCACCGGGCTTTGATGGGCAGATCCTGGAGGAAATTTGGGAATTACAGATGGTGGGGAGGTTTCTGGTGAGGGAATAAATCCGTGGATGAAGATGAAGCCGTTGGCCAGAGAGTTCTTTTGATGTATTTAGAGGAAGGTCCTTCAGAATAACTTGTAATCATTACATCAACTGTTGAGTAATGGGTGGTGTAACAGAAACTCCCCACCAGCATTAGAACCAACAGTTTCCTGGTCAAGGAGACAAGTAACCCCAGCAGAGAGTGCATGTGTTGGCCAAACAAAGGTAGAAGTATAGATACTAGGGTTTAAAAATACTTTTGTATAAGTTGAAATATCAACTCAAGCTGTTTACTCCAGTAAAAGTGTAAAAGTACTGCTTTCAGAACTACTTAAAGTATAAAAGTAAATGTTGGGAAAAAAGCTATTAAGGATAAAAGCTTAGGCTTCTCCACAGGGGTCTATAGTGCACTAGCCCACCTACCCAAAAACCCCATTCTTCTAAAAGCCATAATGAGTATAATGTTATATTAAAATGTCAATGTTGATAAATTTGGGATGCGCTAGGCTTCCTGTTTCAGCCACATATACGCCCATTGGACATGAATGTAGTTTAGTACAATGTAAATATATATCTGTGTACTACTGAACATTAACATGTGTTTCATGGAGCAGAAGATATGATGACTAGTTGTCTATAAGTATTGGAATGAAGTCAAACTTCAAAGACATGTTATCAATAATCTTTACTGAAATGTAAATGTACATGAATGAAAAAAAGCTTAAATGAAATAAATAGGAGTAACGAGACTATGTTTAAAACGTAAGTAGTAGAAAGTACTGATAATGGAGTGTAAATGTAAGGAGTAGAAAGTACAGATAATGGAGTGTAAATGTAAGGAGTAGAAAGTACTGATAATGGAGTGTAAATGTAAGGAGTAGAAAGTACTGATAATGGAGTGTAAATGTAAGGAGTAGAAAGTACAGATAATGGAGTGTAAATTTAAGGAGTAGAAAGTACTGATAATGGAGTGTAAATGTAAGGAGTAGAAAGTACTGATAATGGAGTGTAAATGTAAGGAGTAGAAAGTACTGATAATGGAGTGTAAATGTAAGGAGTAGAAAGTACTGATAATGGAGTGTAAATGTAAGAAGTAGAAAGTACTGATAATGGAGTGTAAATGTAAGGAGTATAAAGTACAGATAATGGAGTGTAAATGTAAGGAGTAGAAAGTACTTATAATGGAGTGTAAATGTAAGGAGTAGAAAGTACTGATAATGGAGTGTAAATGTAAGGAGTAATGGTTGTGCACCAATCTTGTGTTGAAAGGACCAATAGAAACGCTCCAAAATATCTTGGAAAATATTCTGGTTCCATTGATTTACATAGAAAGTAAACTAGGTTTTTGGTCTCTCCTGTAAAGTTGTGATTTTGGAGATGTAGGTTTTAGGTTTCTAAAACGTTTGACTGGTAGTGTACTAAAACGTTTGACTGGTAGTGTACTAAAAGTTTGACTGGTAGTGTACTAAAACGTTTGTCTGGTAGTGTACTAAAACGTTTGACTGGTAGTGTACTAAAAGTTTGACTGGTAGTGTACTAAAACGTTTGACTGGTAGTGTACTAAAACGTTTGTCTGGTAGTGTATCTAAAACGTTTGACTGGTAGTGTATCTAAAACGTTTGACTGGTAGTGTACTAAAACGTTTGTCTGGTAGTGTATCTAAAACGTTTGACTGGTAGTGTACTAAAACGTTTGTCTGGTAGTGTATCTAAAATGTTTGACTGGTAGTGTATCTAAAACGTTTGTCTGGTAGTGTATCTAAAACGTTTGTCTGGTAGTGTTCTAAAACGTTTGACTGGTAGTGTATCTAAAACGTTTGTCTGGTAGTGTATCTAAAACGTTTGGCTGGTAGTGTATCTAAAACGTTTGTCTGGTAGTGTATCTAAAACGTTTGACTGGTAGTGTACTAAAACTTTGTCTGGTAGTGTATCTAAAACGTTTGACTGGTAGTGTATCTAAAACGTTTGTCTGGTAGTGATCTAAAACGTTTGTCTGGTAGTGATCTAAAACGTTTGTCTGGTAGTGATCTAAAATTAAATCAAAATAAACAAAATAACAAATTTTATTTTTCTTTCTAAATGTTAATTCAGTAATAAACAAGATGTTAGAAGACTCCTGCTTTGTAGAGCCTCACAAAACATTAGCACTGAACGATTATACAGCATATAGGTCACCTCATCGACCAGCCCGACCAGCCACAGTCCCAGCTCTGGTTTAAAGGGTTAAACGGCTCTCGAGCCCCGGGGCTGTGTGGAGCTGTGACGGGACTCCACGCTTTGTTTTGCCATGCGTACTTCAATGTGAACGCCTCGGCCAATGAGGGCGGAGAGGAGCACGCCTCCGCTCGGCCGGCCAATCAGACGCGAGCTCGTCGAGCAGCCTGCGCTTTGAAGCGCATGCAGGCGCGCGGGGTCTCTCCACTCTCGGCGCGCGCGCGTCCATGGATTACACGCTCTCCGTGCAAGTGCAGCACCAGCTCACCGTCTACCCAACGCATCTGGAGGGGGCCTACAGCCTGGAGCTACAGGTACGTGTCGAGGACATCCAGCCCTTCGTGCCTTTCTGCCGAGCGACGCATGCATGCATGCGCGCGCCCCTCAGTCCCGCGCGCGGAGTACTGTGCTCTCGAGCTCCGTTTCAACTGCCGCACTTCTCGGGAGAGAGCGTCTCGTTTTCGAGAGCGTGAGGTGAAAGCTCGCGCGCTTTCTCACCTGTTGGGTTATTTTTATTTCGCTTGTGCTGGGGGTGAGGAGCGCGTGCTGCGGTTTCAATGCGCGCGTGATGCCACATTTTCTTGAACGTTCTGTTTGTTTGGTTTTGTGAGGCTTCACGCGCCAAAACAGCCTGGACTGATTTCTACGTGGTCATTTTCCAACACGAGACTGAAGTTAAGATTAAATATGCAAATGAGCTCTGTTCTGATTGGCTGTCTTGTTCAGTACGTAGAAACACTCACTAGAACTTGGGCTGGATGGGTAAATATGGGAATTGCTGTGGGTTACTTTAATATTTTATATATATATATATATATATATATATATATATATATATATATATATATATATATATATATATATATAAATATAAAGGATAACTTTATAGATATGTATAACTTAAGTTATATATACACACATTTATGTCCATTTTTGTCCATTTATATTTTTCTACATTATTTGAACAAGACTGGTGTTTTTTACATTGTGTAAATATTTCATGATGAATGGACCAATAGAAATGCTCAAATTTAGCTTAGATAAAATTCTGCTTCCATTGACTTACATTGAAAGTGATGACAGTTTTTGGCCTCTCTTGTAAAGTTGCTATTTTTAAGATGCTTGTTTTTCATTGGACAGCGATGATATTTATATTAATTTAAATTTAATATAAAGATCTTTTATTCCAAGTGATTTTGGAGCATTTCTATTGGTCCGTTTATCATGGATAGTGACGATATATATATATGTATATATATATATATTTTACAGATTTTCTTTGACGTCAGTATGTATCTTTTGACATCTCAGTATGTATCTATATATTTGAGAGTTTGAGAGTCATTCAGAGTGGGTTTGGTATGAAATGGTTCAGTATAGAGTCTGAGATTTCTTTATATTCCAGTGAATGGAATCAGGGGTCACCATATCTATATATCAACACAAATATAATAATGGTATTTACTATCAAAACCACCAAAGAACCTACACGTGTCTTCAGAGTGTTTAGATATGGAATGTTATTGATGAGGAAACAGTGGAAATGTAAAAATCATATATTTCTTGCCTCACAGTATCCTGCTTGCACACCATGTAGACCAAAATCTTCTCTGAACTATCAGAAAACAATGCCTGACACATCGGACTTTGCATTCATAACCACCTCAGCTTTATGTAAAGGAACGTTTAGAGCCGGACGTCTGGTTCCCATCACCACCACTGTGACCAGTCCTGAGCATTTCCTACTAAAGCACTCTGAATGAACATCTCCGTCAATTAGTTATACAGAGTGTTTGAAAAATCAGAGAATTTGGAATACACCTGCTATCAGTGAAGGTGATACGGGACTACAAGCACAAATCTCACTGTATCATCCCTCATATTACAGCAGGCAAGACTAGCCCAGCCCGAGTGGGGCTTATTAGACCATGCAGCTGGCTTTCCACAGTGATGTTGCCCTCCAGGACCCTAGTTTGAACCCCCGTCTGCTTTCCTTAGAATTAAACGGTATTTTTTTTCCCGTTAATACGGAAATATGCAAATGAGCTCTGGCTGAAACCTCTCTATAACTTGGGCAAATAGGTAAATATGCAAATGTGTTGCTTTTTATGACATCACAGAAGTCACAGAAAACAAAACGTTCAAAACATATACTTGGTATACTCTAAATGTATATATGCATATAGGTTACTTTACAGGAGAGGCCAAAAACCGCATTTACTTTCAATGCAAGTCAATGGAACCAGAATTGTTTATAAGCTAATTTGGAGCATTTCTACTGGTCCATTAATCATGAAATTGTCAGACAATGTAAACAAGAGGTGCGCCGTTCAAATGATGTAGAAAAATGAAAATTGACCAAAAAAAAAATAATTATAATTATATATATTTATATATATATATATATATATATATATATATATATATATATATATATATATATATATATATATATATACATACATATATATATATATATATATATACACACCCCTCTGAAGCTGCAATATTGAATTTACTGGAGCTGCAGTTTTAACTATAGCCTATTAAATGGGAAATATTACCTATAATAATAATAATAATAATAATATAAATGTAACTGCTGCATGTAAATGCGACGGACCAATCAGAAGCAGGGGCTTCAACCAGTTGGCCAGGGGTGCTCAAACTTCTGCACACAACTGCACCTGCGTTGTGTTTACTGCACGGCTGTAAACACTGTAGTAATTAAGGCTACGGTTGCACCGCCGTGACTGGCTCTGCATAAGCTCGCTGCAGTAAATGTTCCCCATGCACGTCTGCACGCCTCACTCCTCTTTGAAGCTCCTACTGTGCATGCAGTGGCCGCGCTCCTCTCCGAACCCTGTTACCGTGGACGCTGCGTGAGCTGTTCTGCACGGCCGATTGCACGGCGGCCTCTACGGGTGCTGGCCGTTGCATCAGACACGTGCGCGCCTTGTCTAATGAGCTCATGGGCTGCCGTGCCGTGGCCCTCCGTGCTTATTATGGGCTGTCAGAAGTGGGCTCTGCTTGTGTACTCGTGTACATTTGCGTATGAGCCTGCGATGCCTTTGAAGTTCTCCCTGCAGGTGTGAGCTTAGTGCAGCAGCAGCTTTCCGGCAGATCCCTCGCAGCACCGGCGCAGACAGCTCCGTGCGATAAGAGGCATTTTCCAGGTCTGAGAGCAAACGTGGAGAAGCTCGCTGGCCACCTCAAGAACCGCAGATGTTCTCGCCAGTGTTCCGAGAGGAACTTTTCCAGAAACGCTCTGCAATTAGATTCCTTTATGGAAGCCAACCAGCCGGCGTTCCAGGATTAGCCCAGCCTCCAGCTGCCGGGGAACGTGTTAAAGTGTTCAGAACTCCTGAAAGTTCACTTTGAGAAGGATTCACTGGTGTATCCCGGGTGGTTGTTAAGGTTTTGCTCTGGAATCCCAAGAAACAGTGGCGAAAGCATAATCACACCTTAGCAATCATCTGGGATTCCATAGTGTCACCTTTAGCAACCACCTGGGATGCATTGGCAACAGCATAACATGTTTTAGTAACCACCAGGGCTTCCATAGCAACACTTTAGCAAACACAATTGGTGGCTAAGCCATGGTGTGTGCTAAGATGTAGCTTAGTTGCAGAGGTGTTGCTATGGAGGCCCATGTGGATGTGAAGAAGCCATAGCTATATTTCTCCAGGTGGCTGCTAAGGTGTTGCTACATCATTCCAGGTGGATGCTAAGGTGTTGCTAGACAGTTGCTGCTTTATCTTAGATGGCTGCTAAGTTGCTATGTTGCTAGGCTGTTGCTGTGGTATCCTAGGGGGTTGCTAAGATGTTGCTATGGAGTCCCATGTGGATGTGAAGAAGCCATAGCTATGTTTCTCCAGGTGGCTGCTAAGGTGTTGCTATGGAGTCCCATGTGGATGTGAAGAAGCCATAGCTATGTTTCTCCAGGTGGCTGCTAAGGTGTTGCTACATCATTCCATGTGGATGCTAAGGTGTTGCTAGGCTGTTGCTACTGTATTCAAGGTGGTTGCCAAGATGTTACTCAGCCATTGCTACTGTGGCCCACATGGTTGGTTAAATGCTGCTAAGCTGTTGCTGTGGTATCCCAGGGGGTTGCTAAGGTGTTGCTATGGAATCTCATATGGATACGAAGACAGTTATGTTTCACCAGGTGGCCGCTAAGGTGTTCCTACCTTATTCCAGGCGGTTGCTAAGATATTGCTAGGCTGCTGCTACTGTAACCCAGGTGGTTGCTAATGTTATACATCTGGCACTTCAAACCCATGCGTCCCATTGAGATCTCTAGTCCAGCAGAGGCTGTGACCACCGAAACCAGATGTTTCCAAGGGTCTCTCACTGCCTGAAAGTTCCCACAATGCACCCTTAACACCAGTCACAGCACCACGTCTCCAGACCAGGTGGTACCCCACCAAGTTCTTCACTGAGAAAGAGTTCCATGTGTATTTTCAGACTTATACTTTAACAAACTACCAGTAATAACAAATATAGTTAATCCCACCAGCCCACAGCTGACCAGGTCACTGAGATCCCCTCACATAGACGTTAACGGACCACTACAACGAATAAAACGAGTTGCCATGAAGGGCTACCGTCACGGTCACGTAGCCTCACAAGCTCTGCCCTACAGTAACATATTACCGGCTCGTGACAGTGGTGGTTGTATAATGACGACTCTATAATGATAATGAATAATAAACAGAGCTGAAAGAGAGTGAGCGAGAGAGTGAGAGAGAGAGTGAGCGAGAGAGTGAGAGAGAGAGAGTAGAGATATGCATTATTGATGCACTGTTGACACTGTTTTTCCTGTGCAGAGAGAGAGGCCGGCCTTTGATTTCCCTTTTAAGGCTGTTTAAGCGCGAACGCCAGCCGCCTGCCTGTCCTCGGGCTAGTCTCGGAAAACAACGGCGAGGAATTTCGGGCCAGCGCGAGATCGCTTCTCCTCATCCATTATGGATACGGCCCAGACAAGTGAAAGCGCCTCCCTCTTTAGAGCGAGGAGAGAACAACAACAGCGCTCAAGTTTGTTGGTTCTGTGTGAACGGCTGCGGAACCTCCAACTTCTGGTCTCTAGCGCAGTGGTTCTCCGGCAGGGTCAGGGAGGAACCCTGAACGCTTTCCCCGGGGGAAGTATCAACGGGTCAGGGATGAGGGCTACTCCTGCACCAGGGCTGGGAGCACTCGCCTGCTTGCTCTCTTTCTCTGCATGATCTTTTTCGTTCTTGTGCTCTCAGGATCTGGCCAGGCTTGCAAGGACTGGCTCGCTGAGAAGGCTGCTGATTTTCTCTGCTCATGTGTGGCGTTTGCCGAGAGATTAAGTGGAACTGAGCAGTCGCGCAGCAGACAGATGGGGATTTTGTTTGTTTATGCCAAGCTTACTAATACGCCAGTCATGAAGGAGTCATCAGAAGTTGATCAGGCGGCACATTCCAGTAGTGTTTACAGTGTCCAGTCTTTCTACTGTATTGTGATACAGTTCCCTCTTTATTAAACATCCCTACCTTCTACTTCCACTAGCTGACCACTTTATTAGAAACAACAACCTTCTACTTCCACTAGCTGACCACGTTATTAGAAACACCAACCTTCTACTTCCACTAGCTGACCACGTTATTAGAAACACCAACCTTCTACTTCCACTATCTGACCACGTTATTAGAAACACCAACCTTCTACTTCCACTAGCTGACCACGTTATTAGAAACACCAACCTTCTACTTCCACTAGCTGACCACGTTATTAGAAACACCAACCTTCTACTTCCACTAACTGACCACGTTATTAGAAACACCAACCTTCTACTTCCACTAGCTGACCATGTTATTAGAAACACCAATCTTCTACTTCCACTAGCTGGCCACGTTATTAGAAACACCAACCTTCTACTTCCACTAGCTGACCACGTTATTAGAAACACCAACCTTTTACTTCCACTAGCTGACCACGTTATTAGAAACACCAACCTTCTACTTCCACTAGCTGACCACGTTATTAGAAACACCAATCTTCTACTTCCACTATCTGACCACGTTATTAGAAACACCCACCTTCTACTTCCACTAGCTGACCACGTTATTAGAAACACCAACCTTCTACTTCCACTAACTGACCACGTTATTAGAAACACCCACCTTCTACTTCCACTAACAGGCCACTTTATTAGAAACACCAACCTTCTACTTCCACTAACAGGCCACGTTATTAGAAACACCCACCTTCTACTTCCACTAACAGGCCACGTTATTAGAAACACCAACCTTCTACTTCCACTAACAGGCCACGTTATTAGAAACACCAACCTTCTACTTCACTAACTGACCACTTTATTAGAAACACCAACCTTCTACTTCACTAACTGGCCACGTTATTAGAAACACCAACCTTCTACTTCACTAACTGGCCACGTTATTAGAAATACCAACCTTCTACTTTCACTAGCTGACCACGTTATTAGAAACACCAACCTTCTACTTCCACTTACTGGCCACTTTATTAGAAACATCAACCTTCTACTTCCACTAACTGGCCACATTATTAGAAACACCAACCTTTTACTTCAATTCAGTGGTCACTTTATTAGAAACACCCACCTTGTGCTTCCACTTACTGGCCACTTTATTAGAAACACCAACCTTCTACTTCCATTCAGTCGCCACTTTATTAGAAACATAAACATTGAGCTACCACTCACTGGACAATTTATTGTTTCTAATAAAGTGGCCAGTGAGTGGAAGTGCAAGGTAGGTGTTTCCAGTATAGTGGCCAGTGAGTGGAGGCCCATGGTTGATGTTTCTCATAAAGTGGCCAGCGAGTGAAAGCTGAGGTAGGTGTTTCTAATAAAGTGGCCAGCGAGTGGAAGCTGAGGTAGGTAAGCTGAGGTTTCTAATAAAGGCGCTAGTGAGTGTTTAGTAAGTGTTTCTAATAAAGTGGCCAGTGAGTAGAGGCCCAAGGTTGATGTTTCTCATAAAGTGGCCAGTGAGTGAAAGCTGAGGTAGGTGTTTCTAATAAAGTGGCCAGCGAGTGGAAGATGAGGTAAGTAAGCTGAGGTTTCTAATAAAGGCGCTAGTGAGTGTTTAGTAAGTGTTTCTAATAAAGTGGCCAGTGAGTGGAGGCCCAAGGTTGATGTTTCTCATAAAGTGGCCAGCGAGTGAAAGCTGAGGTAGGCGTTTCTAATAAAGTGGCCAGCGAGTGGAAGATGAGGTAGGTAAGCTGAGGTTTCTAATAAAGGCGCTAGTGAGTGTTTAATAAGTGTTTCTAATAAAGTGGCCAGTGAGTGGAGGCCCAAGGTTGATGTTTCTCATAAAGTGGCCAGTGAGTGAAAGCTGAGGTAGGTGTTTCTAATAAAGTGGCCAGCGAGTGGAAGATGAGTTAGGTAAGCTGAGGTTTCTAATAAAGGCGCTAGTGAGTGTTTAGTAAGTGTTTCTATTAAAGTGGCCAGTGAGTGGAGGCCCAAGTTTGATGTTTCTCATAAAGTGGCCAGTGAGTGAAAGCTGAGGTAGGTGTTTCTAATAAAGTGGCCAGCGAGTGGAAGATGAGGTAGGTAAGCTGAGGTTTCTAATAAAGGCGCTAGTGAGTGTTTAGTAAGTGTTTCTAATAAAGTGGCCAGTGAGTGGAGGCCCAAGGTTGATGTTTCTCATAAAGTGGCCAGTGAGTGAAAGCTGAGGTAGGTGTTTCTAATAAAGTGACCAGCAAGTGGAAGATGAGGTAGGTAAGCTGAGGTTTCTAATAAAGGCGCTAGTGAGTGTTTAGTAAGTGTTTCAAATAAAGTGGCCAGTGAGTGGAGGCCCAAGGTTGATGTTTCTCATAAAGTGGCCAGTGAGTGAAAGCTGAGGTAGGTGTTTCTAATAAAGTGGCCAGCGAGTGGAAGATGAGTTAGGTAAGCTGAGGTTTCTAATAAAGGCGCTAGTGAGTGTTTAGTAAGTGTTTCTAATAAAGTGGCCAGTGAGTGGAGGCCCAAGGTTGATGTTTCTCATAAAGTGGCCAGCGAGCGAAAGCTGAGGTAGGCGTTTCTAATAAAGTGGCCAGCGAGTGGAAGATGAGGTAGGTAAGCTGAGGTTTCTAATAAAGGCGCTAGTGAGTGTTTAGTAAATGTTTCTAATAAAGTGGCCAGTGAGTGGAGGCCCAAGGTTGATGTTTCTCATAAAGTGGCCAGCGAGTGAAAGCTGAGGTAGGTGTTTCTAATAAAGTGGCCAGCGAGTGGAAGATGAGATAGGTAAGCTGAGGTTTCTAATAAAGGCGCTAGTGAGTGTTTAGTAAATGTTTCTAATAAAGTGGCCAGTGAGTGGAGGCCCAAGGTTGATGTTTCTCATAAAGTGGCCAGCGAGTGAAAGCTGAGGTAGGCGTTTCTAATAAAGTGGCCAGCAAGTGGAAGTAGAAGATGGATGTTTCTAATGCTGCGGCCAGCGAGTGGAAGCCCAAGGTTGGTGTTTGTCATAAAGTGGCCAGCGAGAGGAAGTAGGAGGTTGGTGTTTCTAATAAAGTGGCCAGTTAGTAGAAACCTATGTTAATGCTCAACCAAGCACACACAGCCTATATGCACAGTCTAGTTAACACTGTGAACAGCAGATTTCACTGCAAACACTTAAACCCTGTGTCGGTGACCTTGAGTCGGCCTTTCCTTCATCAGGACTGGTAGGAACGACGGTGGTCGGTTGTTGGGTCAGTTATTCCTGTCAGTATATCCACTCCAAGAACTCCAGACCCCGGCCCACTGCTCTCCGTCTAGTTTGCCGTTCCCAACGAACTCCTATGAAGTGAGTCATGTCAGCGCAGCATCAGTGAAGATGCATTATGTAGACTTCTATACGGGCGTCTTCTGTCATCTTCTTTTAGGGACGTCTTCTGTCATCTTTTCATATTTCATGCGCGCCTGTCATGTGTGCATCATCTTTCGCTGAAGAGAAAGGTTTGTGTTTCTAGTCTCGGAGGAACCGACGCACTCCTTCTCCTCTGGCTATTTTTGCTTCGGCTGTGTAAACGGAACTAAAGATATCTCCTTATCCGTGTACGATCGAGCTTAACCCTGATTATAAATACCTTGTTTGAAGCTCAGACGAGAAGAAAAGACGATGGATATTTGGGAGGAGCTGGGACGGGTCTGGGGTTCGCGCGCTGTGGGACGGTGAGGACAGTGTGGGATGTGAAAGCGCTGCTAGATGAATGAGCCTGTCCCTTCGCTGAACCTCGCTCACTACTCCTCGCGCATATCAAGCCTGAGCATCCCGTCGCGCTAGCGGAGCTTCGTCACAGTCTGCAGCGTTCCTTTAGGGATTTCATGGAGAATAGCCGGCGTTCCTCGGAGAGCCCGGCGTCCAAAGAATACAGCGCATTCATATGTAACAGCAGAGCAGGACAAATGTGCAGCATTGTATGCACGTCAGTAAGATGAAATGCTGCAACCCACCAAACGTTCATCTCACAGCTGGAGATTTGTAGAAATGGAATATTTCTTTGGATGATCAATCACAGTGGTCACCAAGCCCAGTCCTGGTCCAACCACAGCCTACTATACCTGCTCCAGCTAATTATCTTCTTGATTGGTTGGATGACCCAGCAGCATTAGTGTTATGTAAGTAGGACAGCATTTTAGATAAAGGATTGCAGGACGGTAGATCTTCAGGTAGAAGGTTGGTGATCAAGCCTTCTGTTCCATAAGGATATGAGAAGCATATTTAAGCTTTAATGGCCGCATGAAAACCTGAAACTACAATTCTGAAACTAGAAAACACTAATGGTGTTTCATTTAGAACTAAGGATACAAAACTTGAATTAAACATTTATGGAATTGGAATTTCTGGTTTGGTAGTTTTTGGTATGATGGTTCAGTTTGGATTTGTTGGTTGACCTTGGAATGGTTTGATAGTTTTTTATAATTGTTTAATGTATTTTTGTCAGTTTACATGAATTGGTTGCCCATGATGTTTTGGGATTATGGTTTGGTTTGATGGTCGTTTGTTCTCATTATGGTTTGGTAGGATTTTGGCATGACTTAGTTAGTAGTCCTCAGGTGCTGGGGTTTTTTTTGTTTGGGTTTGGGTTTTTATTGTGTCACTTCTATGGTTGGTAGTTGGTATGGTTTGTTAGTTTTTGGTATGATGGTTCAGTTTGGTTTGTTGGTTGATCTTGGTATGGTTTGATAGATTTTATTTTTGTTGGTTGTATTTTTGGTGGCTTACATGATTTGGTTTTCCTTGTGTGCTGAGTTGTGGTATTATGGTTTGGTTTGATCCAGTAGGTTTTGAGGTGGTATGTTCTCATTATGGTTCGCTAGGTTTTTGGCATGACTTAGTTGCCCTTAGTATGCATTAGTAGTCCTTATGTGTTGGGTTTTTTTTGGAATTGTGTGTCACTTCTATGGTTGGTAGTTGGTATGGTTTGGTAGTTTTTGGTATGGTGGTTCAGTTTGGATTTGTTGCTTTTTCTTGGTATTCTTTGATAGACTTTATATTTGTTGGTTGTATTTTTGGTAGTTTACATGATTTGGTTGCCCTTGGTGTGCTCAATTTTGGTATTATGGTTTGTTTTGATTGTCGTTTTTGGTATGATCCGGTAGGTTTTGAGGTGGTTTGTTCTAATTATGGTTTGGTATGCATTAGGAATTTCTTGGCCAATATTATTCTTTATGAGATAGAGTTGGCACTAGTAGCATCCAATCATGATGAATTGCGGAGGTCACAGAGGTCACTCTTATAGCAGCTTGTTATTAAGTACCCTTGGGCACTTGCTTAATGATGTTCTGTATGGAAGGTGTTAAATTTAGTCCCAACTAACACCTGAGTCATTAAAAGGCCAAAGAAATAAGTGATGGATGCAGATCTCTATTGCTGCCAAGCATGTGAGCTTTGTTTTCCTGCACTCGTCATAAGAGAAGCTCCATCCTGGCCGTGTCCTTTATTAGATAACTGGATCTCAGCTTGAGAGAAAGAGCTACTTGGCTAAACCTCTTACAACCTACAAGAAATCTGCTTCTGCTTCTGCTAATTTGGAGCTGATGGACACCACAAAGGTAGCCATCACTACATCTGTTGACGTCCTGCGCTCACATCCTTCATTGGTGCCAAAGTAGTACATACAGTGAGATTTACAGTTTAAAGACTCTCATCTGATGGTGTGTCTTGGTGGGAGGACCTTCGGAGGAACGAGAAGACTGTGGGGGCTGTTTGTAGTTTGTTGTTGTTTTTTTGTCAGCTGGTGAATGAAGAAGGAAGGCATGTAGCCAACGTTACCGCGAGGAAGCCAAAGATCTCATTGCAGCCGTATAACTGTAGTCTTCAAATCATCATTACAGTGGAGACGATGAAGAGGAGGGAAGCATCATTTTTGTTCTTCTCGTTGGAATTGGGAGGCAGATATTGGAGGACACCTCTACCCCATACCTTAGGACTGTTTGGTTCATTTTATTCTGGTCCAAAGGGTAAACATTTGTCTTATTCTTGGTATGATTAGGTAGTATTTCATATTTATTTGGTAGTTTTTGGCATGATTTGGTTGCCCCTGGTATGTATTAGTAGATCTTATTTTTGAGTTTTTGAGTATTCTGAGTTTTGGTATTATGCTTTGGTTTAATGGTTGTTTTGGCATGGTCCGGTAGGTTTTGAGGTGGTTTGTTGGTTCTCATTATGGTTTGGTAGGTTTTTGGCATGACTAGGTTGCCCTTGGTATGCATTAGTAGCCCTTAGGAATTGTGTCACTTCTATGGTTGGTAGTTGGTATGGTTTGGTAGTTTTTGGTATAATGGTTAGGTTTAATTTAAAGCTTATTCTTGGTATGATTAGGTAGTATTTGATATTTATTTGGTAGTTTTTGGCATGATTTGGTTGCCCCTGGTATGTATTACTGGTTCTTATTTCGTTTTAGGAATTATTTGCCTGTTTTAGGAATAGCTTGTTTGTTTTTTGGTGTGATGGTGAGGTTTACACCTTGGTTTGATGGTTATTCTTCAAATGATTAGGTAGTTTTTTGGCTTGGTTTGGTTGCCCTAGGTATGAATTAGTAACCCTTGGTCTCTTTTTGGAATAGTTTGCTACTTTTTGGTAGTGGGTAGTTGTAGGTATATTTTTTTATAGTTATAATACAGTTTTTGTTGTGATGGTTTGGTTTGATGGTTGTCCTTGGTATGATTTGGTAGTGATATTTATGGGTTATGCTTTTGTAGCTGTTGGTTGTTGTTTGTTTGGAGTAGTTTGGCACTTCTAAGTAGGATTTGGTAGTTGTTTCAGTAAGTCATGCTTTTTTAGAAAAAAAAATGTCTTCGGTTTCCAATTTGTGCCAAAGAAGGATGGAATAAAGCAAATTGCCACAAGAGGCTGTGCATTGCAGGGATGTTTTTCATGGGTAAAGGCCACCGCATCCCAAGCACACTGCATCAAAAAGTTTCCAACCATTGTTTTTAATGGAGGTACCAACACAAAACTCAACCACTCCAAGCACTGTTCAGTTTCTTAGGGTGTGGCAACACCATGCAGGATTTTACCAGTACTACATCAAATGAAAGCCATATTAGGACCACAGAATCCACGACCGAACACATGCGTTGCAGTCATATCATAAACTCTTACCTAAGCTGATGGTTTAAAAGCCTTTATCTTATCAATGTGTGTGTATGTTCACCAGTAAGAACACCAGATATCATTAGAACATGAAGAAGTAGATCATATCTTGAGCTCCAGTTTGAAGAACAAAGTTAGGTTCCAGATTTCTCCTGGACGCCCCAGACATTGTATGAATGTGTTCAGTTCCTTCAGCGGCAATCTTGATTTAGCTTAATGAAGTACTGAGCAGTCAAAGCAGGTATTAGATGAGAACTGATAATAATACTGGGTTGTTTATAGAAGGAGAAGCTTGGAAAGGTTTAAATAAACACACTGACATATATAAAAACACTACTTAACACTATGAATATGGTATTAATATAGTAAAGAAAGGCTTCATGTTTGGGAAAATAGGTTTTTAAATATAATGATGTCTCCAAGTATCTTAAACTTGTATACAGTACTGTATATAACACTGAAAACAGCATAACACAGCAATATTAACACCCACACAAAAAGCTTCCAGTCTTGTATTTGCGCCTAGCTAATGCCATTGTGTGTCCATTCTCCCTCTACAGAGACCAACATTGTTTGTATTTATTAGTCTACAGATCAGAGGTTAGGCAAGCAGTCAGGATTGGATGACTCTGCAGGGACTCCCAATGACATACCTGCCAACGCTGGGCTGTGAAAAAGAGGGAGGTTATCCAGGTTGTCTGCAAATGGTCCAACCTCAGTGGCCATGTCCTCATATAACCCTACACGAATAGAATAAATACCAAGGACGTGAGAGTTTTAATTAGTCTTGAATTCATAAGGAAATAATCTAAAATGTCCATTGGTTACAAATGTTAAAAAACATTGTGAGAGAGATATGATGAGCGTGTGTGTGTGTGTATGTGTGTGTGTGGGTGTGCAGTGCAGTGTGTAGTGTTTGGAGTGCAGTGACGACTGCGCTTTCATATGGAAAACTTTCAAACCCATTGTTTTCAATGGGATGTGCTCAAGTAAGTGTAGCAGCACTGGGTTGGGTTGCCAGATACCATGATGCATATCCCACACAGAAACTCTGAGATACCAGTTTGATTCCTATCACTATGAAATTTTTTAGATTCATGAGAGATATTACCAATCCAGAGTAGGGCTGCACATGATGATTAATTTCATAATCAATTGTCATAATCAAAAAAGACTAATTTTTAGATTACTCTAATATTTTTATGGATTTTTAACCAATGGATGATTTTGTATATATATATATATATATATATATATTACAAGGAAAACACATGGCCATTTTAGACGTAATGTAATAAAGGTTACCTTAAAAGATCTATAAATGGTTAAAGACTATGGTAAGAGTCTACGCCCTGACTAATGACACGTAGCCTACACGCCTCACACACAAGGACAGTTTGTGGACTATATATATATTTTGGCATTCGTTTGAGAAGCAGCTACGTGTGTTTAAAGCTCCCGTGGTATCTAGAACAGTCTTAGGTTCTACACTGGACGATTAAGAAACGGTTAGCAATGAGACTTTTCAAGTGACACTACAGAAACATGCCTACATACCTTCCCCAGGGCGCGGCACCGGGTCACAAATACAGAACAGTGTAGGGGAAAGGGGCTGTTGCAGAATAGACCAATAAACACACATATGACAAAACAGAACAATGAACAGGGGGTGTCATATTAATGGTTAGTATTGAGCAAAAAATAAAATAAATAAATAAATGGATAGATAAACAAGTAACGAAAGGAGGGATCAGCTCTGGATGAATTGCAAGAATGGAGATCAGATATTATTACATAATAATTAATGTTATCTTTTATGGTAAATGTAAAATTTTCCAAAATTTAATATCCAGTTAGCGAGTGCTTTATTAATAATTTTGTTCGGTCTTTCCAGTTAAGTAAGATAATTTTTTTAGCCACTGTAGAAGTGAGGATAAACGTTTGCAGATGTTTTGGAGTTGGTAGAGAGGAAAAGTCGCAGAGCAGAGCTATGGTAAAGTTTGATTTAGTCCAATCTACTGGACGTGTTGCTCAGCAACCATGTAAACGGAGCTGACTCAGAGAAGTATGAGGGCAGTGACGGCTGTATCACTTTAAATGCACCCAGACAGAGTATAAATCAGCCTTTACGTGTGGTAATAACTTTAAAATCTGCTAAGACTAGAAAAACAAGTACACAGAAATTAGGTTGCCGTGTTGACGAAGAGCTACGGGATGTTAGAGCTTCAAGGTCTCGTGTATAGCAGTTGTACAGTTGTGATCATCTCCACTGTGCAGAGCTGACAGAGCACCACACTGTTGCTTTTCTACTTTTTACTCCCACAACTTTAGATGCACACAGCTCAATCCATGCTTTCAGTAGGCACGGCCGTCTTTGCGATGCATCAACGCACGTTATGTAGGGCTGGGCGATATAGGAAAAAATCTGATCACGATAATTTGTTTCATATCAGTTGATATGGATATATATCACGATATGAATTAAATCACTATTGCCTTTTTACTTTAAGTGAGAAGTGAAGAAATCAAAATTAAAAAATTTGTTAAATTGTTTTTTATCCACTGATTTATTTTCTATAAGATGTACTATACAAATGTACTATAGAACATTGCACATGTATATATATGGGGCAGTATTAGTATGAACAGTATTCATACACAGACACTGTGTTAATCAGGCTGTTGCTGGTTTTTTAAGTTGGTTCTGAGGAAAGGACTCTGTTTATGTTCACTCATAACAGTGAGTCGACTCTCTGTCGGCTCTAATGGGGAGTTGTTGATTTAGGGATTCTGTTTTCGGTAGTAAATGAAGTTTCCTACTTGGGATTTTTGATTATAAAGTTAACTTTGCCTCAGGGTTCTCACTCGAACTCATACAGTATATATATTTATCTTTATCCATTACGAAATTAGCATAACATGCGTTGATGCGTTGCTAAGGTGGCCGCACCTGCAGAGAGCATTGATTTATCCGGAGCGCGAGCTGCAGCTACAAACAATCACTCGTGTGTATCTAAAGTTGTGGGAGTGTTTCACACAGAAACACAACAGTGTGGTGCTCTGTCAGCTCTGCACAGTGGAGATGATTACAACAGTACAACTGCTCTACACGAGACCTTAAAGATCAAACATCCCGTAGAGCTTCATCAACACAGCAGCAGGATCATGTTTCTTTCAGTAGTAGTTTAACGTGCTCGACTGTGACGCCTGCAGTGGCCACCTGGGGGCGGTGGTATTCTTATTCTCATTGGCTGTTCGTGTTGTCTCTCAAAACTTAATTCTATCAACTTTCTATCGACTATGCCTTATAGTTCTACTGAGGAAACGTTACTTTGTGATAATTATCGTTATTGTTTTATTGGCCAGCCCTAAAGTTATGGTAATCGACGTAATTCCGTAATCGTTTACGTTGATGCGTCACCCCAGCCCTAAGCAGGAGGTTGGAAGTGTTGGCACGTGTCCCAGTGGTTGTATGATGCATTAGCACAATGCATGCTGGCTGTTGTGCTAACATAACACTGATGAATGACGATCATGATATATTCAACTATAGTTTGAGATCAGTTTTAGTTCCCAGCATATACGCATTTGGAAATAAGTTATGCCCACGAAAGGAATGGAGGTCACTCCGTGTGCTGGGAGAGGACTCGTGCCTGCGTGTGTGCTGGAGATAGCGGAGCTGAGACTGTCTCTGCAGTCCTCAGCCGCAGCTCGGATTAGAGCGGCCTCTGAAATGCACAGAAGCTCCGTTTCACAATCCCACTTTTGTGTTTGCGTGTGCATGTATGTGTGTGTTTAATCCCACCCTCGGGGACTGTTCCTGAAAATGTGTGCGACTGACTGGGCAGCAGCACCAGCTGGGCAGCTGTCTCTTGAGTGTCTACCAGACATAGAAGCTGCATGTGTATGTGTATTCAGCTGTGTATGGGGGCCAGATGTCCTAAGAATGAAGCAAAACATGAAGCTTTGTGGTTGTGAGGACGTCGGACCACTTGGTTTTGCGGCCCCTTCTTTTACATTTTCGTCACGGCCACTTCTGCCCGGTAGCTAGGTCCCTCCGTCACATGATGCTATCAAGCTGGGAGGAGGACAGCTAATGCGTTTCCTTCTGCATTAGCCGTCATGTGGTGCTGCCTTGTGGGGAGCTTGTTTTTCTAATATATCTGAGATCAGCATAACTTCCAATTCTCTTATACCAGCTAACAGAGGTTCATGTTGGCTAGAATCATGTGAGTGATTGGGGCACCGCTGCACCCACCCAAGGACAGTACTCTCCTTGGATGATAAGACCAATGCTTAGACTGTCGCAACGCTCAAGAAATATAAAGGCAGCTTGTATTATGACCTGGGTGACTGTCTTTACCAGTACTAGACCAGAACAAAGCAGCTTAGTCCAGCATGAAATTCACCATGCCGGACCCTCAGGACACCTAACAGCAGCTTTTAATATGACCATGCTGGACGATTTTATATATATACACCAGTAGACCAGCACAAACCAGCTTAGCCCACAATAAAAGACCCTCAGGAGACCTCACAGCAGCTTTAATTATGACCATGTTGGGCGACAATCTATACCAGCACTAGACCAGCAGTTTAGCCCACCATAAAAGCTTAGCCTACCGTAGAAGACCCTCGGAAGACCTTACACCAGCTTTTATTATAACAGTACTAGACCAGCACAAATCAGCCCACCATAAAAGACCCTCAGGAGACCCAACAGCAGCTTTTATTATGACCATGCTTGTTGACTATCTATACCAGCATTAGAACAGTGTAAATTAGCTTAGCCCACCATAAAAGACCCCCAGGAGACCTAACAACAGCTTGTATTATGACTATGCTGGACGACTATCTATACCAGCACTAGAACAGTGTAAATTAGCTTAGCCCACCATAAAAGACCCTCATGAGACCCAACAGCAGCTTTTATTATGACCATGCTTGTTGACTATCTATACCAGCATTAGAACAGTGTAAATTAGCTTAGCACACCATAAAAGACCCCCAGGAGACCTAACAACAGCTTTTATTATGACCATGCTGGATGATTTTATATATACACACCAGTAGACCAGCGTAAACCAGCTTAGCCCACCATAAAAGACCCTCAGGAGACCTAACAACAGCTTTTATTATGACCATGCTGGACGACTATATATAACAGTACTAGACCAGCACAAACCAGCTTAGCCCACCATAAAAGACCCTCTTAAGACCCAACAGCAGCTTTTATTATGCCCATGCTGGACGACTATCTATACCAGCACTAGAACAGTGTAAATTAGCTTAGCCCACCATAAAAGACCCCCAGGAGACCTAACAGCAGCTTTTATTATGACCATGCTGGACGATTTTATATATACACACTAGTAGACCAGCACAACCCAGCTTAGCCCACCATAAAAGACCCTCAGAAGACCTCACAGCAGCTTTTATTATAACAGTACTAGACCAGCACAAATCAGCCCTCTATAAAAGATCCTCAGGAGACCTAACAGCAGCTTTTATGATGACCATACTGGACGAATATATATAACAGTACTAGACCAGCACAAACCAGCTTAGCCCACCATAAAAGACCCTCAGGAGACCCAACAGCAGCTTTTATTATGACCATGCTTGTTGACTATCTATACCTGCATTAGAACAGTGTAAATTAGCTTAGCCCACCATAAAAGACCCCCAGGAGACGTAACAACAGCTTTTATTATGACTATGCTGGACGACTATCTATACCAGCACTAGAACAGTGTAAATTAGCTTAGCCCACCATAAAAGACCCTCATGAGACCAACAGCAGCTTTTATTATAACAGTACTAGACCAGAACAAATCAACCCTCTATAAAAGACCCTCAGGAGACCTAACAACAGCTTTTATTATGACCATGCTGGACAACTATCTATACCAGCTCTAGACCTGCGTAGATCAGCTTAGCCCGCCATGAAAAACCCTCAGAAGACCTATACCAGTATCTATACCAGCTCTAGACCTGCATAGATCAGTTTAGCCCAAACATAGAAGACCCTCAGGAGACCTAACAACAGCTATTATTATGACCATGCTGGACGACTATATATACAGATACTAAACCAGCACAAACCAGCTTAGCCCACCATAAAAGACCATCAGAAGACCTAACAACAGCTTCAATTATGACCATGCTGGACGACTATCTATACCAGCTCTAGACCTGCGTAGATCAGCTTAGCCCACCATAAAAGACCCTCAGGAGACCTACCAGCTGCTTTTATTATGTCTATGCTGGACGACTATATATACCCATACTAAACCAGCACAAACCAGCTTAGCCCACCATAAAAGCCCCTCAGAAGATCTACCAGCTGCTTTTATTATGACTATGCTGGACGACTATCTATACCAGCTGTAGATCTGCGTAGATCAGCTTAGATCAACATAGAAGACCCTCAGAAGATCTACCAGCTGCTTTTATTATGACTACGCTGGACGACTATCTATACCAGCACCAGACCAGCGTAGATCAGCTTAGCCCACCATAAAAGACCCTCAGGAGACCTACCAGCTGCTTTTATTATGACCTTGCTGACTGACTATCTATACCACCGCTAGACCAGCACCAGCCAGCTGAAATAGCCACATAGCTAATAAATAGCTAAAAAAACGACAGACATTACTCTGTACTGCCCTCTAAACATGTTATATTACATTAGCAATTAAAACATGTGTTGTTTTTATAAGATCTGGGTCTCGATGACTGCATAATCTACACACATTTATTTACATTTTTGTCTAAAATCAATGCACTCAATTCATATTCCTCTTATTGCTCTGAGACGTGATTGTGAAATTCATTGACTAATATATATCTTAAATAATCACAATTGGATTGTGATGCACATGGAGAGCAACATCTGTCCTTGAGTTCCGTCCACCTTGCAGTCTCGAGAAACAATTTGACTCCTTCTAACAGTACAAGCCGAACGAGAGAAACAATGAGAGAGCAAGAAAGGTGGACAAGTCAGCTCAAGGTTTCGCCCCGAGACTAATAATTAGTTTGAGCTTAATTAGCTTGTTGCTCGCCTGCTTATCTCTAGTGCATATCTGCTTTGTCAGTTGCAAACCCCAAAAAAAGCTTGCCAGGAATATTTGGAGGGCAGCCTTGATAAGTGCTCGGAATTAGAAAGGATGTCTAGGACGTTGTGTTGCGTAAGTAGTGCTTGATATTGAATATTATTAAGAGCTTTCAAGTCATTTCTGACTCCCGCTGAGTATACAGATTGTGTTCCTCTGGAGGATCCTGTCTTCTGTTTGGGTCTTCAGGCTTCTTAATGGCTGGTACCTGGTTCCTCTGATTGTATCCATCTCTCATTTTGCTGGTTATCCGTTTCTCTTTCACTACCCCAAGCATTATGGCATTTTGTAATGAATCAGTTCTTAGAATATGTCCGACATCAGGTTCGCTTTAGATATCCGGGCTTCAAGTGAGAAGAGGGGCGTGATTTGTTTACCTTCTTTGCTGTCCAAGGATCTCTCAGAAGTCTTTGCCAGTGGCGTATATGCTTTTCCTGTCTTGCTTGTTTATCGTCCAGCTTTCACATCCATATAAAGAGCCACAGAGCAGACCACAGTCTGGACAGCTCTGATCTTTCTTAGTAAAGAAAAATCATTGCATTTGAAGATCTTTTCAAGCTCCTTCATCCGTGTTCTGCTGAGTGTCAATCTGTCATACTTCTGCTGGATCAGAGTAGACCAAAGCTGTCCACCATTCCCACATCTTTACTGTCAATGGGAAAGTTAACAGTCCCAACTTCTCACTATGTTCTCCTTTTAAGGCCCTTTAGGTTTTCCAGATTTTCAGATTGGAATATCGAAGGTTATCGAACGCCACACGTACCACTCCTGAATCTTCGACCATCACCCCTATATCATTATATGTTTTGGCTGCAAGGATACAGGTACATTGATGGTCAAACTCCAATATAGTTTCCAATTTCTGGTTGTCCATTTTCTGTCCTGACCATCACTTCTCGACCAGCGTACATAGTAAAGCCTATTTTAGCTCGAAACCGTAAACGCCCACCTGGAATGTTTACTATCTTGGCATCTTACTATCCAAATTTTCCAAATAATTAGTTTGGCCCAGTATTGCTGAAGTAATATCTAAATAGCATTCATTTCATGGCACCTTGTTCACACGTGACAGATGTTTTATATCATCATATCATCTTCCTCCTAACATGGAAATTGATATATGATCCCATTGCCCTGCATAACACTGACTGTGGAAAAAAAAATATCATCCTTTGCAATATCTGCAGACTGTGACTCCACCGAGCATCCAAAATTCATGAGGTCAGGACAGAGGGGCATTGTTCCTCATCAAGGGGGCATCTGCCAGGTAAGACAATCCCTCACAGGGTTTGTTTGGTGAGCAGGAGGGGAGCGGACAGGGACCAGAACGACCCCTGACCTGACAAATCAAGATTGCTTTGGGTTAAGGGTAGAATGCACACTGGTAAAAAAAAAAAAAGGAATTGCTGATATGACAGCTGATAGTATGAAATTGGCAACCTCACCAACATACCCTACCAAACAAACTACCAAATGGCATCATTTGCTAGATGGTAGTTAAGCTGCTTTGGCAGTATGAGCCTTAAATTGAGTAGCTTTTAGCTGACAGTATGCAAGTGGCAACTCCACCAAAATACCCATGACTAACAACCAAATGGCATCACTATAGTGATATGAGCCTTCAATTTTAGTAGTTGATAGCATAAAAGTGGCAACCTCACCAAAGTTTCCTTCACAAACTTCCAAATGCCATTATTTGGTAGTATGAAAGTAGCAATTTCACCAAAAAACCCTTAACAAACTACCAAGTGCCATTATTTGATAGCTGGTAGTTAAGCTGCTTTGGCGATATGAACCTTAAATTGTAGTAGCTGATAGCTTGAAGGTGGCAACCTTACCATAAGACCCTTGACTAACTACCAAATGGCATAATTTGGTAAATGGTAGTTAAGCTGCTTTGGTAAATGGTAGTTAAGCTGCTTTGGTAGATGGTAATTAAGCTGCTTTGGCGATATGAACCTTAAATTGTAGTACCTGATAGCTGATAGTATGAAAGTGGCAATTTCATCAAAAAAACCTTCACAAACTACCAAATACCATTATTTGGTAGATGGTAGTTAAGCTGCTTTGGTAAATGGTAGTTAAGCTGCTTTGGTAGATGGTAATTAAGCTGCTTTGGCGATATGAACCTTAAATTGTAGTACCTGATAGCTGATAGAATAAAAGTGGCAATTTCACCAAAAAAACCTTCACAAACTACCAAATACCATTATTTGGTAGCTGGTAGTTAAGCTGCTTTGTCAATATGAACCTTAAATTGTAGTAGCTGATAGCTGATAGTATGAAAGTGGCAATTTCACCAAAAAAACCTTCACAAACTACCAAATGGCACAATTTGGTAGCTGGTAATTAAGCTGCTTTGGCAGTATGAACCATCAATTGTAGCAGCTGAAAGCTTGAGAGTGGCAACCTTACCATAAGACAGGGGTTCTCAACCTTTTCTAACTGATGGCCCACCTGTTTACAACTTGAAAGCGTCAAGGCCCCCAAGAAAACAAAACTCAACTTTTGTGTAAAACTGTTTTTAACTTTTATTTCTCAAGTGCTAACACTGAAAACTTAAGATCTGGGTTGTGTAAAATTTGTGTTTGGTCTTGAGATGCCGCGTTGGTTTTGAAGGTTTTAGTGCTTCATTAGAAAGAGTCAAACCACACTCCACACACTGGGCTTTTGGGTTAACATCATCTCCTTCCCCCCAAATTCATATTTGATGTAGTCTGGGTCGTACTTGTGGATTTTTTGCTTTTTCTGCAGAACAGGTTCAGCTAGCTAGTTAACTGTCTGGAAGTGATGACGTTTAATTGTAATTACTTCGTGGCCTTTTTTTCTTAGTGTGCTTTTATATTAATGATTATAATTAAAACATTATTAATCTATCAATTTTACTTGTTCTAAATGTATAATTTTTTTCATTTTATGATCTAAAGTGCTCACTACAGACAACTGTCTCCCTCTGAGGATGAGCCTGTGGACCCCTAGAGGGCGCTTCGTGGCCCCTTGGTGGTCTGCGGCCCACCAGTTGAGAAACCCTGCCATGAGACCCTTGACAAACTACCAAATGGCATAATTTGGTAAATGGTGGTTAAGCTGCTTTGGTGGTATTAGCCTTAATTTTTTACTGGCTGATAGCTGATAGTATGAAAGTGGCAACTTCATAAAAATTCCCTTAACAAACTACCAAATCCCATCATTTGGTACATGGTAGTTAAGCCACTTTGCCGGTATGAGCCTTCAATTGTAGTAGCTAATAGCATAAAAAGTGGCAACCTTACCAAAAGACCCTTCACAAACTACCAAATACCATCATTTGGTACATGGTAGTTAAGCTTCTTTTGTTGGTATTACCCTTCAATTGTAGTAGCTGATAGTATGAAAGTAGCAACTTCGCCAAAAATCCCTTCACAAACTACCAAAATGGCATCAGTTGGTAGATGGTAGTTAGGCTGCTTTGGCGGTATGAGCCTTCAATTGTAGTAGCTGATAGTATGAAAGTAACAACTTCACCAAAAGTCCCTTCACAAACTACCAAATACCAGCATTTGGTAGATGGTAGTTACGCCATCTTGGTGATTTGAGTCGTAAATTGTAGTAGCCGATAGTATGAAAGTGGCAACCTTACCAAAAGACCCTTCACAAACTACCAAATGGCATAGTTTGGTAAATGGTGGTTAAGCTGCTTTGGTGGTATTAGCCTTAATTTTTTACTGGCTGATAGCTGATAGTATGAAAGTGGCAACTTCATAAAAATTCCCTTAACAAACTACCAAATCCCATAATTTGGTACATGGTAGTTAAGCTGCTTCGGCGGTATGAGCCTTCAATTGTAGTAGCTGATAGTATGAAAGTAGCAACTTCACCAAAAATCCCTTCACAAACTACCAAATACCATCATTTGGTAGATGGTAGTTACGCCACCTTGGGGACTTGAGTCTTAAATTGTAGTAACAGATAGTATGAAAGTGGCAACCTTACCATAAGACCTTTGACAAACTATTGGATTTGATCTGAATTTGATCACAGTCTGCCATTGGTGAGGAGCTTAGGCTCGAAAAAGCTTCACCAGTTTTCTCAGAGCACCTCAATTCGACGAGCTTGAGCAATCCTCATAACTACCGATGTTTGATTACGTCAGGCCTTCTCTCTGTTCCCCATTAACGCCTGAGTTATTTTACCATCCTGGCAGATATTAGCCATGAATTATCCAAGACGAGAAAAAAAAAAACAAGTCAAGGCTTGTCTGGGGGAAAATGGCTTTGTGAGCAGGGGAGCGAAAACCCACAGCGTTGCGAGGAAAAGAGCAGACGAGGACCTGCTGAGGTTGAAGAGAGATGCTGGCATCGTTTCTGTCTTGTCCCTGTCGCCCCACTGTGCAAGCTTTGTGAGATTCTATACGTAACCTCACGAATTGTGATTTGTTTGGGGACGCTGAGCCGAGAAAGCCATTCGCATTTATATGCTAGTGATCTGGGTGTCATGTTGAAGCAATACTTCACTCAGCAACGTGAACTTTTTTATGAAAGCTGGTGCAGACAGCCTAACATGCATTATCATTTTTGGCCAAGGTACGACTTTAATAGACTTCAATGATGGTCCAATGGTGTTTGTAAGAGCACCGCTAATAGCCAATACCTAATTCCGATGCAACAGGTCAGCGCAACATGCTTTATTGACCAAGAGATACTTAATATTACCAACTCCCTTCAAAACTATAGTAACTTAATGACCTACAGGGAATACACCAACAGAATGTGGACACCCCTCAGGTGTTTCAGCCACTAATAACCCCCAAGTGGCCAATCAGTAACACCAACCGTTCAATTAACTAACTATCAGGATCAAATTCTGGGACCAGATAACTGAGTTTAGGGTCTGGATTTGATTGAAATTTGGATATATTAACATTTTTGGCCAAGGTTTGACTTTAATAGACTTTAATGATGGTCCAATGGTGTTTGTAAGAGCACCATAAATAGCCAATGTCTAATTCTGATGCAACAGGTCAGCGTAACATGCTTTATTGACCAAGAGATGCCTAATATTACCAACTCCCATGAAAACTATAGTAACTTAATGACCTACAGGGAATACACCAACAGAATGTGGACACCCCTCAGGTTTCAGCCACTAGTAACCCCCAAGTGGCCAATCAGTAACACCAACCATTCAATTAACTAACTTTTAGGATCAAATTCTGGGACCAGATAACTAGGTTTTGGTTCTGGATTTGATTAGAATTTGGATATATTAACATTTTCGGCCAAGGTTTGACTTTAATAGACTTTATTGATGGTCCAATGGTGTTTGTAAGAGCACCGCTAATAGCCAATGTCTAATTCCGATGCAACAGGTCAGCGTAACATGCTTTATTGACCAAGAGATGCCTAATATTACCAACTCCCTTGAAAACTATAGTAACTTAATGACCTACAGGGAATACACCAACAGAATGTGGACACCCCTGAGGTGTTTCAGCCACTAATAACCCCCAAATGGCCAATCAGTAACACCAAAAGTTCAATTAACTAACTATCGTATCAAATTCCAGGACTTGATAACTGAGTTTGGATTTGGAGTTGGAATTTGGATTTGAAAAGAAAATAATATGCTGTTTTCTTTTGGCCAAACCTTTAGGACAATTTTAGGACTGTCATGCAAGTCTTGGACCTCCAAACATCGGAAACGAAATTCCTTTAGAGCCATTCAGAGTGGTTTGGTGTTGTCATTACTTTATCGCACATGGTGCTGATAAACACTTAAATACCCCATCTTCCACTTAGGTTAACCGTCATCTACTGGACGTAGGACAGGATCCTGAACAAACTGGGCTGCAGTAAAACACAGGATGGGCCAGCCATAAACATCGCCTTAGTTCCTGAAAGACGGACATAAAGCTGTTTGGAACTGACCATTTGGAACTGAGCAACAATACCCCAGCTACACAATGGTAGACCACAGAGTGGCACCAGCAAACACGGAAATGCCTAGCACATAAAACTACTTGCATCACTCACTACAGAGTTCCAGACTCTGGAAGGTACATCAGCGTAAGAACGGTGCATCATGGTGCAGCAGATGTTCACGAACCTAAGATCACTATGCACAGTGCCAAGGGGTGAAAAGTATTCCGCCCAGGGTTCTGGAGCAGTGGAAACATGGCAGTCTGATGGATGAATCCGGGTTTGGCAGATACCAGGAGACACTACATACTGGAAGGCATAGGGTCAGTTTGGTGGAGGGGGGATAATGGGCCTGGGACTGGCTTAGATCCAGTGAGTTCCCTGCACCCAAAGCCTGACCAAAGGACCTGGTTTGAGAAGTCCAGTTGGGAGAACCTGACTACGCTTAGAAGGAATTGTAATGTCAATTTGCGAGCCAGGCCTTCATGTCCCACATCGATTCCTGACCTCACTAAATGCTCTTTTGACTGAACTAATTCTTGCGGAAATTCTTCCATTAGCTTCAGGTTTGGTCAGTATGGTGTCCACATACTTTTGGCCATAGCCTGTACCATTAATGGAAGTATAAAACAAAAATCAAGCCATGAGCCTGAAAGCCTTGAAAACCTGCAGGGAAATTAGCTGAAGAAGACTTGCTGAAGTTGATGAGAGACGCCGGCACGGCGTGGCCCCGGTGTTTGAGCTTTGCGAGATCCTATTCGTAACGTCGGAAAGCTGATTTGTTTGGGGACGCTGAGACAAGACAGCGATTTGCATTTATATGCTCGTCTCTGTCGGCGGGGAAGGATTCTTGGGTGTGTGTGTTTGCGCGAGTGTAGCCCAAGTTTCTGTTTGTCTTTTTGATCATCTTACATAACAGGCTTCCTGCCTCTGACTCGGAGGAGCTTAAGTTTCGCGAAGTGTCATAAATGTTTAGTTTTGTTAGACATGTCTTCTTTTTTTCTTGTGCATCCCGAATACCGTTCATTTCCATTTCTGAGAGCGATCTAATGGCGCTTCCCTCGTACACCCTTCCCTCGAACACCCTTCCCGAAGACGCCGAACGAGGCAGGGCTGCGCCAAACCGCCCGACAGTCGAATCTGTGCATCTCTGTTTGGTTGCTCTTGGTGATGCTTTCATTCCTGTTTTCCTTTTCGTTCCTCCTCGCCTCCTTCTCCGCAGGCTCGGGGCTCCTCGTCCGAGCCAGCGTGCGTCTAGACAGACTCTTCCTTTCAGATTCAGACGTCCGTCAGAATCCACGCTGCTTGAGAACTCGATCCGTCTCCCTCGCAACTTCTCAAAAAGTGCAGACGATTGGAGTTTCGCACGGCGGCCCCTGTTGCGTTATGACCGGGGGCCTCGGCTCTCCGCCGTTGCTAATTATTATATACAGTGTTTATATTTTGAAGGCATAACATATAGCCGAAAACTACAGCCCCATCTTTTCGAGCTGTACGAATCGTATCCAGCTTCCTGTCTTGCGGCTGCTCTTGCAAGGTTGAAGATTTATGCATAAACGCCCTTAAGCGTTCTTCGGGGGTCCGAGTTCTTTGATGTCTCCAAGATTCCGCCGTCGTGATGAATTCTCTTTTCACTGAACACTGCGGTTGTTACGTCGAGAGTAAGAAAAAAATAACTTAATTAGAAACATCTACCTTGTGCTTTCACTCACTGGCCACTTTATTAGAAATACTCACCTTGTGCTTCAACTCACTGGCCACTTTATTAGAAACACCCACCTTGTACTTACACTAACTTGCCACTTTATTAGAAACACCCACCTTGTGCTTCAACTCACTGGCCACTTTATTAGAAACACCCACCTTGTGCTTCCACAAACTGGCCACTTTATTAGAAAGACCTACCTTGTGCTTTCACTCACTGGCCTCTTTATTAGAAACACTTACCTTGTACTTTCACTAACTGGTCACTTTATTAGAAACGCCTTCTTTGTACTTCCACTAACTGGCCACTTTATTAGAAACATTCACCTTGTACTTTCACTCACTGGTCACTTTATTAGAAACACCCACACTGTACTTCCACTCACTGGCCACTTTATTTGAAACACCCACACTGTAGTTCCACTCACTGGCAGCTTTATTGGAAATACCTACCTTGTACCTCTACTCACTGGCCACTTTATTAGTAACACCCACCTTGTACCTCCATTATATGATCACTTTATTAGAAACACCCACCTTGTACTTCTACTAACTGGCCACTTTATTAGAAACACCTACATTGTTCTTCCACTAACTGGCCAGTTTATTGGAAACACCTTGACTGAAACTGAACATCTAGCTCTGACAGATATGACTTTCCATTCATGGCCTGGTGATCTGCCTCTGTGGGCTCCGAGTTACTGCGTTGGGTTTTATCTTTTCTGATGAAAGGCTGCTGTATAATCTGTCTGGTGCTCCTATTAGGAGTCGGCGTGCAACTGCAGTCCTCCTTTAGCGCCTCACCGCTTGAAGTTAACACCCGCTGTCTATGGTAATTCTTCACACTGTTTTTTCACCCCCTTCCTCGCCTCACTCTCTCTCTTTACTCTCTCACTCTCTCATGTTTCTCGGTGCTACTCACGCTCTGATGTTCTGCCACCAAATGCTAATGAGCTCAACTGGGACGCTGGGACGTTGAAGAAGCCAAAGCTTGTGTATGTGTCAGAAAGAAACGCAGAGAGAGCGAGAGAGAAAGCACGCCTCGGCCTAGCGCTCGGCTCGGGTCAGTCCGCCGCTTCCCTGCCACACGACGCCGCGTTGCAGCCGTGCTAGCTTTTCCTCTGATCTCTTGCAGTTTCCCTCTCCGCTCGGCCGTGTTCTGCCAGCTTCTCTTTTTGTCACCGTGATAATTAAGGCCCGTCAGCGAGTTCCGCTACCCCCCTTCTAAAAACAGCACCACCGCATAAATATTCCGGACCCCAGAATTGGCCATCCGTGGCGGCTCAGACCTCTTCATCCACTCTCGGAGTGCCTCTGCGAAAAGCATTTCTTAAAAATGTGCCTAGTGGGCCGGCTCGCAGACGACTGGACGTTGACTGATCTCCACCGTCCACGTTATTACCTGTAGCTTGATCTTAAACCCTCCTGGTGCACGTTCGGAGGGTTTTCGCAACTTGGTCCCTTTAAAACGAACCCTGCTGCGATCGCTCCTCTGTTAGCACTAGCAAGAACGCTGCCATGCAAACCCTGGTGCGTACCAAACAAGCCCGCCAAGACCCCCCCTTGAGATCTGCATTCGCTTGCTTCCAAACAAACTGTGGTGGGGTTCGTTTGAAATATGAGTGCAAAGTGGGCCAAACTCACCGCCTCTTGCTAGTTTATCTATAAAAGACAAAGCCGATACGAGACATACACATAGGGTCTGTCTCAAATCCTAGTGAGCTCCTACATAGGCAGCATCTTACTTCATAGTATGCGCTCCCGACATGGAGACTGTCCCAATTCTTACATACCTTAAACATGCTGTCTACTGAGGAACCTTATTTAGACCTGATTTTAAGGAAGTATCAAACGCTTCCTCAGCCGCTAAGACAATCCCATGATGTAGCACAGGCTAATCTAGGAGCAGTGAAGTGGTTTTAAAATGTGAGTTATTTTGATTCTCTCTGGAGTTTTAATGTGTTTCTGGTCATATAATCACACAAAACAGTATTTTATTATCAACTCTGTAACGAGTCCTTCACCATTTACAGCTTTATACTCGAGGCATTAGCATTTATGCTAGCGTTTTTAAGATTTTAAGCCTCGGGCTATTGTTTTGGATGCAGGCCAGTAGCTTAGCAACCAGCTAAACCACTGCTGGCGTGCTGCAGTGGGCGGGAACAAGCTGTGACGCAGTCTCTCTCTAACTAGAGCGTCTCAGTAATCTGTTTTATGAGGTGAGATGAGGAGAGAACGCTGCTACTTACACAGCTGACTACCTAGACAGCCTACTTAGACACTCACTAGGGTTTGAGACACACCCAAAATCTATAAGCTCAGTTGGGCAGGTGTGCCATAAATTCTGGCCAATCAGCTTCTGTCTACATCTTTCTGGTTCAACATCAGATATGTTTGTCCAAATGTAACATTGGATGTGTCTCAAACCCTAGTGAGTGTGTAAGTCACTCTGTACTGTTTTGTCTTTGTGGTATAATACTGGCTTCACCTGGAATTTAACAATAAGATAGCAACCTCTCGTTGATTTGGGAAGCTGGAAAGCCTAACCTCTGGAAGAAGAATTCCCATTACCACTGTAATCTACGAAGTGTTGCAGTTGTGGCTCCATTGAAAACTGTGGAACATCCAGTTTGGCATCAGTCTACCACAAACATATGAACCCAGCTGTCTTAGCTAGTCACTGTACTGGCTTGGGTGATGTTTGGTAGTTTGGTAGGCCTTCCACACTGAGATCTGAGATCTTAGTCATGTCCTCTTTCGTCTGGGTTTGAGAAATGAGAACCAATTTCCACCAATCTTTTGGGAAAATTGGGAATAGTTTAGATTTGAAACGTTGCCACATATTGTTTTTCAAAGGCATTCCAGATACAGTTACCAAGCTATGAAGAACCAACTCTTGAGGCAGACCAGAACTGTATCTCTGTTTAGTCAAGAATACCAAAGACAGAAGCTCAACCATTGTTGGTGAAGCAGTTATCTCGTGACAACATAACATTATAAGAAGCTTATTTTTATGGAGCCCCCAAGAACATTGAGTTTGAGAGAAGGTCCAAGAGGTTAATAAGAGGTCCCAGACCCCCACAGAACCATCAGTACTTTGCAGATTGATCCAATTGACCACTGATTAACAAGGTATAGGGGGGCTAACAGATAGTGCGGAAACAGATCAGCTAATTCAGCTAATTCAGCTAATAACCTGTTCAGGAAGTGGGTTGAGGTCAGGAAGGAGATATGGTCTAGGACTGATCTGTTTGTAGGGATGTTCCAGGCTTCATAGCTGCTTCTCGCTGGGTGAAAAAGAGTCATCACTATGTATGATGGCAGCAGGAGAGGAAATGACTTCCCAGCGAATCCCACAATAACCGAAAAACATGGATGTGGGCTTCAGCACCCTTCATCACAGCAACCAATCACATCCCAATGTGCCAGGCTGGAACATCTGTGAGTGCCGCCCACTGCCGTGCCCTTTCGCGCCCTCCTCACCGTGACCTCCACACAATGTTCTCACTCCGTGCACACTCGTACAGTGATGTAGCTCTCTCGTTTTTTTTGTGCTCTCAGGTGGTTGACTATTGATTGTGTATATTGACTATATATATGTATGTATATCACATACATATATGTCCCGGACCCCCACAGAACCCACTGTACTTCACAGATTGATCCAATTGACCACTGATTAGCGAGGTATGGAGGGGCTGACAAATAATAATTATATATATATATATATATATATATATATATATATATATATATGTTCAAAGAAAGCCATTTTTACTGAGTTTTTTATTTTTCTGCATCATTTGAACTCAATAGCTGCCGCTGGCATTGCGGGACAATTTCATGGTGACAGGATCAAAGGAAGTGTTTCAAAATAGCTTGGAGAAGATTCTGGTTCCACTGACCTCCATTGAAAGTGAAGACAGTTTTTGGCCTCTCCTGTAAAGTTTTCATTTTCTCCTCACTTAAAGCAAGGCTGTGTGTTTCCAGCGCTAGATCTGTTTGACATTGCTTTGTTTTCTTAGTAGCACATGTGCATAAGTTCTTGCCCATTCACCGGTAGACTGTGGGCTTGGATCCTGCCAATGCTGAGACCAAAAACATCAGTGGTTTTGCTGATACAGATACAAATATGGGTCATTAATGTCATTACCAGTATTATCGCAGGTATACGACACCTGTGAGGAGAATGATGTACCATGCAAACACCTAAAAGTAGATATATCTGTGCTGTTGTGCTAGATGTTGACGAGGACTGTAAAGAGTAAAGACCTCACGACTGTCCAATCACCAGTAAGCGCCATCCTTCAGTGTTGCTTTTTCACTGATACAATTCTACTGTAATGCCAACTAGAGAGTAGCACGTTGGTGTAGTCACTTCACCTTCTGGGTTCTGGATGGGCGACCAGGATATGTTTCTCCCCGTATCTAAGTGGGTTTCATCCCACTGTCCAAAAACCTGTGGTGTGAATGTGTATGTCTGAATATCTTCCCTGTGATGGACTGATGGCCCGTCCAGAGTGCCAGGTTCACACTATATGACTGTTTGAGTGGTCAGGTCTTTGTGCCGTTCGCACTACATGACTGATCAGCAACATGGGGTTACCGATTGTGCCTGGCCTTGGTGGTCAGCGAAAGCAGTCGAGGGAGGAGGTTAGAAAAGACCCTCAACAACGGCGGTGTTTGCGCTCTTTACAGCTGATGAAGTAGACGAAATAGAAAAAACACTTTAGAAGAACATAAATTTATAAATCTACAGCACTGGAGCCTCTTCATGATATGAAATACTAATTATACAAATTACAAATCTTAAATAGTGTATGAAAATGAACTGTCATGCTACTAGATATGATAGTATCAGTGTAAATATGAGGTCTTTCAAGAGTTTTAGAGGAGATATATATTTACAATGAAAAAAGTTAAACGTCAGAGATGTCCACAGAGCTTCTGACCAATGAGAATTAAGCTCTGTCGTCTTCAAGCCGTCTCTCGGTTAACGTAGAGAACTAGAGACACCACAACAAACAAGCAAAGTTGTTACTGCGCTAATAATAACAATATCAAATACTAAATACCAACCAGCACACAAAGCCTTGTACAACATACAAACCATTTACTAACTTAAAGCCTTGATTCTTTACTTATACTGAGCTTAAAATCTGGCAGCCACTCTGAAAGTAGCTCCCTACTGCACCTAGTGGCTAGAACTGGAATTACTACATCTGTAATAAAAGATTAGATTTAAAACTAGTAATACAGTCATTAGTACTATCTAATCAAGACCAGTACAGGACCAGCGTAGACAAAATGCATAAGGAACCAGAGTGGCTAATGGTTGAAGACAGGTTGAAGATAAACCTTGTTGGACTTATGGGAACAGATAAAAGAGAGAGAAAGCAATATGACAAGATACTAAACTAAGAATTATTTTAAATTACCGAGAGCTAAAACTAACCACATGTGTAGAACAGTGATTTACAGAGCTATTAAAGAGTGGAACTCCATACCTGACTCACTGCTTAAAACTAATAAAATTTGGTTTAAAAACTACTAAAAACACTACATAACTGATTCCTTGTCCTAAAACTAAATGAATAAAAGTTAAAAGTAGGCGAATAGGGAGGTAATTGGGGCTATAATGACACATTTTTTTTAAACGTTCTACTCGTTTGTTCTTACTATCTATTTTTATTTTGAATATATTTGAAAGATACATAGAGTATGTTCTTTTTCTTTTTCTTGTATATGTACAATGTATATGTGTGATTTATGTTGATGGACCTCAAGAAGAAAAGCTGCTGTCTTTATAGGAGCTAATGGGGATCCAAATAAAATAAACAAACAAACAACTAAGAATGCAGGTATCCAAGAGATGATTGTTACAGACTTGTAGGAACTCTATAATGGGCAGGGACTCTTTGGCAAGGGTAGTACACCCAAAGATTTGCATGTAGTACACCCACCAATCCTGACTCCACAGGACCACCGATATATGGATTGAGCTATGAACAAAATGCTGTGTGCCAGACCTTTAAGAAGATGTTTTAATGGGAGAAAGCATTTCTTCATATTCTTTATTCAGGTTCATTGTGAAAGTCCCGTTAGTGAACGAGCTACAGCCACCAGCCGTCACTCTCCAACTCCAAAGTTAAATCTTTTTTTCAGTTGAGAGTGTGAGAGTGCATTATAGAGTGAAAGGCAGTGTTTGGAGTGTTGTTTAAGCTCATTTGCACCACGGGCTCAGCTAAATCCGCTCATTGTCTCCTTTCAGAAAGCGCCAGGCTACGTATCGCTGTCTCTGTTTCATTTATTTATTCTCTCATAGCGTCTGATTATATATATATTATATATACTTATATACATACATACATACATACATACATACATACATATATATATATACACACACACACACTGTGTCCACTCACTGTCCACTCTATTAGACACTCCTACTACTTGCTGGTCCACCTTGTAGATGTAGAGTCAGAGACAGTAGCTCATCTGCTGCTGCACAGTTTGTGTCCTCTAGTCCTTCATCAGTGGACACGGGACGTAGCCCACAGGACACTGGATGGTGCTGGATGGTGATGGTGGCATGTTAGTGCTGGTGTGAGTGGATCAGACACAGCAGTGCTGCTGCTGCTGCTGGAGTGTTTAAACATCTCCTCAGTGTCACTGCTGGACTGAGAATCACCCACCAACCAAAACTATCCAGACAGCAGTGTCCTGTTGGTGGCGTCCTGTGTCCACTGATGAAGGACTAGAGAACACAAACTGTGCAGCAGCAGATGAGCTACTGTCTCTGACTCTACATCTACAAGGTGGACCAGCAAGTAGTAGGAGTGTCTAACTGCTGTGTTTGATCCACTCACACCAGCACAACACACACTAACACACGACCATCATGTCCCAATGACCCACCTCCCTAATAGTATCTACTCTGTGGTGGTCCTGTGAGGGTCCTGATCATCAAAGAACAGAGTAATAAAGTATACAGAGAATCAGATGAACTACAGTCTGTAAGTGGAGCTCCTGTATGGTCAGTGGAGCTGATACAGTGGACAGTGAGTGTGGATTGGAGTCTGTAGCTGTGGCTGAGCTCTACTGTTCTCAGGCCTCATGCGGAACTGTTTACTCAGTCCAGCGTCGCTGCAGTCGCTTTGCTAATTCCACTGCCTGGCACGATTTCACGTCAAATTACTGGACGCAGCTTGAATTAGAATTCCAAAGAGGTGCTGGTGGATGAAGCCCCCTCACATCTCTCTGCTGCTGTTGGTGTCTATTGTGTTGTTGTTGTTGTTCGTGGCTTAGATAAAGACTTTGTCAGACACAGCTGATCCGTGATCAGTGCAATAGGGCAGCAGCTTCTAATGTGCAGATGAGTGGATTATCAAGATTAACAAGTTCTGGGGCCAGAAGTACAAAAACAATGACAGATAACTGCTTTGATTTAGTCAGCTTAACCCTATAAATCATCTAAAGCATATCTAAAGACATTAGAACACCAGTAAGAACTTCAGATCTGATTAGAACAGATGTAAATAATCATACATACAATACGAAGTAACATGAATATGTTATTGTGAGGGAAGTAGACCAGATCTTGAGCTCCAGTTTGAAGAACAAAGTTAGGTTCCAGATTTCTCCTGGACGCCCCAGACATTGTATGAATGTGTTCAGTTCCTTCAGCAGCAATCTTGATTTAGCTTAATGAAGTACTGAGCAGTCAAAGCAGGTATTAGATGAGAACTGTAAATAATACTGGGTTGTTTATAGAAGGAGAAGCTTGGAAAGGGTTAAATAAACACACTGACGTATATAAAAACACTATCTACTGTATTATTGGCTCTCTCAGTTGTTTGGTGTACCTAATAACTTATGGTTAATTATTAGAGATGGACCGATGAGTGTTTTTGAGGCCGATTCCCATCGCCGATCACCTTTCAATGCGATTGGCTGATAGCCAATACCGATCAAGGGCGGGGCTATATGCCACGGTAGGGCTACATGTAGTTATTAGCGCAAGCAAGTCATGAAACATGATCTAAACTGGTTTATTATCATTTTTAACGAGCTCATATGAAACAGTATAATATTATTAACTAAATTAGAAGTTGGTGTATGTGGGAGTAAACCGCTTGATACAGCTCTAGAAGAGCCACATCTGAAAAGTATCTCTACTAGGAACAGCAGAGCGTGAATCCAGGTGGAATATTAAGCAGCAGAATGAACGTCTTCTACAGCCGAGAAGAGCTGCTTATCTAGAACTATACACTCAGTCACTCTGGCTGTGTTTCTTTAGCTCTCTGTACTGTTGCTGCTGTTCTGTTCGTACCGGTCAGATCTGATCTGTAGGTGTTCTGGGTTATTAGTTTGTTATTAGTTTGCTGGGTTATTAGTGTGTTAGCTGTGTGTGCTAGCTCTGCTGTTTACTGATACTCACTGTATTCAGCTGTGTGGTGTCTCTGAAGTGCTGTATCAGATTAGTAGTGTTAAAGGTCTTTGTCTTGGTTCCCCCACGACAGACGGCAGGTTTTCTATCAGCACATGCGGTGAACGCCGTAAACTGTTCTCGCGAGGCCGCTGCTTTAGTCAGTCTGTTAAAAATGAAAGGATGTGTATTTCCACCTAGTGGTTCAGATAGGAATTGCAGGGAGCTGGCTGGAGGGGGTTTAACAGAGGGCTCCTCTTCCTGGATGAAACGCTAGCTGGAAATACAAAAATTTGACTCATTTGTTTGACACCATCGATCAGCTTTCGGGATCGGCTAAATTGGAGAAATATCGGCCGATCACCGATCACATATTTTGATTAAAAATCGGCCGATACCAATACATAGCCGATCCATCCTTCCATCTCTACCAATTATGGACTAAAACTAAGGTTGTTCTTAATTGTACTATTTTATTAATAATAATATTAGTGAATAATAGTAAAGATAGTAAGACTATAAAATAAGAGGTATGGAATTATTCCTGGAATAGAATAAAACATCTGGTTGTGTTTAAAGAATGTTTATAGAAATTTTAGAAATTAGCTAATTTGCTCTGATGCAGGTTTACATACTTTGAACATTCTGGCCAGCAGCTTCATGAGGAGTTTTGTTAACAGGAGTTATACATTGTCATTTGATTTAAATACAAATCAAGATGTCTTCATAAATATAAACACACACACACACACATATATATATATATATATATATATATATATATATATATATATATATATATATATATATATATATATATATTTAGTTAGGTGTGCAAGACAATCCATACATCTGTGGTTGGAGCATCCGAGGTTATCAGGTGTAGGACTTTCACCACTTTGTATCTCACAGTGGCAACTTTTCAGAAAAGCCCAAAAACCTTCTCCAGGTTTAATGTGAGTCAATGGAACCAGACTGTTTTTCTAAGCTATTTTAGAGCATTTCTGTTCGTCCTTTCATCGTAAAATTCTCACACAAAGTAAACGGCAGTTGTCGTGTTCAAATGATGTAGAGAAATAAAAAACAGGCAGAAATGAAGATACATGGTTTTCTTTGGACATGATGATATGTTACAGTATCTATTGCCATGTAGTGTATAATGTGTGCAAGCGCTCATACAGTGGAAGTCCTCAGTCCTCACAACAGTGAAAATCAATACATGTTTTCTAGACTGAAGATATAATCTAGACTGTTGATGTGATTTATACTATTGATGACGTTATCTAGACTGTTAATGATGTGATCTAGACTGATGAGGTGATTGAGACTGTTGATGTGAGCCACACTGTTAATGATGTTATCTAGACTGATGATGTGATTCACACTGTTGATGATGTTATCTAGACTGTTGGTAATGTTATCTAGACTGAAGATATGATCTAGACTCCTGATGATGTTATCTAGACCGTTGATGGTGTGATTTAGACTGTTGATTTAATTAAGACTGTGGATTTGATCTACACTGCTGATGTGTTTTAGATGTATGTGCTCTAGACTGGTGGTGTGATCTAGACTGGTGATGTGATCCACGCTGTTGATGGTGTTATCTAGACTGTTGATGATGTTATGTAGACTAACGATATCTACATTGTTGATGTGATTTATACTCTTGATGATGTTATCTAGACTGTTGATGTTATCTAGACTGAAGATATGATCTAGACTCCTGATAATGTTATCTAGACTGTTGATGTGATTTAGACTGTTGATGTAATTAAGACTGTTGATTTGTTCTAGAATGATGTGTTTTAGACTGGTGGTGTGATCTAGACTGGTGATGTGATCCACGCTGTTGATGGTGTTATCTAGGCTGTTGATGATGTTATCTAGACTGAAGATGTGATCTAGACTGTTGATGTGATCTAGACTGTTTATGTGATCTAGACTGCAAGCGCTCATACAATGGAAGTCCTCAGTCCTCCCAACAATGAAAATCAATACAGACAAAGCAGTTAAGACATCACTAAAAGTGACGTACAGAGAATTTGCTTGATCTTGATGTCTCGGTTTAGACTCCCACAGGAAATCTGGCCACATATGAAACATGTCTCACAAAGCCTGTTGTTGCTATTATTAATATATGGCAACGACCAGCATTCTGTTTACCACGATGTTGCTCACATGACTGGAAATTAACAATTGTGCATGTTGCCAGTAACAGTGATTGACTGCAGCAAATAAATCTAGTTCTCTTTCAGCTTCATTATTTCCATTACAGACCTCATAATCATTCATGCTTCGATTGAACTCCATGAATTCACTAATACACCAAAGAGTTCAATTGCACCTCAAACCTCAGTCCGTATACATGTATTTATTTATTTGGAAATACAGTTGAAACCATTTCCACAGAGAGAAGAAAAGAACAGTTGGGTAAAAGGCAACAAATCTGTCTGCTTGAATAAAAAAAACTAATTTAATTTGTATATCTTCTTAAAAAGACTTCCTGCTAGCAGCTGATTTACATGCAAACTAGGTTTACAACAAGACAGAGACTTCAAAAGAGCCAGCAAAGCACCAAATGCTCATCAAAACAATGACTATTACAAACAAAATGCTAAGCAACACCTTCCCAGATGTTGACTAGACTGTTGATGGTTTTATCTAGACTGTTGATGTGTTCTAGACTGGTGGTGTTAATCTAGACTGCTGATGATGTGATCCACACTATTGATCGTGTTATGATGTGATCTAGACTGATTAGGTGATTGAGGCTGCTGATTTGATCTAGACTGCTAATGATGATATCGAGACTGTTGATGTGTTCTAGATTGATGTGCTCCAGACTGGTGGTGTGATCTAGACTGATGATGTGATCCACACAGTTGGTGTTATCTAGACTGTTGATGTTATCGAGACTCTTGATGTTATCTAGACACTTGATGTGTTCTAGATTGATGTGCTCCAGACTGGTGGTGTGATTTAGACTGATGATGTGATCCACACTGTTGGTGTTATCTATACTGTTGGTGTTATCTAGACTGTTGGTGAGGTTATCTAGACTGATGGTGTGATCTAGGCTGATGATGTGATCCACACTGTTGATGTGATCTAGACCCATTATGTGATCCACGTTGTTGATGTGGTCCGGAATGATGATGTGATCCACACTGTTAATGGTGTTATCTAGACTGTTGATGTTATCTAGACTGTTGATGTGATCTAGACTGATGGTGTTATCTAGGCTGATGGTGTGATCCACACTGTTGCTGTGATCCGGAATGATGATGTGATCCACATTGTTCATGTGGTCCGGAATGATGATGTGATCGGGAATGATGTGACTTAAACCTATTATGTGATCAAGACTGATGATGTGATCCACACTGTTGATGGTGTTATCTAGACTGTTGATGATGTTATCTAGACTGTTGATGTGATCTAGACTGATGGTGTTATCTAGACTGATGGTGTGATCCACACTGTTGATGTGATCCGGAATGATGATGTGATCCACAGTGTTGATGTGGTCCGGAATGATGATGTGATCTTCACTCTTGATGTGATCTAGACCTATTATGTGATCCACACTGTTGATTTGATCCTGACTGATATCTCAGATGTTTTTTATTCTAACACCAGGCTGACTTGTAATAAATGGCTGTCATTAGCAGGCAAGTCAGCTCAGTATCAGTAATTAACTTGCACTTGATTTGCATTGATTAACATTCACATTCATCATGAATGTTTTAAACTCACAGAAACCAAAACATGCTAATCAAGATACACTACCAAAAATAAAAAATTAAACAACTGAGATGCAATTGAAGTGTAATCTTTCAGATTTAATTCAAGGGGTGGAACAAAAATATCCTATGAAATATTTAGAAATTTCAACCAGAGCGTCCTCATTTCAGAGGCTCAAAAGTAATTGGACAAATTAACATTACCATAAATAAAATGTTAATTTTTTAATACTTTGTTGAGGTTTCCTCCTTTGGAATGCTGCTATCTTCAGTCGTTGCTTGTTTGAGGGTTTTTCTGCCTTAAGTTGTATTTTAAGCAGTGAACTGCATTCTCGATTGGGTTGAGATCTGGTGATTGACTTGGCCATTGCAAAATATTCTACTTCTTTGCATTAAAACACTCCTGGGTTTGTTTCACACCATGTTTTGGGTCACACTGTCCAATCAACATTGCTGCATTTGGTTGAATCTCAGCAGAACATATATCCCTGTACACCTCAGAATCCATCCAGCTGCTTCTGTCTTCTGTCACATCATCAATAAACACCAGTGGCCCAGTGCCATTGGAAGCCATGCATGCCCATACCATCACACTGCCTCCACCATGTGTTACAGAGGATGTGGTGTGCTTTGGTGGTTACTCCTTCCCATCATTCTGATACAGGTTGATCTTAGTTTCATCCATCCATAGAATGCTGTTCTAGAACTGGCTGGCTTCTTTAGATGTTTATTGGAGTCTAATCTGGGGTTTCTAAGTTTAAGGGTTAATTCATGGTTTGCAGCTTGTAGTGAACCCTCTGTATTTGCTCTCATGAAGTCTTCTCTTTATGGTAGACTTAGATACTGATACACCTACTTCCTGGAGAGTGTTCTTCACTTGGGTGGATGTTGTGAAGGGGTTTTTCTTCACCATGGAAAGGATTCTGCAGTCATCCACCACTGATGTCTTCCGAGGACGTCCAGGCCTGTTTGAGTTCCCGAGCTCACCAGTGCTCCTTTTTCCCAGAATGTACCAAACTGTTGATTTGGCCCCTCCTAACATTTCTGCTAACTCTCTGATAGATATCTCCTTGTTTCAGTCTAATGATGGCCTGTTTCACTTCCACTGAGAACTACTTTGACCGCATGTTGTGGATTCACAGCAACAGCTTCCAAATGCAAATTCCACACCTGGAATCAACTACAGCCTTTTTACTTGCTTAACTGATGATGGATTTATGATGGAATAGCGCATGCAGCCCATTAAATAGCTGTTGAGATAATTGTCCAATTACTTTTGGTCCCAAAGAGCTGTAATTCCTAAACCCTTCCTCCAATTATGATGTGAATACCCTTAAATTAACACTGAGAGTGTGCACTGGAAGCCCATATTGATTATATAACTAAAACAGCTAGAATGCGAAAACTTGTGTCACTGTCCAAATATTTCTGGGCCTAACCGTATGTGTATATACATATATCTATATATCTACATTTTTCCAATTTTCATTTTTCATCTAAACACGACAGCTTACGTCGTGTAGGAGTTTAATGATGGATGGACCAATGGAAATGCTCTGAAATTACTTGGAAACAATGGGAGTTCCATTGACTTGCATGAAACATACTGTATACTTTGGGCTTCACTTGTAAAGTTACTATTTTGGAAGAAATCTGAAAGGAAAAAAATGTTTTTGGAACAGTTTCTTGTCACGTTTCACGAATGCTTTCAGGTTCCAAACGGCTAAACTGGCTGTTGGTTGAATTTCAACAAACACTTTGCTTCATGCACATGTTTTAGAACAGAGTAATGCAATAATATGTAGTTATAGAGGCTTTAGCAATCTAAGCCACATCGTTGTCCCCATTTTCACACCTGGAATGGGGTTCCGGTGCCTTCCAGCCAATAGGCTGTACATTGTTGAGACGACAGTTGCAAGCTAAGCCTGAACTAAACTCTACATTGAGATGTTCTTGTTGCTATTTACTTAGAAGTGAAGAGCACAAGGCTTCAGGGATTTGGCCCTTGCCATCATCAGTAACTGTTCTGGATGCACTGTATTTGGAGGGGGGCTGGCTTCGGATCACCCGCACTTGACCTTTACTCGCAGGCCCGGATTTCTAAGTCTCCAGGTTAAGCGCCTTTAGCTGAACACTAGCTCATCTACGCTGCATACAGATGACAGCGTTTCAATTTGAAAGCTGGTCTTGGCGCCCAGCGGGAGGCCAAAACCAAGCAGGGAGCAGGTAATAAATATGCGGCTCCTGTTGCTCGAGGTACGTGCCACGTATATAGCAGTTCCTGATGGAATGGAAGTGACGGCCACAGTGCGTCTTCATAAAGGACTGCTGGTTTATGTTCAAGTGTAAATCGTCGCCATGCACAGATAAAAACAAGCCTCTCCAAAATAAGAACTTTACAGGAGAGACCAAAACCTTCCTCACTTTTAAAGTCAATGGAAAGAGGTTTCATTTCAGGGGGTTTTGAAGGAATTCTATTGGATCATGAAACTTTCACAGGATGTAAAGAGCAGAGTCTTGTTGGAAAATTGAAAAATGAATATGGTGTACATACAAGCCTTACATACAAGCCTTACATACGTGTACATACAAGTTTTGTATGTGTGTGTGTGTGTGTGTGTGTATATATATATATATGTATTTATACAAACATAAATAATAAAGTCCTAATTGTCCTCCGAAGAGGGGGTGTGGCTGGTGAGAACAAAAAAATAAAATAAAATAATAATAAAAATAATAAAAAAAATAATATTAATAATAGCTGTATCAGGGCCGTAACCAGGATTGAACCTTCACTGAGGTCCAACTTGCTGACCTACATCCCATAGTAAATAACCATAATAACCAAAGTAATAACAAGTAAAACAAGAGTGTGGGTCAGTGTGTTTGCGGGTCTGTCCTGACTAAGTCCAGGCAGTTTGGTGGCTGTAGGTTTAATGAAACCATAATGTTTGGCTCGGCACAAAAATTAATGGGACACAATGAGAGGAACGAGGGATGAATAAATAAAGGAGTGCGGGTCAGTATGTCTGTGGATTAGTGTTTGGGGATCATGCAGTACATGTGCATGCAGTTTGGAGGCTGTAGGTTAAATGAAACTTGAAAATGAATGGGACTCTATGGGGCAAAAGAAGGGATGGAAAAATACGGCCAACAGACGAGTGCAGGTCAAACCAACACTGCAGTCGTGGTCGGGGGTCTGCCCTGAGTCAGTGTATGCGAAACGGTGTCTGCCGGTCGAGGAGAAGTTCAGTAGATTATATTCTATTCTTTCTCTATGGGACAAAATTTTGGAAAAAATCTGTTGTTTTCCGGAATCTGTGCATCCGATCAAAAAGCTGTATACAAGCCTGAATCACACAATCAGACCGGACAATCTGGAGTTAGAACGGTGTTGATATTTGGAAAACTGTGGGACGAATCATGCAGTGCAAATCTGCTAGAAAGCAACAAACGAATAACAATATAGTTGCTTTACAATGGGCAACCATAATTACACTAAGAGTCGTTTATGTGTATTAAACCTACTCTCAACTCTCAGTATCTGTTTTTATCCAACCATAATTTCATCTTTTTCCCTTTTAACTTTCATTTTTCTCGCCAGGCCTCAAATCTCCCGTCTCTGTCCCTGTTCCATAAACTGATATAACTCCAGTTATTGTGGTTTTTAACAGTAATTGTTTATTTGCATGTTTATTTATAGTTGAACGGGCATATAGGCATACATTAAGTAAGTAATATGCTATAAAAGCCTGAACCCCAACAGCTACACTATCAGTTAAAAGCTTCAGCACGCCTCCCCAGGTTGTTCTTATTGGTACTATATTAATAGCAATAATATTAGTGATTAATTGTGAAGAGATCAAAACTATAAAATAAGACGTATGGAATTCTTCCTGGGGCAGTTTTACATACTTTGAACTAAGGGTGGGCGATATAGCCCTACAATAATATCACGATATTTCATGGTAGTTCTGTGATAACGATATTCTTGGTGATATGACAAAACATTGAATTAAAAAAAAAAATAGAATACAAGAATACACTACTGCAACAAAATGAAAATTAAATTGTATTATTGCATACGATATAATATGGCACACCCCTAACTGAGATATTAAAAAATACAAAATTTTTTTTAATCAGATTGTAACAGAAGTCAATAATCCAAAATGTCACGATACTAAATAATGCACTCCAAATATCTCCATATATCCAGGACTGAAGTAAAGTGAATGATACTGGACAGATAAAATCTGTATCGAGTAGATATATAATGGAAAATGAGAAAAGTGTGTATTTTTATTTTTCTAAAATCAGTAAAAGTAGTAGTGATAATTAGTGATGGGTGACATGGCATGATATTTTAGGGTATAATATCGTTTACGATATTCAAAAATGTTGGCGATATTATTGTATACGATTCGATATGGCACACTTTGAACTGCCAGCAGCTTCATGAGGAGCCACAGGAGCTGCTTTTCTAGCAGGACTGAAGAATAGTATAGTATACATGCGTTAAGGGTCTTACAGGTCTTATAAAACATGTTTAGAAATATTTTTAATGTACTGGTAATTATAAACAATACGAAGATTTATAATAGTAAACGTATGGAAAACCTGGGTGGGCGTATCCAAACTTTTGACTAATAGTGTACATGGCTTCCCAGCAGTAATGTAAGCTAAACTGACCAACACTGTCTTTGCACTGGACAGTTCTACTCTAGACACCTCAGTAGAACACTAGTATGTTTACAACATGTACAGTGATGGTTAGGGCTGTGTATTGGCAAGAACCTGGCGATACAATACATATTGTGATACAGCCGTCCAATTCAATATATCTCGATACATTGCGATACTGATATATTGCGATTTTTCAAATGCTACTATTAAAACACACCACTATATGAACAGGTTTATCAATGCTTACAATAGCATTGCGCCCTTGTGCTGCTTGTTTATGTTGGAGTGGAGCTGAAAATGGATTACAAAACTGCCATCTAGTGGTCAGAGGTTTAAATACAACACACAATAATTCACTGTCTGCCAGAAATCTGTGTATCGATACTGTGTTTTTGAGAATCGATACAGTATCACTAAACATAATATTCGGATATTCAATATTTTCAATATTTTCTTACACAAGTAGTGATGGTGGTTTCCTATTGGTCAGAGTGATATCAGTGGACAGTATATAAGAAACAGACAGATTTTTTTTCTTTATTTATTTATTATTATTTATTACTTTTTCCTTTCCTTTATTACCTGTCAGGTCTGGCTAAATAAATAAATAAATAAAACAAAAATACAAACATTAACAAGAATAGGCTATAGAACCCTATAGATCTGATCTTGTAAAAGCAAATATGATGTCATGTGATGTCGGACGTGATGTGGACATTCACTCCTTCGTCTGTTTGCTTTTTTCCCCCCAGATGAAGTCGACAGAAGTGGACCAGGGCCTTTTCACAGACAGCTACTGCAAAGTGTGCAGTGCCCAGCTCATCTCCGAGTCTCAGAGAGTGGCCCACTATGAGGTCAGGACCGATCTCTGTTGACCTTCCTGTCTGTCTGTCTATCTGCTTGTCCGTCTCCTCGTCCATCCAACCATCTGCTGGCCTGTCTGGCTGTCTGTCCTCTGCTCACCCATCAGTCTATATGTCCATGTGTGGTCATGCAGAATTTGAGCGTCCGGCCTTTCCGCCAGGCCAGACGGCCGAGAGCCGGATTTGGCCTTAAGCGAGGCTCAAAGTTGTTCTGAGGTCATACAAATAACAACATGTGCTGACTGGGTGATGTGGGTTCATCATAGTTTCTCTCATTTTGGTTCTCTCCTGAATTAACTTGCTCACCAGTTGCTGCACAGCGGCCAGCTGCTGGTCAACTGTTCTAAATTGCACAAGGTCACGTTGCCGATGATGCAAGTCATGTTATAGTGAATGCAATGTTTAGAAGTACTCTGTAATATTAATCTGATACCCACAGTCATTGCAAACCACTATCTGAGGTATACTGGTTTGCACAGCTTCCATGATGGAAGCAGCCAAAGAAGAGAAGCTACTTAGATCTGTCGATTAGTTGACCATTATTGGATTTGGTGGGAGGAAAGTTTGAAGAAGTGGAGGACAGTTCAAATAAGGGTTGTGCTGTTAAAAGGTTGTCTTTTTGGGGGGTAATTGTGTTGAGAATAACCAAGATACACAGCTAAACAAGATATTAGATGGATTATTGAAATAACCATTCGTTACAGTCCTAGTTTGCTGAAACCATTGACCATGGATGTTCATATAGCTTCATTAGAACTCAACAGAACCACCGTGTCCAGCTGTTTGTCCCAAGCACAATGAAGGATGGGTCTGATTAGGCCTGTGTTACTAATGGATTCATCGTTTTGGGTATCACTGTGGAAAATAACCAAGAGAAACCATCAAATTGGGACTTCAGATGATGGAGTCTTTGTTAATTGTTGACTTTGCATGTTCATAGAGCTTAATTGCAACAAAGACCCACCACTGTCCAACTGTTTGTCCAGTTATATGTTGGGAAACAGTTCAAATGAGGCTTGTGCTGTTAACCGATTCCCTTTTTATGGTTACTGTGTAGAGAATAACCAAAAAAAACAGCTAAACCAAGACTTTAGATGGACCAATGAAATATACATTAGTTGCAGTCCTAGTTTGGTGACAGTATTGACTTTGTGTGTTCATAGAGTTTCATTAGAACTCAACAGAACCTCAGTGTCCAGCTGTTTGTCTACGTACACACTGAGGGATGGATCTAATTGGGCCTGAGTTGCTAACAGATTCATAATTTTGGGTAACTTTGTGGAAATTAAACAAGATGTCAGATGATGGGGTCTTTGTTAATTGCTGACTTTGGTTGTTCATAGTGTTTCATTATGACATGAACCCACCACTGCCCAGCTATTTGTCCAGTTACATGTGGGAGGACAGTTCACATGAAGCTTGTGCTGTTAACAGATTCCTTTTTAAGGGTAACTGTATATCTGCTAAACCCAGATTTTAGATGGACTATTGAGTTGAAGTCCTAGTTTGTTGACACTATTGACTTCGGATGTTCATATAGCTTCATTAGAACCCAACAGAACCTAGGTGTCCAGCTGTTTGTCCACTTACAATATAACGTTCTAGTCTCTAAACCCTCACACTGATAGTAAGGAGGAGTCATGGCTTCACAGCATGTGTCCTTTGTACAGAATTAATCACTCTCTGTATCTCTAAGTGTATATTATAGAGTATGTTCCACAAAATCAACAGCACACCAATTAAGCAATTAGATCAGCCTCACCGGTGTTGTAGCAACCTAGGTTGACCAGTCCATAGAGCTGAAGCTGAAGGGGTCGAATAGGCTGAAGGTATCCCATATCGTTGGATGGAGATGGTGGAATGACGTCTATTGCTTACAGCTTAAACTGCACAGGTGATGATTCAGATTCCTGGAATAAACTGGGTTGTAGGCCTTGTTTGGTGACATCAGTGACTTTACATGTTCATATAAACTTCATTGTAGCTTCATTAATAACTGTGTCCAGCTGTGTGTCCACTTACACACTTAAGGGTGGGAGGAAAGTTTGAAGAAGTGGAGGACAGTTCAAATAAGGGTTGTGCTTGTAGCTTCGGAGTTCAGAGAGAAAGTCCAACTCCATTGTGTCCAAGAAAGAGTAGACCGTTCCTCAAGGTGATCTGAGGTGATAATTAAAAAAAGAAACTAAACATCCTTCTAGATACGAAGAGCAAGAAGACATCTTAGATCCCAACCATTCACTAAATACAGAACTTAAACATAAATTCAACTAATGCCATAACACTTGTACAAACCAAGCTCCACACAAAGCCTAGCTTTTAGCCCAGATTCTTTACTTACGTTGATCTTGAAAAGCTGTGTTTTCTCAATACAGGAACCAAACATCTGGCAGGTTTGTTTGCATGCTGCACACACAGAAAATCCTTCCTCTCTTGCACCCACATTCAACCCAAAGTAGCTCCCTACTACGCCTAGTGGCTGGAGCTGGAATGACAACTAAGAATACATGTATCCGAAGGACAATGGTTACAACACACTAAAGGATGGGTCTGATTTGATTCATTCATCAAGATGAACCATTAAATCGGGACTTCATTGTTGACTATGCTTGTTCATAGAGCTTCATTATGGCACACACCCAATCATTGTCCAGCTGTTTGTCCAGTTACATGTTGGAGGACAGTTTAAATGAGGCTTGTGCTGTTAACAGATTCCATTTTGGGGGGTAGCCGTGTGGAGAAGAACCAAGATAAACAGCTAAACCAAGATTTTAGATGGACTATTAAAAATAACCATTAGTTGCAGTTAGTGACACCATTGTCCATGGATCTTCATATAGTTTCATTAGAACTCAAGAGAACCACCGTGTCCAGTTGTTTGTCCAAGGATGGGTCTAATTAGTCCTGTGTTACTAACAGATTTATCTTTTTGGGCAACATTGTAGAAAATAACCAAGATGAACCATCAAATCTTGACTTCAGATGATTTGTTAATTGTTGACTTTGTGAGTTCATATATAACACAGAATCACCATTGTCCAGCTGTTTGTCCAGTTACATGTTGGAGGACAGTTTAGATAAGGCTTGTGTTGTTAACAGATTCCATTTTGGGGGGTATCTGTGTGGAGAAGAACCAAGATAAACAGCTGAACCAAGATTTTAGATGAACTCATGAAATAACCATTAGTTGCAGTCCTAGTTTGGTGACACCATTGACCATGAATGTTCACTGACCATGGAGTTCATTGGAACTCAACAGAACCACCATGTCCAGCTGTTTGTCCAGTTACACACATTGTCTAATTAGGCCTGTATTGCTGACAATTTAAATGTGTGGAGAATATTCAAGGTAAACGATGAAAAAGATGTTTGTTGGTTCATTGTCGACTTTGCATGTTCATAGAGCTTCGTTAGTTCTCAACAAAACCACCGTGTTAATTAACCGCCAATGAATTACTCAACAACCCGTTTGGTAATGAGATGTGTGCGTGTGGAGAATCTCCACGATATTTAGGTTCTGGGAAACACTTTCAAAATGTAGATCATCTGATGTTTTATTGGATGTTCTACACTCAAACATAGCTGTTTAGGCTGTGATAGGCTTTGGTCCAAGGCTGGTGGCCAGTCAGATGGCCAATGTATACAAATTTCACCCTAGGCAGCTCCAGGCAATGTTTCTAGCTGCTATAATGGTACCAGCACAGCCCCAGTATGTTTCTAGAAGAATCTCATCTCTGTTAAGGACAATACTAGAAGTAGAACATCGCATCACCCAACAGTGAATGATGTTCATGTGTTGGAATACCAGTGTCTGTTATAACTTATAACATAAATCATATAAATGAGCTTTTTTACAGTTACTCTATTGTCCACTTGTACCGTTTGTTATTAGTAAAGGCGGATGTACAAGACTGTGGGCATTGCGGTCAGTGGGTGGGGGATAAGCCTGTCGGACTGCAAAGCTCTAATCTGGACGGGAAAGCAGTTCATTTGCTCTGACAGCCGCTGGAGATAACTAGGAGTGTGTTTGTGCCAAGTGTAAAATATTCATGCTGTTTTGGTGTGTTGGTGTGTGTGTGGCGAGTGTGGTACTTGGCCTGTGGCCGCTCGGGTGCTGGGGGAAGAGGAGGAGGGGTGTGTTCAGTTTCCGCTCCTCTGAACATGATGTGTTGGCCCACACAGCTGACAGGGTGTGGAGCCGGGACGAGGGAGGAGCTTTGACCCTCGTTTGCCCTTTTTCTCAGCATCCCCGTCTCCCACATAAACAACAGGAGCATGTAATGATATACAGAAGGTTTAGCAACTTATTATATTTTAAAATCCACCAATCATTAAGCTGTTATCATTAAAACAGATGATAATAATCATACATACAATACAAAGTATTAGTAAAGTAGATCAGATCTTCAGCTCCAGTTTGAAGGACAAAGTTAGGTTTCAGATTTCTCCCCAGACATTGTATGAATGTGTTCAGTTCCTTCAGCAGCAATCTTGATTTAGCTTTATGAAGTACTGAGCATTCAAAGCAGGTATTAGATGAGAACTGTAATTAATACTGGGTTGTTTATAGAAGGAGAAGCTTGGAAAGGGTTAAATAAACACACTGACATATGGAAAATCACTACTTATTCTATTAATTCTGTTTGAATATATAATAATAAAGTGTTTACTGAGTAAACAAAAGTTTATTGTCTAGAAAAACAGCTTTTTAAATATTATAATGTCCCCAGGTGCCCCAAACTTTGCACAGTACTGTAGGTGACATGGTCAGGTGTTCATATGGGCCTTGCAATATAGTCATACTGACCAACTTAAACCTGAAACTGGACGCCAAACGTTGGACTAAACTTTTAAGCTTAAGACTAGACATATTTTCTTCATATTCATAACTGTAATATTAAAAGCTTAACCACAATAATAAGTCTGGAAAGACTGGCTTCACTTTCTATGTAAGTCAATTTTATCCAAGCTAGTTTGGAGCATTTCTATTGGTCAGTTCTTTTTTTGCTTTGGACTGCAATTTTATATATATATCATTATGCATCAATATATGATTAATGTTAATTATATACAATAATATTGTTTTTAATAGTGTTCTTATCTAATCAATGATTAGAAAGTAAAAATTGGGGTTTGATATATGGTTAATATATATAAGTACAACATATAAGTAGCATTATGTATCAATATGTGATACTAATGTTCCAAATATAGTGCATGTGTGATGCACTATATATGGAATACAGATACATACAATAATATTGTTTTTAATGTTGTTTTTAATATTATTTTTGATTATTGTTCTTATCTAATCAATTGGCTCCAAACTGCTGGTCAGGTCTCCGGCTTTGTTGGTATGGTTTTATGGAATTTTCAAATGATTCGAAGATATGTAGTTAATATGTAAGTAAAACATATAAATATCATTATGTATCCATTCATAATAGTAATGTTTCATATATAGTGCATGTTTGATTAATTTTATACAATAATATTGGTTTTAATATTGGTTTTAATATTTGTTTTTAATATTTGTCTAATCAATTGGTCTCCAAACTGCTTGTTCGTAGAGCTTCGTTAGGTCTCAACAAAACCACTGTATTAATTAACCGCCAATGAATTATCCAACAACTGGTTTGGTAATGAGATGTGTGCATGTGGAGAATCTCCACGATATTTAGGTTCTGGGAAACACTTTTAAAATGTAGATCATCTGATGTTTTATTGGATGTTCTACACTCTACATGCTTTGGTCCAAGACTGTTGGCCAGTCAACTGGCCAGTGTATACAAATTTCACCATAGGCAGCTCCAGGCAATGTTTCTAGCTGCTGCAATGGTACACTGCCTCCAAGTGGGACATACCAGCACAGCCCCAGTACGTTTCTAGAAGAATCTCATCTCTGTTAGGGACAATACTAGAAGTAGAACATCACGTCACCCAACAGTGAATGATGTTCATGTATTGGAATACCAGTGTCTGTTATAACTTATAACAGAGGCCAAAGTAGCAAAATATTGATGTTTAAATCATAAAAAAATCTTAATTATTTTGGTGTGTAGTTTTGTTGGTGATGTAATGATTGATATTTTTAATACCTAAATTTTTTGTTTTGAAATAAAGGGACGTAAAAGTTCCCCTAATTGAAGAATCACCCATATATCAAAGTAGTTATCACTGTGTATCAATATGTGATACTAATTTCCCATATATAGTATATATGGGTGATTAATTATCTACAATAATATTGTTTACATGGTTTCCTCTGCCCAAAAAAATTCAAAAACAAACACAGACTCACACACACAGTCACTCTGTCCTCCTTCATCGCTCTCTCCAGTCCAATTTGTTTATTCTCGATAAAGTTTAAAGGCCCTCTTCATCTCCTCTCGCCTGCTCTCTCTCTCTCTCTCTCTCTCTCTCTCTTTCTCAATCCCCATACAGTGAGCTTGTGTTTCTCTCCCTCAGACAGAGCTCTGTCTGAGAAAGTGTTAGTGTGTGAGATGGAGGCCTGATTAAAGCTCGGCTCTCTCGCCCTCGGAACGCTGATCTCCAACGTTCCCAGCTCGGCTTAATCAAGCACCTTATTACCTTTGGATCCTGTTACCAGGCTTCTCCTAAACGTAAGAGTCTTTTTTTTTTATGTCTTCAATCCGAAGCGCTGTTCACATCTTTAATAGGAGCGCATAGTCGCACGGCTAATTCTGCACATGGCACGCGTGCACGAGGCTTTTGGGAGTCGGGGCCGGGGAGCTTCTCATCAGCGGCGAGGTGAAGGGCTGTCGGCAGGGAGCGATTAGTATTAGCAGGCTTGCGGAAGTTCAGAGGTTGGGAGATGGGAAAAGAGGCTTTAGCACTGGGGGGTTTCGGTTTTAGGGTTTATGCTGAGAGCGCAACTATTTTTCTATGCAATGAGCGTTTAATCCTTACTTCCAGAACATCAAAGAAAGAGAGAGAGAGAGAGAGGGAGGGAGGGGGAGAGAGAGAAAGAGGGAGAAAAGTTCAAAAAGTTCAAAAGTAGCAGTGCTAAAAATAAAAAAAGACAAATAACCTTTTATCTTTTTATTGGGATTAATATAACACTCCTTTTTTAGGGATATTTCTCGAAACCACCAAAGTCCAGTTGTGCGTTGGTGCGAGCACTCCCAAATACGTGAACCCAATCCCAAAAATAATTGTACTGAGGTGTCTTCTCGCAGTGGAAGGATGGACAGAAGTTTGAAGCTAGAGGTCCACAGGGGCCGGATTATTAACCCCAGCATCGGCACAATTCGAAGACCGATCATGTCCCTCTGTATCTAAGGTGGTTCTTGTCCATTTCACACCTGTCACCTGTGCCCACACTTGCCCACCAGACCCAACCGTGCCTGCCCAGGCCATGTGCAAGCAAACCCAGTGACCCCAAGCATCCCTCAGGCTCATCAACTCACCTCTACATACCCAGTCGTACAAACAGACCAGTTGTAAAGTAAGAGTTGTCTTTTAGGTAGTTTTGGTGCTGAAGATATACCCCTGAGGATGTTATCTAAAAGTACTGAAGATGTATCACCTGAGGGTACTGTCTAAAGAACAAAGGACATACTCCTAAGGGTACTATTTTAAGTACTAAGGACATACATCTGAGGGTACTGTATAAAGAACAAAGGACATACTCCTAAGAGTACTATCTTAAGTACTAAGGACATACCTCTGAAGGTACTGTCTAAAATACAGAGGACATACTCCTAAGAGTACTATCTTAAGTACTAAGGACATACCTCTGAGGGTACTGTCTAAAGAACAAAAGACATACTCCTAAGAGTACTATCTTAAGTACTAAGGACATACCTCTGAGGGTACTGTCTAAAGTACAGAGGACATACCCCTGAGGATACTGTCTAAAGGTACTGAGGACATACTCCTGAGGGTACTGTCTAAAAGTACTGGGAAAGTACTCCTTAGGGTAGTATCTAAAAGTACTGAGGACTACCTAAAGGTACTGAGGATGTACCCCTTAGGTTATATGTAAAGTACTGAAGCTGTACCCCTGAGGATACTGTCTAGAGGTACTAAGGACATACCCCTTAGTGTATTGTCTTAAGTTACTGAGGACATACCCCTGAGGATACTGTCTAAAGGTACTGGGGAAGTACTCCCAAGTATAGTATCTAATACTACCCTACTGAGGACTACCTAAACGTACTGAGGATGTACCCCTTAGGTTCTATGTAAGGTACTGAAGCTGTACCCCTGAGGATGCTGTCTAGAGGTACTAAGGACATACCCCTGAGGATACTGTCTAAAGGCACTAATGACATACCCCTTAGTGTGTTGTCTTAAGTTACTGAGGACATACCCCTGAGGGTACTATCTAAAGGTACTGAAAACATTTCCCTTAGGAGACATGGGGCTGAGTTGCACAAACCGATTGCAAATTTGATTCTGGCCAATGTTAACTATGGCCATGAATCCTTGCCACATGTCCTTACCACGATTGCAATTGCATTAGAGCCCCCCAGAAGGGGTCTGATTGTGAAATGAATAGCAGGTACTAGCGATCACTTGGAACTGAACACTATGGAAGAAATCTAACTGGACACTCTGCAGAAATCTAACTTTGTGGCGACCTGTTGTGGGATCACTTACTGTTTTCAGACTAAAAGAGGTTACAGATCACTCAAATGTCAGAGCGCGTGGCCTCTGCGCTCTCGGGTGATTAGCATTTGAATGGGTCTCGTCTGGTGTAGGCAAGCAGCTATATCCTCTAAGCTCTGCCAAACACCGACACTTTGATCCCTTTTGGTTTTGCTACAGTGATTCTGTGTCTTTCTAGTTTTTTTTCTAGTCTTCTTCTCACTCTCTCCGTTCAGACAGCTCCCCGAATCAGCACTCTCCGCTCGTACATATGTATGAACGGTGAAGAAGGGGCGAAGAAACATCAGAGACTTTAATATTCCCCGCCCGTCACGCTGATATCGGCAGCCGTCAAGGACACCACTTCTCCCCTACCAAGTGGCCCTCTTTCGTTTTATGGACCACTTCTGTCCATCCGTCTCCCTCGCCGGAGCATTTATTATTCAACACTCTCCCCACATGTAGTGCCAGTGATGCTGGGGCATGTCAAGCACTTGACCAGCCCGTGCTTACACTTCACACTGGATTTGATTCTTTTACTGTACCTGTGTATTGATTCCAAAACAGGCTCCAAAGCAAGAATGGATGGTTAGCGTTGATGTTCTTGCTGGCACATGGCTTCTTTGTGAGGATACAGATACAGAGGCCTTGAAACTGTAGCTACTGTATCCTTAAAAGCTCTTCCCTCGGCTCTAAGCTGTCTGCGACTCCCCTTTTCTCCTCTGCTTCCTCAGCTAAGGGCTTCCCCCCTCTTCTCCTCCAAGCGATCCGCCATTCTCGATTAGGGAGGCAGTGTGTTGATGCTATCCACGGGGACCATGCATCACCCGGCCCGCTGCCGCTGACCTTAAAACATGTCCATTCAAACCGAGGAGAGGAAAACAGAGAGCACGCTCATTCAGAGCAGCAGGGGCGAATACACACAGGGAGGAAGATCAGTGCTCTCCGGCATCCATTTAGCATTTTATTCTTAGGTAGATAGATAGATAGATAGATAGATAGATAGATAGATAGATAGATAGATAGATAGATAGATAGATAGATAGATAGATAGATAGATAGATAGATAGATAGATAGATAGATAGATAGATAGATAGATAGATCACCTGTCCAGTGATGGCTTGTAAATGCTTCCCTGGTGATTACCGTACCAGCATTACTAGGAATTGTACAGTCATATGCATTGTTTGAACATGTTTTGTTGATTTTATGAGCAAAGATAAGTAAACTTGTCACCTCCAGCATCATCTCAAGGAAAGAAAACATATATGACAATGTAGAGTCGTTTTTCATAAAGTTTAATATGGTGTCGGCCCAACCTTTGCAGCTATAACAGCTTCAACTCCTCTGGGAAGGCTCTCCACACGGTTTAGGAGTGTGTTTACAGGAATGTTTGAGCGTTCTTCCAGAAGACCATTAGTGAGGTCCAACACTGATGTTGGACGAGAAGGTCTGGCTCGCAGTCCTCGCTCTAATTCATCCCAAAGGTGTTCTATAAGGCACTGGTGGAACAGGAAGGGGTCGTCCCCAAACTGTTCCCACAAAGTTGGGAGCATGAACTTGTCCAAAAACTCTTGGTCTGCTGAAGCATTAAGAGTTCCTTTCACAGGAACTAAGGGGCCAACTCCTGAAACGCAACCCCACACCATAATTCCCCCTCCACCAAACTTTACACTTGGCACAACCGTTCTCCTGGCAACTGCCAAACCCAGACTCGTCTATTGGATGGAGAAGCGTGATTGGTCACTCCAGAGAACACGTCTCCACTGCTCTAGAGTTTAGTGGTGGCGTGCTTTCCACCACTGCATCTGATGCTTTGCATTGCACTTGGTGGACCTGTTTGAAGCTACACTTTCTGGCTTCCAAGCAGAAAACAGTACAGGACAATAGCTATAACTCTTATATGCCACAGTAGACAGCTACAAATTTTGGATTGGACGTCCAAATATTTATGGACCTGACTGCAGATAAGCCCCCAGCTTGGTGTCAACATTAAAAAGCATTTTCTTCTGCACCGCCGAAAGAAAGGTTCCAGTTAGTGGCCAAGCAAACTTTCGCACCCAGTGGCTTATAATTTTGACGACCCAGACCGCTCTCAATGCAGTTAGAGTTCGGCTTTATCTTGGAAGAGGAGAAATGGGCTGTGATTTGGACTGGCTGAGTTAATCACTCCTTCCGTGTCATTACCCCGTCGATGATCGGCGCCGACACTTAATTGTTCCCCTAAATCTAGCTGTCACAATTAGCTTCTCCACAGTCGCTTAAGTTGCCCCCTCCCACCCCGAACAGCTTCCCTACAGCCGAGCAAATGGGCTGTACACAGTCAACACGTCTCCCGTACGCTTTATGACAACACTCCGGCGTGGCCTCGCCATTAAGCAGAGCTTAATTTGGACGTGACTCAAAGCATATTCGCTTGAACGGAACAGATGCGCAAGGCCGACTGGCTAATCATCGGATGATATTCCACCCACGACGTATTAACAGTTGAGGATAACGTTGAAAAACGAAAGAAAAAATTGGGTTTCTTTCCAGATTAGTGCTATTTGTAGTGAAAGAAGGCAGGATAGTGTGTGATGTATATACACCATGGCCTGCTGACGTGACTAACACTGATCAAGTGGTGTAATTAACGCAACCTAGGTTTCGTTATAATTAATACAGCCGCCTCTGATGTACCTCGCTTGTACCTGAAATGGCCGTGAATAACTGAGGAGATTGTTCTGCTTTTAAGTTGCTGATTCTGTTCCTATTATATAGTTCGGTACCGAAGTCATAGACACCAACCTTTTGTTATTCATTACTCACTGGAGGGAAAAACATATATTCATGAGAAAATTGGAAATTGCCAAGCCCTTATTACAGCTTCCATTCTTTTCAGGAGACTCGCTTTCAGTTTTTCAAAGGAACCTCCAAGATTCGTCCCTCGTCCCACAGTCGTACACCATATCTCAGGTGCCCAGTTTTGTTGTTTTGGTGTAAATGCTCTACTATTTTGAGTAGCACTTTATTTATAACCCCCCCCGTAGATGCTTCATCTCATTTATAATTATAGTTCATTAACAAACCTGAAGCCTATCCTTAGCTTCAAGCCCAAACTGTCCTTAGTTAGGGCTACACATCCTTTGAGAGGATGTGTATTTTGTATTCTTTGAGTGTATGTTTTGATGTTCCCCTATTGGCTGAGGAGTTTGCCATCGGCTCTTCAAGGGTTTTTCCACACCCTGGCTCAAAAACTTCTTGGACTGAGCGTTCAAGAGATGCTACCTCACAGGTATGGTGCAGTCTGGACCAGCCACTTGAGTTACTGTGTACGGGCCAGTTGATTGAATGATGCTGCAAGACTAGTTAGGAGGGGACTCTTTCCAGACTAGTTAAGATGGGACTCTTTCCAGACTAGTTAAGAGGGGACTTTTTCCAGACTAGTTAAGAGAGGCCTGTTTCCAGACTAGCTAATAGTGGACTCTTTCCAGATTAGTTTAGTTTAGAGGGTTTCTTCCCAGATTTGTGCTATTTTGAGCAGTGCTATATGATTCTGTTCCTATTATATAGTTCGGTACCAAAGTCATAGACACCAACCTTTTGTTATTCATTACTCACTGGAGGGAAAAACATATATTCATGAGAAAATTAGAAATTGCCAAGCCCTTATTACAGCTTTCATTCTTTTCAGGAGACTCGCTTTCAGTTTTTCAAAGGAACCTCCAAGATTTGTCCCTCGTCCCACAGTCGTACACCATATCTCAGGTGCCCAGTTTTGTTGTTTTGGTGTAAATGCTCTACTATTTTGACTAGTTAAGAGAGGTCTTTTTCCAGACTAGTTAAGAGAGGACTCATCCCAGACTAGTTAAGAGAGGACTCTTCCCAGACTACTCAAGAGAGCGCTTTTCCCAGACAAGTTAAGAGAGGACTCTTTCCAGACTAGTTAAAAGAGAAGCCTTCCCAGAGAAGTTAAGACAATACCCTTTCCAGACTAGTTAAGAGAGGACTCTTTCCAGAATATTTAAGACAGTACCCTTTCCAGACAAGTTAAGAGAGGATTTTTTCCAGACAAGTTAAGAGAGGACTATTTCCAGTCTAGTTAAAAGAGTGCTTTTTCCAGACAAGTAAAGAGAGGACTCTTCCCAGACTAGTTAAGACAGTACCCTTTCCAGACTAGTTAAGATAGGTCTTTTTCCAGACTAGTTAAGAGAGGACTCTTTCCAGACTAGTTAAGAAAGGACAGCCTGGACCAGCTGCTTGAGTGGCAGTGTAAGATGTAAGGCAGGCTAAGATGCTGCCTGGTTAGGTGACCTGTTTGAAGCTACACTCCAGCTACATGTCTGCCTTGGCTGGAGGTCAGAGGTCTTTTTCCATATCTTTTAACCTCAAGACTAGTTAAGATGGGACTCTCTTTGACTAGTTAAGAGAGGACTGTTTTCAAAGTAGCTAAGAGAGGACTCTTTCAGACTAGTTAAGATGGGACTAGTTAAGATAGGACTGTTTCCAGACTAGTTAAGAGAGGACTGTTTCCAGACTAGCTAATAGTGGACTCTTTCCAGACTAGTTTAGTTTAGAGGGTTTCTTTCCAGATTAGTGCTATTTGTAGTGAAAGAAGGCAGGATAGTGTGTGATGTATATACACCACGGCCAGCTGACATGACTAACACTGATCAAGTGGTGTCATTAACGCAACCTAGGTTTCGTTATAATTAATACAGCCACCTCTGATGTACCTCGCTTGTACCTGAAATGGCCATGAATAACTGAGGAGATTGTTCTGCTTTTAAGTTGCTGATTCTGTTCCTATTATATAGTTCGGTACCAAAGTCATAGACACCAACCTTTTGTTATTCATTACTCACTGGAGGGAAAAACATATATTCATGAGAAAATTAGAAATTGCCGAGCCCTTATTACAGCTTTCATTCTTTTCAGGAGACTCGCTTTCAGTTTTTCAAAGGAACCTCCAAGATTTGTCCCTCGTCCCACAGTCGTACACCATATCTCAGGTGCCCAGTTTTGTTGTTTTGGTGTAAATGCTCTACTATTTTGGGTAGCACTTTATTTGGAAACCCCCCCGTAGATGCTTCATCTCATTTATAATTATAGTTCATTAACAAACCTGAAGCCTATCCTTAGCTTCAAGCCCAAACTGTCCTTAGTTAGGGCTACACATCCTTTGAGAGACTTTGCATCAAGTTGTCGTCTCTCAGTGGAAGGATGGACAGAAAGGCCAGATCGGAAGCAGGAGTGAAGCTTGATTTTCTCCAAAAAACATGAACTGTACTGTTGGGGACAGATTTAATGGTCTGCCAGGTCTCATGGGTGGTTGTTAGGAGTCCTGTTTTCTCTCCAGCCGTATGGCAGCATATGGCTTTTACAGAGATGTGATGCATGTTCGTGTTGGCTGTCACTTTACATCAGTTTTTCATGTATTTTGTATTCTTTGAGTGTATGTTTTGATGTTCCCCTATTGGCTGAGGAGTTTGCCATCGGATCTGCAAGGGTTTTTCCACACCCTGGCTCAGAAACTTCTTGGACTGAGCATTCAAGTGATGCTACCTCGCAGGTGGAGTCTGGACCAGCCGCATGAGTTATTGTGTATCGTGGCTATGAGGCTGCTTGTTACTTCTGGCCAGTTGCTTGAATGATACTGCAAGACTAGTTAAGATGGGACTCTTTCCAGACTAGTTAAGAGAGGACTGTTTCCAGAATAGCTAAGAGAGGACTCTTCCCAGACTAGTTAAGAGGGGACTCTTTCAGACTAGTTTAGAGAGGACTCTTTCCAGACTAGTTAAGAGCGGACTCTTTCCAGACTTGTTAAGAGAGGACTTTTTCCAGACTAGTTAAGAGAGGAATCCTCCCAGACTGGTTAAGAGAGGACTCTTTCCAGTCTAGTTAAGATAAGACTCTTTCCAGACTAGTTAAGAGAGGACTCTTTCCAGACTAGTTAAGAGGGGACTTTTCACAGACTTGGTAAGTGAGGATTCTTTCCAGACAAGTTAAGAGAGGACTCTTTCCAGTCTAGTTAAGATAAGACTCTTTCCAGACTAGTTAAGAGAGGACTCTTTCCAGACTAGTTAAGAGGGGACTTTTCACAGACTTGGTAAGTGAGGATTCTTTCCAGACAAGTTAAGAGAGGACTCTTTCCAAACTAGTTAAGAAAGGACTAGTCCCAGACTAGTTAAGAGATGACTCTTCCCAGACTTGTTATGAGAGGACTGTTCCCAGACTATTTAAGAGAGGACTCTTTCCAGACTCTTTGAGAGGACTCTTTCCAGACTAGTTAAGAAATGACTCTTTCCAGACTGTTAATAGAAAACCTTTTCCAAACTAGTTGAGAGGACTCTTTCCGGACTAGTTAAGAGAGGACTCTTTCCAGGTTAGTTAAGAGAGAAGCCTTTCCAGACTAATTAAGAGAGGACTTTTCCCAGACATGTAAAGAGAGGATTCTTTCCAGACTAGTTAAGAGAGGTCTTTTTCCAGACAAGTTAAGAGAGGACTCTTCCCAAACTAGTTAAGAAAGGACTTGTCCCAGACTATTTAAGAGAGGACTCTTTCCAGACTAGTTCAGAGAGGACTCTTGCCAGACTAAATAAGAGAGGACTCTTTCCAGACTAGTTAAGAGAGGACTCTTTCCAGACTAGTTAAGAGAGGACTCTTTCCAGACAGTTAATAGAAGACTCTTCCCAGACTAGTTAAGAGAGGACTCTTTCCAGACTAATTAAGAGAGGACTCTTCCCAGACTGTTAATAGAGCACTCTTCCCAGGCTAGTTAAGAGAGGACTCTTTCCAGACTAGTTAAGAGGAAACTCTTTCCAGACTATTTAAGAGAGGACTCTTTCCAGACTAGTTAGGAGAGGTCTTTTCCCAGACTATTTCAAAGAGGTATTTTCTTCAGAATAGTTAATAAAGGACTCTTCCCAGATTAGTTAAGAGAGGACTTCTCCCAGACTAGTTAAGAGAGGACTCTTTTCAGACTATTTAAGAGGGGACTCTTTCCAGACTATTTAAGAGAGGACTCTTTCCAGGCTAGTTAAGAGAGGACACTTCCCAGACTAGTTAAGAGAGTGCTTTTTCCAGACTAATTAAGAGAGGTCTTTTTCCAGACTAGTTAATAGAGGACTCTTTCCAGACAGGTTAAGAGAGGACTCTTTCCAGACTAGTTAAGAGAGAAGTCTTCCCAGAGTAGTTAAGACATTACCCTTTACAGACTAGTTAAGAGAGGTCTTTTTCCAGACTAGTTAAGAGAGGACTCATCCCAGACTAGTTAAGAGAGGACTCTTCCCAGACTACTCAAGAGAGCGCTTTTCCCAGACAAGTCAAGAGAGGACTCTTTCCAGACTAGTTAAAAGAGAAGTCTTACCAAATAAGTTAAGACAATACCCTTTCCAGACTATTTAGGGAGGACTCTTTCCAGACTATTTAAGAGAGGACTCTTTCCAGAATATTTAAGACAGTACCCTTTCCAGACAAGTTAAGAGAGGATTTTTTCCAGACAAGTTAAGAGAGGACTATTTCCAGTCTAGTTAAGACAGTACCCTTTCCAGACTAGTTAAGATAGGTATTTTTCCAGACTAGTTAAGAGAGGACTCTTTCCAGACAGGTTAAGAAAGGACTCTTTCCAGACTAGTTAAGAAAGGACTGCCTGGACCAGCAGCTTGAGTGGCAGTGTAAGATGTAAGGCAGGCTAAGATGCTGCCTGGTTAGGTGACCTGTTTGAAGCTACACTCCAGCTACATGTCTGCCTTGGCTGGAGGTTTGGATGACACTGCATTGTGGCTATTAAGTTACCGGGACTGGTCGTGTTTAACTGCAGCTAAAGATGTTTCTGGCCTTCAAGGCTGACCGGGTCAGTCACCTGTGGGTGCACTGTAGTCAAGTAATGAGATCTCCCTGGACTAGTTAAAAGAGGACTCTTTCCAGAGTAGTTAAGTTACACTATACTGTGGAGTGGCGATGATGATGATACCTAATCTCCTCACAAACTCCTACAAAAGGATGCCCTTGTTCTTAGGGGCTATTCTCAGTGACTTCTCTACAGTACCTTACCACCCAATATGGCAGGCTGTGATGCATCTCTTGGACTTCTATAGGATTCGCCCATACAGGACGCCTGTAGCAGCAACATAACACAGTTCTGTCTCTCTGGTTTATACGTAAAGACGTTCCCCTCAAGCTGCACCTCCGGAAAACATCACATGTATTATTCTTCCTAAACAGTCATGAGTCATCTGTGCGATGACTGTAACACATGCGTTCACAGAGTGGACGTGTACCCTGAATGATTCCCCCCCTCGCTGTTCACGAGTAACAGGCTCCGATTGGTTTGACATGGTGAACAGTGACAACCGGAGAAAAACGAAAAAGGGTGGGGGTGGGGGGGGGAGTTCTTTCAACCCACGGAAATGAAACAGCCTTCCAACTCCCCAGTGAGTCATCCGTCCAGCCTTGACTGATGCTTTCCTGACAGTTGGGTGGCAAAGAAGGCTCCACATTTCGGCCAATGAGCAAGAATTCCCCCGTCTGTTGAAACAGGCTGGACTCAGATTAGGGCTCCACAGCAGATCTTCTCCGTAGGTGCTGATACCTAGTGAGTGCAACTAAACAGTCTAAAGACTGCAACAACAAAGGAGTGTTAATGTCCATATCTTTCTTTCCCTGATGTTTACTCCTGATGTTTGAGTGGAATTATGTGTCCACAGGGGTTCTCAACTTCAAGCCCCACCTGCTTAGAGCTACAAAGCACAGTGGTCCACAGAAAAACACTCCAAAATCAATTTTTTCAAAAACCTGAGAGTCAGGTCTAGGTTAATGATCAGCTCATCAATTTCCAGTGTGAATCATGTGAATGGTGATCTGGAACTGCAGTCCATCATGTTGGGGCAGTCGTGAGCTGGAGGTTAGGGAACCAGCCTTGTGACCGGAAGGTTGCAGGTTCAATCCCGTGAACCAACAGGACACGACTAAAGTGCCCTTAAGCAAGGTTCCTAACCCCTGACTGCTCCATGGGTACTGTTGATAGGGCTGCCCACTGCTCCAGGCAAGTGTGCTCACTGCCCCCTAGTGTGTATATGTGTGTTTTTCACTACATGTATGGGTTAAATGCAGATATCTTGAATTTTCCTCTGGGATTAATAAAGTATCTATCTATCTATATATCCATCTATCCATCCGTCCATCCATCCCATAACTTATTAACTTATCGTCTGTATGGTTTGTATGACTTCAAATGGTGTTACCAGCCCAATACAAACTACTGCCTCCCCCTGAGTACAGACCTCTGGACCACTAGAGGGTGCTTCAAAGCCCCCAGGTTGAGAAACCTGGTTTAAAAGCAATTTGAGTTTTTGCATTGCACTGTGTTGCTTCTCGGAAAACAAACATTGTAAAGGTATATATATATGAATACACACACACAATAAAGTTGAAAGGTCTTAGACACTTGGGAACATTATTGTTATTATTATTATTATTATTATTATTATTATATTTAATTATTAATATTATTATTATTATATTTATAAAGCAACATTTATTTGCTATGGTAAAGGCTGTGTCCCAAACAGCACCCTCTGGAACATTACATACTGCACTACTGACAGCACTTCTTATGATGGCATCCTTTTATTTATTCATTAATTAATTATTTTATTTTATTTATTTACTTATGTAGTGTAATAGCAGTCTGCAGTTTGGGGGCGTGGCCAGAGAGTAATGTAATTTTACGTTAGCTAACCCAAACCCTCCTAGTCTGTTACCATAACAACACATTAAACTAAAGCTGTTTTATTACAGTATATATGGTCATCACAGCTATTCACTGCTCTCATCACTGACCTCGCGTTTAAAGCTGGCGTGAGCTACCGACGCTCCAGCGAGGCGAGAGCTCGGGTCAGTAAAGCTGCTGACTGCACAATATTTCTGAACAGGCATCTCAACACAAGCCTTAACAGAGTGAAAGCTTGCTTCTAAATTAAAAGATTTTTAAACAGTTTCCGCTTTTCATGTAGTTTAATTTTTGGGTGGGACAAATCTACCTGTTTCTAATATTAGGTGGGACATGTCCCCCTAACCCCCCTGGTTCCTACGCCAATGTTAAAAACAGTAACTTTACAGGAGAGGACAAAAACCCTCTCTACTTGCAAGTCAATGGAACCAGATTTTTTTCCTAGCTATTTTGGAGCATTTCTATTGGTCCGTTTACCATGAAATTTTCACACAATGTAAACGGCAACTGTCGTGTTCAAAGGATGCTGAAAAATAAAAATCGACCAGAGAGATCCATGAACATCAAAATCTGAGCTTAAACCATGGAAATGAAGGTGGTACTCTGTTGTACTAACACCAGGTCACTGTTGTCCATATAATTTCTGTGTTGTAACTGCTTATTAATGATTAACGCATGTTAAACCTGTTCTGAAAGTGGTACCTGGACCATATAGATGGGCTTGTATTGAAAGCTGGAGTGTTCAATTGTTTACGGTATTGAAAATGTGCTGAAGCTTTGATATTCTGTTCAAGACCAGCAGACGTTTCAATTTCTATAAAAAAGGGGGCGCTATAGAGCAGTATCGAAGGCGTACAGCGTGCATTAGAGCCACCCAGAGTGGTATCAGCCACCTAACGGCTATTGTTTGTCTTTAATCAGTGCGGCTTTAAGTCTACCATGTAATTCCTCTTCATTTCCCAAATTGTTAGCCGATGAACCTCTTCTATTTTCCTGGCTCCTCAAGTGCCAAACAGATTCCAGGGAGAGAGCATTAATGGGCAGAGGGGAAGCTGTACCTGTGGAACTGGAAGAAAGAGTATCTGCCTTAAAACAAAAACAAACAAAGAAGTAGTGAAAGGAGGGAAAGCTCTTGAGAGTCCCTGAGCTTCAGAGCGGAGTCTGGTACGTCCAGTACTGGTGCAGAATTTTAACAGAGACACTCGCCGGCTTAGGATCTCAGGCTGTTCTAGCCACTGGTTCAGATTCGCTCTCTCAGGCAGCTGTGAAGGCAGTAGTTCATCGTTTTGTGATCCATAATTCATTGTGTTTGCTTTGTTGACTTCACTTTGGAGAACTTGCTGGCCTCTCCAAGACGTGTGTGCAGCTTGGACGTCTCCAAAAACCTCTTTTCGGATCTCATATATCGAAGTATTATTAGTATTCATCTTGAAATTGGAGCTACAAGGCTCACGTTGCAAGCAAACAATACAATTCAATAGTCACCCAAATCAGTTTCTGTGAATACAGCTCAGAATCTTCTCTCAAGGCCTCGTTAAAGCAAAATCTAGTTGTCCTACTAGGCATGGAACCACTCATCCATGTGGAAGACTCTCTCAATCCATTTGGTCCTGAGTCCATCCTTGCAGATCACGTACACCATATATGCTGACGTTCTTCCTTGGGTCGGATGGGATCTTCCAGCAAGGCAATGCGACACATCACACGACTTGGAACGTCCAACATTGGTTGGAAGAGCTGACCAAGACTTCAAACCCCTTGATTCCCCAGACTTGAACCCAATCCAGCATCTGTGGGACCACCTGAATGGTGGTGTTGGCTCTATAATTCCTCCTCCACGCTCCCTCCAGCAGCTGTGGGATGCACTGTAGTCAGCATGACTCTGGATACCTGTGACCACCTACCAGGACCTTACAGAGTCTCCCAGTCCATCTAGCTGCTGGTAACTCCACTGTGAGATCCCATTCTTAATCCATAGGGTTTAATATGATGTAGACCCAACCTTTGCAGCTATAACAGCTTCAGCTCTTCTGGGAAGTCTCTCCACACGGTTTAGGAGAGTGTTTATAGGAATGTTGGAGTGTTCTTCCAGAAGAACATTGGTGAGGTCAGACTCTGATGTTGGACGAGAAGGCCTGTCTCGCAGTCTCTGCTCTAATTCATCCCAAAGGTGTTCTATCAGGTTGAGGTCAGGACTCTGTGCACACCAGACTCGTTTCTCCATGTCTTTATGGAGCTGCTTTGTGTACTGGTAGGCAGTCATGTTGGAACAGGAAGGGGCCGTCCCCAAACTGTCCCCACAGAGTTGGGAGCATGAAATCCAATAAACCCCTAACCATAATCCCCCCTCCACCAAACTTTACACTTGGCGCAATGCAGCCAAACAAGTACCGTTCTCCTGGCTCTCGTTCTCGGATTGCCAGACGGAGAAGGGTGATTGGTCACTCCAGAGAACACGTCTCCACTGCTCTAGAGTCCAGTGGCGGCGTGCTTTGCATTGTGCTTGGTGATGTAAGGCTTGAATGCAGCTGCTCGGCCATGGATACCTATTCCATGAAGCTCTCTACGCTCTGTTCTTAATCTGATCTGAAGACCACATGAAGTTTGGAGGTCTGTAGTGATTGACTCTGTAGAAAGTTGGTGATCTCTGTGCACTATGCTCCTCAGCATCCGCTGACCCCACTTAACGTGGCTACCACTTGGTGGCTGAGTTGCTGTCGTTCTCAATCACTTCCACTTTGTTAGAACACCACTGACAGTCCACTGTGGAATCTTTAGTAGCGAGGAAACTTCACGACTGCTCAGGTGGCGTCCCATCACGGTCCTCTGCTGGAGTTCACTGAGCTCCTGAGAGAGACCTATTCTTTACTAATGTGTGTAGAAGCAGTCTGCATGACTAGGTGTTATCCTGGGACAACAAAGTCAGGTTTCTTAATTAAACCAAAACACAAACATAAGAAATAGTTGACATGTTCTTGTAGGCAACAGCCCAATTATACATATCTTATATAACATAACCATAACTTATATCATACTGAACATAAAGACATGTGATGTATATTCAAATGGATGTTTCTGGTATGAAAACATTGGGAAACGTGTGTCGTCCTCGAGCAACACCAGTCTAAAATTGGTTTTAAGTGTCCGCCAGGGGACAGTTTGACAAAGCACAAGCTTTTTACTGGTTCATTTAAAGTCCTTTCTTCATTATTAACCCTACATTATCATTAAATATGCATCACGTCCTTATAAAGTGAGCAAAATGGGTTTGTTGGCCTGAGGCAACGTTGCAAAACAGAGGGTTGAGTTTGCACACAGGCTGCTTGCTGTTAAGTGTTGAAGTAGAATCAGAGTAAATGCAGAGACAAGGTCTTCTCCAAGGTCAAGCCTACTTTGGGAATACCAGAGCTGGTGTTGGTGTCAAGCTTTAAAGCGTCCTAGACCACGTCTGCACAACTTCAATGAAGATCTGGAATTGAATTGAAATGAAACAACTGGGATGCAATTGAATCATAGACTTACATGTGTTTGGACTGTGGGAGGAAACCCACTAACCACTACACCACCGTACTACCACTACACCACCATACTAACCACTACACCACCATACTAACCACTACACCACCGTACTAAGCACTACACCACCGTACTACCACTACACCACCACACTAACCACTACACCACCACACTAACCACTACACCACCATACTAACCACTACACCACCGTACTAACCACTACACCACCGTACTAACCACTACACCACTGTACTACCACTACACCACCATACTAACCACTACACCACCATACTAACCACTACACCACCGTACTAACCACTACACCACCGTACTACCACTACACCACCATACTAACCACTACACCACCGTATTAACCACTACACCACCATACTAACCACTACACCACCACACTAACCACTACACCACCGTACTAACCACTACACCACCGTATTAACCACTAAACCACCGAACTAACCACTACACCACCGTATTAACCACTCCACCACCGTACTAACCACTCCACCACCATGCTAACCACTACACCACCGTACTAACCACTACACCACCGTACTACCACTACACCACCGTACTAACCACTACACCACCATACTAACCACTACACCACCGTACTAACCACTACACCACCGTACTAACCACTACACCACCGTACTAACCACTACACCACCATACCAACCACTACACCACCATACTAACCACTACACCACCTTACTAACCACTACACCACCGTACTACCACTACACCACCGTATTAACCACTACACCACCATACTAACCACTACACCACCATACTAACCACTACACCACCGTACTAACCACTACACCACCATACTAACCACTACACCATCATACTAACCACTACACCACCATACTAACCACTACACCACCGTATTAACCACTACACCACCATACTAACCACTACACCACCATACTAACCACTACACCACTTTACTAACCACTACACCACCATACTAACCACTACACCACCGTACTAACCACTACACCACTGTACTAACCACTACACCACCGTACTAACCACTACACCACCGTACTAACCACTACACCACCGAACTAACCACTACACCACCATACTAACCACTACACCACCGTACTAACCACTACACCACCATACTAACCACTACACCACCATACTAACCACTACACCACCGAAGTAACCACTACACCACCTTACTAACCACTACACCACCGTACTAACCACTACACCACCGTACTAACCACTACACCACCATACTAACCACTACACCACCATACTAACCACTTTGGATCACGAGTTGTTCTAAGCCTACTTGATACTTTCTTCCTCAGATCATTCTGATACAGGTTGATCTCAGTTTTATCTGTCTAAGGAATGCTGTTTCAGAACTGGGCTGGCTTCTTTAGATGTTTTTTGGCAAAGTCTAATCTTCCTGGAAGAATTTTGGATGTGGAACGCTGCAGAGCTGATTATGAAGCAGGCGAAAGCGAGGTGTTGCGAGTGTGGCCTAATTTTTGGCGGCAGCTCTTAGTCGGATACATGGACAAAGGCTTCTCCAGTGTATAGTGATCTCAGGCGGCACAGTGCAGGCACTCCTGCCACAAACACTTGGATCCCCACTCAGCCCCCATGGCACTTTGTCAGAGTCTGACTGCTCCCCAGCCAAGGACAAAGCATGATCTGAAGATAAATGGAGTTCAGAGCTGCTACTGGAACTGATGTTTTTAAAATTTCTGCATAAATTGGAGATTTCGTCATTCAGAGTGGGTTTGGTGTGAAATGCTTTACTGTGGAGACTCAGATTGGCCTTACGATGGTGGTGATGGGAACCAGGGGTCACCATGTCTACAACGCAATCATAGAAATTTGATTAACTACCAGTGAACCCACACATGTCTTCTGAGTTTGTATACATAATGTTGATGGTAAATATCTAAAAATCTGAAATATAATATAGTTGGAGGACTACCTTGTACTTCCACTCACTGGCCACTTTATTGGAAACACACACCTTGTACTTTCACTCACTGGCCACTTTATTAGAAACACACACCTTGTACTTCCTCTCAATGGCCACTTTATTAGAAACACACACCTTGTACTTCCACTCACTGGCCACTTTATTAGAAACACACAGCTTGTACTTCCACTCACTGGCCACTTTATTAGAAACACCCACCTTGTACTTCCACTAACTGGCCACTGTATTAGAAACACACCTTATACTTCCACTCACTGGCCACTTTATTGGAAACACCCACCTTGTACTTCCACTCACTGGCCACTTTATTAGAAACACCCACCTTGTACTTCCACTAACTGGCCACTTTATTAGAAACACACACCTTATACTTCCACTCACTGGCCACTTTATTAGAAACACACACCTTATACTTCCACTCACTGGCCAATTTATTACAAACACCCACCATGTATTTTCACTCACTGGCCCCTTTATTAGAAACACCCACCTTGTACTTCCACTCACTGGCCACTTTATTAGAAACACCTACCTTGTACTTTCACTAACTGGCCACTTTATTAGAAACACACACCTTATACTTCCACTCACTGGCCACTTTATTAGAAACACACACCTTATACTTCCACTCACTGGCCACTTTATTACAAACACCCACCATGTATTTTCACTCACTGGCCCCTTTATTAGAAACACCCACCTTGTACTTCCACTCACTGGCCACTTTATTAGAAACACACAGCTTGTACTTGCACTCACTGGCCACTTTATTGGAAACACACACCTTGTATTTCCTCTCACTGGCCACTTTATTAGAAACACACACCTTCTACTTCCTCTCACTGGCCACTTTATTAGAAACACACACCTTGTACTTTTACTTGCTGGCCACTTTATTAGAAACCACTCGTTTTCGAGCACAGCCAAACATTATGGTTTCGCTTAGCATACAGTTTCCATACTGACCCTCACTTCTCTATTTGTCGTTTATTCATCCCTCGTTCCTCCCAAAGAGTCCCATTCATTTTTAACCAAACCTAGCAACGGCTTGTGATCCCTTACAGAAACCACCGTATTCCATGGCAACCTCCTATGAATGCTTCAACAAGCACCTGGGATACCATAACAACAGCTTAGCAACCGTTGTCATAGCAACCACCCTGCGTTTCCTTGTTTAACTGTGAACAAATCGCCATGTCAATCAGAAAGGTATCTCAGTTCAGTCAAACAGCCTTCCTGACCTCTGGTTCTGTAAAGCACAAACATTACGTCCACCGGTCTGTTTCAGAGCTAAGCGGAACTCGATGTGAAAGAAATTAGGGGTGTAAGAAAATATCGAAATATCGAATATCGGGATATTATGTTTGGTGATACTGTATCGATTCTCAGAAACACAGTATCAATACACAAATTCCTGGCAGACAGTGAATCAATTCCACTCACTGGCTGCTTTATTGAAAACAGCCCCTTGTACTTCCACTCACTGGTCACTTTATTAGAAACACCCACCTTGTGCTTCCACTCATGACAAATCTATAAACACTCAGTCAGGGCTAGCTGCTCTGAGGTAATACCCAGCCACCCAGACAGAATTGGGGGAGCCATGGGGTTAAAGCAGGATGTTAGGGTGCTGGGGGGGTAGCTAACATAACATTAAGCTAATGTATCATTTTATTCCTACACTTAAGGTGGACTTGATGGCACTACTATACTCTGTTCTTTAATGGTCAGGACCCCCACAAGACCACCACAAAGCAGGTGGATCATTCTCAGCACTGCAGTGACACTGACGCGGTGGTGACGTGTTAGTGTATGTGTGTTGTGCTGGTGTGAGTGGATCAGTGTCTCTGCTGGACTGAGAATCGTCCACCTACCAAAACTATCCAGACAGCAGTGTCCTGTGGGCGGCGTCCTGTGTCCACTGATGAAGGACTAGAGGAACACTAACTGTGCAGGAGTAGGAGTGTCTAATAGAGTGGACAGTTAGTGGACACTGCTGCGTCTGATTCACTGACACCAGCACAACAGTGCTGGGAATGATGCACCTCCCTAATAGTATCTACTCTGTGGTGGTCCTGTGGTGGTCCTGATCATTGAAGAACAGAGTAATAAAGTATACAGAGAATCAGATGAACTACAGTCTGTAGGTGAAGCTCCTGTATGGTCAGTGGAGCTGATACAATGCATGTAGATACAAGGAGGTGGTTTTAATGTTATGGCTGATGGGTGTATATTCAACTTCCTCAGTGAACCTTGTTTCAATTCCACGAAGCCCAGATCTGATTGGATAACTTCTGAAAACCCGGCACCACCAGCAGGATCTAAAATCATGGAACCTGGCCATGCACTAAATTACTATTGACAGCTTCCCCGGAACAACACATGAGAGACTAGCAGCCAGGCAGCACCTTTCCGAGCGGGATTCATTGAGCTGAATGAAGCAATCTCTGGCTGAATACCTTGTGATCTTCGGATCAGCTGACTTGAGCAACTGACTGACTGATTGTTTGTTGAGTTCACGGACCTCCGGGGACGCACCTGATGTTTGGAGGGTCAGGTTTATTCGGAGGCACTTCTATGAGGCGTAAGACAAAAGACTCCAGATGGTTCACGGTTGCGAGGTTCCCGGTATGGGAACGCACCTAGCGTGCCGCATCCATTAGACCTCGACTGTTTTTAATTTGTGCATCCTGATGGCAGGCTGTCTCATTTTCTCCTCCGGAGGCGGCGGGAGGCACGCGGCATCAGATTAATTCATTACGGAAACGCTTCAGGAAGCAGGACCCATCCCATAACTTGCCCTTCCGTACGGGAGAAATGAGTGACAGATCTGTTTGGAGAGTCGGAACTATGTGGAATTAGTTCTGGATCCACAGTCTTCATCTTCATCAGCTCTCGCTAGCTCAATCCCGGTCTTTAGAAGAAAGCTCTGGGGGTCACAATTGTATAGGAGTTCAGTGGTACTGTGATTATAAGGCCGTATAATGCTTATAAGCATTGGCGTAGGAACCGGCGGGACTCCCCCACCCCCAATATCAGAACCAGGTAGATTTGTCCCACCCAAAAATGAAACCACAGAAAAGTTTAAAAACTTTGATTTTAAAACCAAAGCAATTGTTAGCAATGGGCTCTGGTTGTTAGGTGGTCTTTCACTTGGTTAAGGCTTGAGTTCACTGACCTGAGCTCTCGCCTCGCCGGGTAGGGTCAGCTTTAAACGAGAGGTCAGTGATGAGAGCAGTGAACAGCAATGATGATCATATATACTGTAATAAAACAGCTTTAGTATAATGTGTTGTCATGGTAACAGACTAGGAGGGGTTGGGTTAGCTAACGTTTATATTAACTTTAGTCAGAAATTACTCTGAAACGTAAAGTTACATTACTCTCTGGCTACGTCCCAAACTGCAGACTGCTACTACACAACATATGTAAAATAATAAAATACAATAAATTAAATAAATTAATTAATTAATAAATAAAAGGACACCATCGTTAGAAGTGCTGTCAGTAGTGCTGTATGTAATGTTCCAGAGGGCGCTGTTTGGGACACAGCCTTACTGTCTAACATTAATGTTAGTCTAGTCTAGTCAGGAAACATTAATATATATTTATTTATCATTTCATTTCAGCATTATGCCACCAAAGAAAATAATAATATTTCATTTGGTTATATATGCATATAATCCAGACATTGAATGTATAGTTTAAAAGTTACAGTACCATGTAATGTGGAGTATCTAGTTTATTTTGTAAAGTGATCTTTAATTAAATTTATCTAATAATAAACAGACCTACAGATAATGTTATATTTTGTTTATTTATTTGTAATTTACTGTAATTCCACAAATGCTGTTCTACGTCACTATACATACAGTGATTTACTACCTTACCTACAGTGGAATCAGGTTATTGCTAATATAGAGGTGTGAAAAAGTGATTTCCTGTTTTCCTTCCTGATTTCCTGATTTTTTGCATGATTGTCACACTTAAATGTTTTGAAACATTAAACCAATTTAAATATTAGTCAAAGACAACACAGGTAAACACAAAATACTATTTTTAAATGAAGGTGTTTATTATTAAGGGAGAAAAAAAATCCAAACCTACATGGCCCTGTGTGAAAAAGTGATGCCATATACCCTCGCGGACCCTAGATCGGACCGCGATCTAGAACCAGAAGTTGTCCAGTCTGGACCCAAACTGATAAACCAGTGAGAATTATTTAACTTAGACTATGTTGGTGTTTCAGTAGCTGATGGTATACGATGCTGATACTAGGTAACTTAAATATACAGGATAGGGCACTGAATAACAGCTAGAAACGTTGACGGTCCAGACCTTGGCCTAAGGAAATCTCTAACTGGACCTTACTGACCTCTAATTAAATACCCCTGCCATATGGCATGTGTTGTATATTTAAAGCAGGACAATGATCCAAAACACACCAGCAAGTCCACCTCTGTATGGCTGAAGAAAAACAAAATGAAGACTTTGGAGTGGCCTAGTCAAAGTCCTGACCTGAATCCGATTGAGATGGTGTGGCATGACCTTAAAAAGGCCGTTCATGCTCGAAAACCCTCCATTGTGGCTGAATTACAACAATTCTGCAAAGATGAGTGAATTCCTCCACAACGCCATAAAAGACTCATTGCAAGTTATCGCAAACGCTTGGTTGCAGTTGTTGCTGCTAAGGGTGGCCCGACCAGCTATTAGGTGTAGGGGGCAATCACTTTTTCACACAGGACCGTGTAGGTTTGGATTTTTTTTCTCCCTTAATAATAAACACCTTCATTTAAAAATAGTATTTTGTGTTTACCTGTGTTGTCTTTGACTAATATTTAAATTGATTTGATGTTTCAAAACATTTAAGTGTGACAAACAGGAAATCAGGAAGGGGGCAAACACTTTTTCACAACACTGTATTTAGGGGATAGGGTGGGCTTGTTTCCACAGCCTTGCAGGACTCTAAAGGTTCTGGAATGATTCTAGGAAGCTCTTTTCCTGGAGAAACGTTCCTTACAATCGTACAACCTGACTGATTTTGTAGTAATTGACCTTGAAAGCTGCCTGGGCTTCTTCTAGTGGTGGCTAATATCTTCTCTCGGCCAAATGAATGGAAGGAAATTGGAATGAAGGTCCTATACTTACATCATAGCAGCTACATTTTACCCTATGATCGCTTGAACGTACTTGCCCCCCACCTTCCTGTGTCAAGCCAGCTTAGTCTTAGCATCCATAATTGCTGGACCTCAAGGGTGCAGGACTGAGGTCAGGAGTAACTAAGCAGTAACTGCAATGAATGAAGCATTGAGCACTTGTGTTCTTCTTATGAAGCCTTATAAAGCCAGTGGCTGCTCATAGTTATTTCTTATGTAGTAATTCGGAGAGTTGACAGTCCTGACAGTCCTGTGGCATTCGAGGCCTACAACGCCTTAACAGCCCTGGTGGGTCCATCTGAGGCCACCTCCACAGAGCTTGGCAGCTTTAATACGTAATATCATTGTCTGGCTGTTCCAGGATTTGCTTTTCCAAGAGCTCATGAATCTGTTTCTCCAAGCCGATTCAAGAGTGAATATACTCTGGCCAGTATGGTTATATAATAAACGAAGTGAAAATGAAGTCAGCAAGAGAACCACAGAGCATCAGCAGCTTGGCTAGTTTGTATTTTCATTGTGAGGTCATGTCTAGCAGCCTAGTCAGGTCAGTTCTGATGGGTCACTAATGAGAAACTTCATTGCGGTCCGGACCCAGAAGTTGTCCAGTCTGGACCCAAACTGATAAACCATTGAGAATGATTTAATTTAGACTATGTGTGATGTGTTGGTGTTTCAGTAGCTGATGGTATACGATGCTGATACTAGGTAACTTAAATACAGCTAGAAACGTTGACGGTCCAGACCTTGGCCTGAGGAAATCTCCCCTAACTGGACCTTACTAGATTTTAATTAAATATCCCTGCCATATGGCATGTGTTGTATATTCAAAGAAAGATATGTATCTCCATTTTTCATGTTTACATCATGCCGTTCACATTATGTGAGAATTTCCTGATCAATGGACCAATAGAAATGCTCTCAATTAACTTGGACGGGTTTTGGCCTCCATTGTGGGTTGTTTGCAGCATTATCATGGACTGTGCTGAGACCAGTCCAGTCAAAATTCCCATTTCATACAAGGCGGAGAACCAACACTGAGCCGAAAATTAAACAAAATCTTCAAAGTTCAGGTTTAGATGTTGGCTTAGCTGTTATTTTCTGCTTCTCACCATCCAAATAACCCTGAACCCATTCAATGATGTTGAGGTTCTAAACTCTCGGGGGGTTCATTCCATTGTTCTGAGAACATCAGCAGCTTCTTTGTGTGTGTATCTCTTTTTCTCAGTGAGGAGGTTCTTGAACATCTACACATCTACCTGGTAGAGCTGAGGTATCTTCTCCCAGTGGACGGATGGACAGAAAGGATGCGAGAGAGTGAAGTTTTAAGTGCAGTTGATTTGATGGGAACAAGTTTGGCAGCCTAGTTCTTGCAGGGTTGTTGACGATTAAATGGACCATGAGCTAGCGTCTGGACCTGCAGCCCTGGACGTATGGATTTTTTCCCTTCAGTCCTAATTATGTGGGACAGTCCTGCTTGTCGGGCTGTGAGGTACGACTCTACCGGAGTTAACGTGTCTCCCGTCTCTAATTCTCTCTGTCTCTCTCTACCTCTACCTCGGGCTGATGTCAGGGGTTGTTTTCAGAGCCTCCGGTTCCTCCTCCAGGGAGACTTCATTACGGCAGGAATCCACGTCAGTCATGTTCCGTGTTTCAGGTCGAAACTCCCCGTTTGATTTCCCTCCGGCTCCCACGCCGCCGCATTATAACCCTGCTGACTTTCACACCGGCGTGCTGCCGAGTGACTGACGGGAGCGAATTCACAGCGGAGGAGTTTGGGGAGAGAATGATTTCGTCTCTTCGTGACCGTTAGGTTCATATCGGAGTTCCAATGGCCTCCGCATAATGGAGCACCCCTTGCGCCGCCACACAGTTGAATGGACCATTAGTGGTTGCATATTATCTTATTCACATTGCTGCAGGCGCGGGATTTAACCTCCGAGGACCCAATTACCCTCACGCCAACAGTAATCAGCGAGGCTAGTCCATATACTTGCCCCGCTTTGGCTCTTAAGACAATGGGGAACAGAGTTTCATGCATATGCATGCAGTCGTTGTGCATTTGAACAGATTCGGAATGTTTTCGGTTGAGCTTTTTTTTTTAATATTATGGGGCTGGGACTGGAAATTCACTGGGCCTAATTTATAAACCTCAGCATTCGTAAAGAAACTGCGATCAGGATACATTACCGCTGTAGCGTTTGTATATGTCTTAGGAAAAAGCTCATTAGAATCTTAATAAGCTACTGTATATTAACTTTCAAGTCCCTCATAAAATCGTGGTAGTTTAATTGCTCTTTTCTGAACACCAATATAGCATTAACATTAAAACAAGTTTGAGAAGACATACTACTGACACCAAGACAAATCTGAATATACATACTACTGACAAGTCAGGAACAATACTTTTGAGACAAAAACTTGTACAAGTGAAAATAATATCAAGTCCAAGAACAGTTCAAGTACAAATGCCATTAATACTAAGACAAGTCAGAGTACAAATACTACTGACACCAAGACAAGTCTGAGTACACATACCCTTGGGACCAAGACAAGTCTGGGTACAATATACTACCAATGTTTATCAAGTCAGAGTACAAATACTACTGACACCAAGACAAGTCTGGGTACACATACCACTGATACCAAGAGAGGTCAGAGTATGAACACTATTGACACCAAGATCAGTCCGAGTACACATACCAATGATTCCAAGACATGTCAGAGTACAAATACTACTGACACCAAGACAAGTCATAGTACAGGTGCTATCAAGTCCAAGAAAAGTCTGAGTACAGGTGCTATCAAGTCTAAGATAAGTGCAAGTACAAATACTGTTGACACAAAGAAATATCATAGTACAAATACCATTGAAACCAATAGTCTGATTACAAATACTACTGAGATCAATAACAAGTCCACATACAAATACCATTGAAACTAAGGCAACGCCAAGTCTTAAAACCAACAGAAATCAGAGTACAAATACTACGAAGTTCACGACGAGTCTGAAGTTAAATGCTATGAAGTCTATAACAAGACAAACCTGAATTCAAACACTGTGAGGTCCAAGACAAACCTGAGTTCAAATACTGTGAGGTCCAAGAAAATCCAGAGTACAAATACTAAGACAAGTCGAAGTCCAAGACAAGTCAGTGTACAAATACTGTAAAGTCCTAAACAAGTCAGTGTACAAATACTATAAAGTCCTAAACAAGTCAGAGCAGAAATACTATGAAGTCCAGGTCAAGTCCCAATACAAATACTTAGATGTCCCAGACAAGTCAGAGTTAAAATACTATGAGGTCCAAGACGAGTTCGAGTACAAATACTATGAAATCTAAAACAAGTACAAATTCTGTAAAGTCCAACAAAAGAGTTCACAAGTGAGTTTAAATACCATGACGTCCAAGACAAGACTGTGTTCATAATGATTTTAAATACTATGAAGTCCAGGACAAGTTTGAGTTCAAATACTATGAAGTGCAAGACAAGTTTGAGTTCAAATACTATGAAGTGCAAGACAAGACTGGGCTCCATATAAGTTCAAAAACTACGAAGTCCAAGACAAGTTTAAGTTCAAATACTATGAAGTCCAAGACAAGACTGGGTTCATAAGTAAGTTCAAATACTATGAAGACCAAGACAAGACTGAGTTCACAAGTGAGTTCAAATATTATAAAGTCCAAGACAAGACTGGGCTCACAAGGAAGTTCAAATACTATAAAGTCCAAGACAAGTTTGAGTTCAAATATCATGAAGTACAAGACAAGTTTGAGTTCAACTACTATGAAGTGCAAGACAAGACTGGGCTCCATATAAGTTCAAAAACTACGAAGTCCAAGACAAATTTAAGTTAAAATACTATGAAGTCCAAGACAAGACTGGGTTCATAAGTAAGTTCAAATACTATGAAGACCAAGACAAGACTGAGTTCACAAGTGAGTTCAAATATTATAAAGTCCAAGACAAGACTGGGCTCACAAGTAAGTTTAAATACTATGAAGTCCAAGACAAGTTTGAGTTCAAATACTAAGAAGTCCAAGACAAGACTGGGCTCACAAGTAAGTTTAAATACTATGAAGTCCAAGACAAGTTTGAGTTCAAATTCTAATAAGTCCAAGACAAGACTGAGTTTATAAGTGAGTTCAAATACTATGATGTTCAAGACAAGTTTAAGTTAAAATACTAAGAAGTCCAAGACAAGTCTGAGTACAAATACTATGAAGTTCAAGAGAAGACTGGGTTTATAAGTGAGTTCAAATACTATGAAGTTCAAGACAAGTCTGAGTACAAATACTATGAAGTTCAAAAGAAGACTGGGTTTATAAGTGAGTTCAAATACTATGAAGTTCAAGACAAGTTTAAGTACAAATACCATGAAGTGTACTGGCCTCAAATCTGAAATCAGAAATCCACGCTGGCTTCTTATCAGGGAAGTTTACAATGTGCGACTGGTGGTTCGGGTGGTATGTTTTGCTGGACGGTGTTCTTTAAATAATGACCAATGGCATGGACAATGTCGCGTATCATCCAAGCAGTAAAACATGCGTCTTATTCATGTTGATGAATGAGCAAATATGTTACCAATACTATTTGTTTATAACGTCTCAGCAGCTATGCCTGGCATATTGCCTCTCAGCCCCAGTAACCTTCAGCTGTTTCTCTCTTATTCTCTCTCTCGGAGTCTGAGATAGAGATCAGTCCTCGAGCCCTCCAAGGTCTAAGCGAATAGTTCTCTCTGTGCCTCTCTCTCAATCTCCATTCAGCATGTTCAATCTGTCATTTTCACATTTTTGATTTATTTCCTATTTCACATTTACCCACTGACGTCTGACTCAGCACCTCGTGCCTGCTTTCCGCCAAGGCTCCGGTTATCCCGTCCCCCGTTTCAGGGAAAACGGAAAGCTTTCCATACAAATTACCCAAAGCGCCATTCCCTTTGTTGCCCTCATTCTTTCTCTCCTTCCTGTGCTCCCTCTTTCCACCTCTTGCCTTTTTCCTTTGGCTTACAGAGGAGTTCTCGTGGCCATCTCATCAAAGAGTGTTTCAGATAAACTGAGGGAGGAGATTGATTTGCTTGGCGCAAGCAGTTGCGCTGTCGAACGAAGGCATCGACGGATTTGTGATGCGCAGCTCAGCTGTGTTTTAATGGCGGCTGCAAGTAATTATTTATTGGCATGGCTGGCCGGATGCTTGGTCTTCCAGCAGTGGACTGTGGCTGACTGCCCTTTTCCCTTCAAACTCATTCACTCAATGCTCGGATCCATACTTACTTCAAGCCTAGCTTCTTTGGGCCTCATTGCCGGTTTGAAAAACGAATGCTTTGTGATATATAATGGCTAATGTTCTCATTATGTTCAAGGTTCATTGATCTTCATAGATAACTAATATCACACTATCCTGATCAACAGTCCAGACAGTACCTCCATACAAGGCCCAGCACAGAAACCCAATATTTCATTGCTCAGTAGTAACTTACAGACTCAAGCTTTCATTGCTCACTATCAGCTCAACATTGAGACCCAACTTTCCATTGCTCCCTAGTAACTCAACACAGAGTTAGCAGCTCAACACAGAGATCCATGTGTGTATTGCTGGCTAGTATCACTAGTAGCTCAACACAGAAACTCAACCTTTTATTGCTCGCAAGCAGCTCAACACAAAGACCCAAGCTTTTATTGCATGCTAGCAGGTCACCACAGAGACCCAACCTTTTAATGCTTGCTAGCAGCCTAATGCAGAGGCCCAACCTTTTATTGCTCACTAGAAGATTAATATAAAGACCAAACCTTTCAATGCTCAGTAGAAGATCAATATAAAGACCAAACCTTGCATTGCTCACTAGAAGATCAATATAAAGACCAAACCTTTCAGTGCTTGCTAGAAAATCAATATAAAGACCAAATCTCTTGTTGTTCACTAGAAAATCAATATAAAGACCAAATCTTTTGTTGTTCACTAGAAAATCAATATAAAGACCAAATCTTTTGTTGTTCACTAGCAGCTCAACACCGAGACCAAGCTTTTCATTGCTCACTAGAAAATCAATATAAAGACCAAATCTTTTGTTGCTCACTAGCAGCTCAACACCGAGACCAAGCTTTTCATTGCTCACTAGAAAATCAATATAAAGACCAAATCTTTCGTTGCTTGCTAGCAGCTCAGCACAGAAACCCAACCTTTCATTGCTCATTACTAACTCAGCACAGAGACCCAACCCTGTATTGCTTGCTAGTATCACTAGCAGCTCAACACAGAAACCCAACCTTTTATTTCTTACCAGCAGCTCAACACCAAGACCAAGCCTTGCATTGTTCTCTAGTAGCTCAACACAGAGACCAAACCTTTTATTGCTCACGAGCAGCTCAACACCGAGACCAAGCCTTTCATTGCTCACTAGTAGCTCAACACCAAGAGACCCAAACTTTTATTGCTCACTAGTAACTCAGTACAGAGACCCAACCCTGTATTGCTTGCTAGTATCACTAGCAGCTCAACACAGAGACTCAATCTTTCATTGCTTCCTAGCAGCTCAACACGGAGACTCAATCTTTCATTGCTTCCTAGCAGCTCAACATGGAGACTCAAGCTTTAATTGTTTGCTATTATAACTAGTAACTAAACACAGAAACCCAACCTTTCATTGCTCACTAGCAGCTCAACACAGAGACTTTAGCTTTTATTGCTCACTAGTAACTCAGCACAGAGACCCAACCTTGTATTGCTCTGCTAGCATCACTAGCAGCTCAACACTGGCACTCAAGCTTTTATTGCTTGCTAGCAGCTCGATACAGAGGCTCCCCCTTTCATTACTCTCTAGGACCTCACACCTCATTGCTCATTAGCAGCTCAACACCGAGACCAAGCCTTTCATTGCTCACAAGCAGCTCACCACAGAGACCCAACCTTTTATTGCTTACTAGTATCACTAGCAGCTCAACACAGGGACTCTGTCTTTTATTGCTAGCTAGAAGCTCGATACAAAGGCTCACCCCTTCATTACTCTCTAGGAGCTCAACACAGAGACCTCACATCTCATTGCTCATTAGCAGCTCAACACAGAGACCCAACCTTTCATTGCTCATTAGCAGCTCAACACAGAGACCCAACCTTTTTTTATTGCTTACTAGCAGCTCGACACAGAGACCCAACCTTTCATTGCTTACTAGCAGCTCAACACAGAGACCCAACCTTTCATTGCTTACTAGCAGCTCAGCACAGAGACCCAACCTTTCATTGCTTACTAGCAGCTCAACACAGCGAGGCAACCTTTCATTGCTTACTAGCAGCTCAACACAGAGACCCAACCTTTCATTTCTTACTAGCAGCTCAACACAGAGAGGCAATCTTTCATTGCTTACTAGCAGCTCAACACAGATACCCAACCTTTCATTGCTTACTAGCAGCTCAACGCAGAGAGGCAATCTTTCATTGCTTACTAGCAACTCAACGCAGATAGGCAATCTTTCATTGCTTACTTGCAGCTCAACACAGAGACCCAACCTTTCATTGCTTACTAGGAACTCAACACAGAGACCCAACCTCTAATTGCTTACTAGCAGCTCAACACAGAGACCCAACCTTTCATTGCTTACTAGCAGCTCAACACAGAGAGGCAATCTTTCATGGCTTACTAGCAGCTCAACACAGAGAGGCAACCTCTAATTGCTTACTAGCAGCTCAACACAGAGACCCAACCTTTCATTGCTTACTAGCAGCTCAACACATAGAGGCAATCTTTCATTGCCTACTAGCAGCTCAACACAGAGAGGCAATCTTTCATTGCTTACTAGCAGCTCAACGCAGAGAGGCAATCTTTCATGGCTTACTAGCAGCTCAACACAGAGAGGCAACCTCTAATTGCTTACTAGCAGCTCAACACAGAGACCCAACCTTTCATTGCTTACTAGCAGCTCAACACAGAGACCCAACCTTTCATTGCTTACTAGAAGCTCAACACAGCGAGGCAATCTTTCATTGCTTATTAGCAGCTCAACACAAAGAGGCAATCTTTCATTGCTTATTAGCAGCTCAACACAGAGAGGCAATCTTTCATGGCTTACTAGCAGCTCAACACAGAGAGGCAATCTTTCATTGCTTACTAGCAGCTCAACACAGAGAGGCAATCTTTCATTGCCTACTAGCAGCTCAACGCAGAGAGGCAACCTCTAATTGCTTACTAGCAGCTCAACACAGATACCCAACCTTTCATTGCTTACTAGCAGCTCAACACAGAGAGGCAATCTTTCATTGCTTACTAGCAGCTCAACACAGAGACCCAACCTTTCATTGCTTACTAGCAGCTCAACACAGAGAGGCAATCTTTAATTGCTTACTAGCAGCTCAACACAGAGGCAATCTTTCATTGGCTACTAGCAGCTCAACACAGAGAGGCAATCTTTTATTGCCTACTAGCAGCTCAACATAGAGAGGCAATCTTTTATTGCTTACTAGCAACTCAACACAGATACCCAACCTTTCATTGCTTACTAGCAACTCAACACAGATACCCAACCTTTCATTGCTTACTAGCAGCTCAACACAGAGACCCAACCTTTCATTGCTTACTAGAAGCTCAACACAGAGAGGCAATCTTTCATTGCTTATTAGCAGCTCAACACAGAGAGGCAATCTTTCATTGCTTATTAGCAGCTCAACACAGAGAGGCAATCTTTCATGGCTTACTAGCAGCTCAACACAGAGAGGCAATCTTTTATTGCTTACTAGCAACTCAACACAGATACCCAACCTTTCATTGCTTACTAGCAACTCAACACAGATACCCAACCTTTCATTGCTTACTAGCAGCTCAACACAGAGACCCAACCTTTCATTGCTTACTAGAAGCTCAACACAGAGAGGCAATCTTTCATTGCTTATTAGCAGCTCAACACAGAGAGGCAATCTTTCATTGCTTATTAGCAGCTCAACACAGAGAGGCAATCTTTCATGGCTTACTAGCAGCTCAACACAGAGAGGCAATCTTTCATGGCTTACTAGCAGCTCAACACAGAGAGGCAATCTTTCATTGCTTACTAGCAGCTCAACACAGAGAGGCAATCTTTCATTGCCTACTAGCAGCTCAACGCAGAGAGGCAACCTCTAATTGCTTACTAGCAGCTCAACACAGATACCCAACCTTTCATTGCTTACTAGCAGCTCAACACAGAGAGGCAATCTTTCATTGCTTACTAGCAGCTCAACACAGAGACCCAACCTTTCATTGCTTACTAGCAGCTCAACACAGAGAGGCAATCTTTAATTGCTTACTAGCAGCTCAACACAGAGGCAATCTTTCATTGGCTACTAGCAGATCAACACAGAGAGGCAATCTTTTATTGCCTACTAGCAGCTCAACATAGAGAGGCAATCTTTTATTGCTTACTAGCAACTCAACACAGATACCCAACCTTTCATTGCTTACTAGCAACTCAACACAGATACCCAACCTTTCATTGCTTACTAGCAGCTCAACACAGATACCCAACCTTTCATTGCTTACTAGCAGCTCAACACAGAGAGGCAATCTTTCATTGCTTATTAGCAGCTCAACACAGAGAGGCAATCTTTCATTGCTTATTAGCAGCTCAACACAGAGAGGCAATCTTTCATGGCTTACTAGCAGCTCAACACAGAGAGGCAATCTTTCATTGCCTACTAGCAGCTCAACGCAGAGAGGCAACCTCTAATTGCTTACTAGCAGCTCAACACAGATACCCAACCTTTCATTGCTTACTAGCAGCTCAACACAGAGAGGCAATCTTTCATTGCTTACTAGCAGCTCAACACGGAGAGGCAATCTTTCATTGCTTACTAGCAACTCAACACAGAGACCCAACCTTTCATTGCTTACTAGCAGCTCAACACAGAGAGGCAATCTTTCATTGCTTATTAGCAGCTCAACACAGAGAGGCAATCTTTCATTGCTTACTAGCAACTCAACACAGAGACCCAACCTTTCATTGCTTACTAGCAGCTCAACACAGAGAGGCAATCTTTCATTGCTTATTAGCAGCTCAACACAGAGAGGCAATCTTTCATTGCTTACTAGCAGCTCAACACAGGGACTCAACCTTTCATTGCTCACTAGCAACTCAACACAGATACCCAACCTTTAATTGCTTCCTAGCAACTCGACACAGAGACCCAACCTTTCATTGCTTACTGGCAACTCGACACAGAGACCCAACCTTTCATTGCTTACTAGCAACTCAACACAGAGACCCAACCTTTCATTGCTTACTAGCAACTCAACACAGGGACTCAAGCTTTAATTGCTTGCTAGTATCACTAGTAACTTAACACAGAGACCCAACCTTTCATTGCTTACTAGAAGCTCAACACAGAGAGGCAATCTTTCATTGCTTATTAGCAGCTCAACACAGAGAGGCAATCTTTCATTGCTTATTAGCAGCTCAACACAGAGAGGCAATCTTTCATGGCTTACTAGCAGCTCATCACAGAGAGGCAATCTTTCATTGCCTACTAGCAGCTCAACGCAGAGAGGCAACCTCTAATTGCTTACTAGCAGCTCAACACAGATACCCAACCTTTCATTGCTTACTAGCAGCTCAACACAGAGAGGCAATCTTTCATTGCTTACTAGCAGCTCAACACGGAGAGGCAATCTTTCATTGCTTACTAGCAACTCAACACAGAGACCCAACCTTTCATTGCTTACTAGCAGCTCAACACAGAGAGGCAATCTTTCATTGCTTATAAGCAGCTCAACACAGAGAGGCAATCTTTCATTGCTTACTAGCAACTCAACACAGAGACCCAACCTTTCATTGCTTACTAGCACCTCAACACAGAGAGGCAATCTTTCATTGCTTATTAGCAGCTCAACACAGAGAGGCAATCTTTCATTGCTTACTAGCAGCTCAACACAGGGACTCAACCTTTCATTGCTCACTAGCAACTCAACACAGATACCCAACCTTTAATTGCTTCCTAGCAACTCGACACAGAGACCCAACCTTTCATTGCTTACTGGCAACTCGACACAGAGACCCAACCTTTCATTGCTTACTAGCAACTCAACACAGAGACCCAACCTTTCATTGCTTACTAGCAACTCAACACAGGGACTCAAGCTTTAATTGCTTGCTAGTATCACTAGTAACTTAACACAGAAACCCAACCTTTCATTTCTTTTTTGTTTTATTGTTCACATTTCATATCCACAAAGAGCCAACAGTGTCACAGTTACAGGAAAATTACTTAATTTCTTGTATATTTCTTGTATATATATATATATATATATATATATATATATATATATATATATATATATATATATTACCCAGTGTACATAGGTAATCCACAGGCTTTTGTTGTCCACTAATGACCAGTACATATTTGTTGCACAGGTTTTGGCATTTTTACTTCTAACCCTCAACCTTATTGTCTTTATCCTAATTAGCAATTCCTTGTTTGCAACACTGCTTCTTCTTTCATACCTCCATTACAGTCCACCATATTATTTTTCATAACTATCGAAAGAGAGTTGTCTGCCACTTTATTAGAACACCCAACCTTTTCTCTCCACCTGCCCTACAGTTAGCCATTTCTTAGTCATTGCCTGGTCACTGATGGAAGTTTTAGGGTGATGGACCTCTAGCAGTGACATCCCCATTCCAAGAATGGTCAAATAATATCAGACCCAGTCCATCCGTCCCTCTTGGTCCGACAGTGAACGCTGATGAATGGTAGACAGACAGTGGCTGGTGGATTGTGCATTACGAGAGATGGGCTATGGGATGTGTTACTATGTAACTGTTATTGAATCGTCCATATTCATGATCTCCTCCTTCTTCTGATTCTCTCCAGAGTCGAAAACATGCAAACAAAGTGCGTCTGTACTACATGCTGCACCCGGTGGACGGAGGCTGCCCGGCTAAGAAGCTACGAACAGACAACGTGAGTACCACCTCGGCAATCTAGTCCATCAATATGTCCTCACACTTTCGTCCTACACCACTAAAAAGCTGCACAGGCTGCACACAATGAACACTGTTTACCCAGGAGTAGTGAACATCTGCTAATGGACTCCCCCCCCACCACCATCATTGATTTGTTCCTGACCCTCCCTGTATCTGCCTGTGTGCTGCGAATGGATAAACGGTGCTCCATTTATGGCTGAATGAGCCCGAGACTGATGTGGACAACGGTAGCGTCTTCCGCCTCGCGTCGAGTCAGCCCTCACGAGAGGATAGAGACCCTAAAGCTGGCGTGAACCGCTGTACAATCTACTTTTTCATCGTGTTAACTGTGTCACGGTGTCGAATCATGTTCGATAAGGGGTGAAAACGGGTGGTCTGTGTTGAAGCACCTGCCAGATTCAAGGGATTCCAAGGCTGTGGTTTGAGTGGGTGCACTGCTGGTACAGTACTGTGGAAAAGCTAATTATAACTTACTTTGCTTATAGGTTTTATTAGTTTCACAGCATCAGGAGAAAAGCAAATCGTTGCTGTCCAAGTATCATCAAAAACTTTTACTTTCCATGTATATTAATGGAACCAGAATTTTGTCCAGGCTATTTTGGAGCTTTTCTGTTGGTTCTTGGAGACATATTTCTCTTTGCTTTTTTCCTAATGGCACCGAAACTCACTGTTTAAAAGTCAACTGTATGTTTACCAGTATAAACGGATATAAATAAGTATAAATTAGGGTTGTCAATTGAATGGATCGTCGCTGTCCATTGAAAAACATGTCTCAATTTTTGTTGATTTTGAGTTTTCTACATTATTTGAACACGCCAATTATCATTTACATTGTGTGAGAATTTTATGAGTAACAGTCCAATAGAAATGCTCCAAAATAGCTTGGAAAAAAATCTGGTTCCATTGACTTACATTGAAAGTAAAGTAGGTTTTTGGTCTCTCCTGTAAAGTTGCAATTTTGCCGATACTTGTTTTTCATTGGACAGCGACGATATATATGAACAAATTAATCGCAGAATTTGCTGTGATTAATTGCAATTAATCGCATTTTTCTTCCACTTTAGACTGAAGCTTATTTTGGGTATTTATTTCTTTTTAAGATCAACACAATGGAGTTATATTTCTATTTAAATGCTTTTGTTTAATTGAATTGAACTTAGAACACAGCTTCAACCATTTCAATGCCAAATATGAAAATGAACAACAAACAATTCAGTTGGATAATATATTTTGATCTCAGGTTTTGGAAACACCTATTTTTTTACTTTATTTTTACTTTCTCTTTCCTTATGCGAGTGATGTCTAATCTTCTCAACAAACATTTCTCCAAAGATGGAAATTTCATTCATTTCTTTTCCGACCAGGTTCTTTTATGTGCGTTAAACTCTGTATGTAGGCACTGCCTTTCCACCAGGACGGCTTCTTGAGCTTCCTACCATATAAGCTTCCGATGAGGCGTTTAATCTCTTAACACCAAGTGAATCATATTTGATTTGAAGTTTTTGAGACTGTAAATCATCACTGTTATCATTGTTTTCCTAAAAACCTAAAGTTTACTAGAACTTTGCTGAAACCCACACTGTCTTCTAAGTGTTAGTGGAGAACCAAAGACTAGTAGAAACAGAATGTGTAGAACACTGTACAGTATAGAACAATGTTCTTTACTAAGTTAGAAATGACTAAACATTGAAAGTAATCTCAGAGTATAAAGGGTTAAAACACTGTGTTCCAAAAGATTTCATCTGCTACTGCAAAGAATTTCAGATGTACCAAATATGACTAAAAACAGAACTCATATAACGTTTTTATTTTTCTACATTATTTGAATAAAACATCTGCTTTTTACATTGTGCCCCAATTTTATAATGAACGGACCAATAGAAAAGCTCCAAAATCACTTTCGAAGAAATTCTGGTTGCATTGGCTTACATTGAAAGTTAAGTTTTTGGACTCTCCTGTAAAGTTGCCACTTTGGACAGCGATGATATGCAAAGTGTTATTTAATTTATTATTATTATTATTATTATTATTATTATTATTATTATTATTATTGATGTTGTTGTTGTTGTTGTTGTTGTTATCATTATTATTATTATTTGTTGAATTTTCAAAGAATTAGAACTACCTGCAATTGTTTCATGGTTCAGGCTTTAAAGGGTTGAGAAACAGTTCATACGTGCAAGTTCCTCTCAGTTCTGCTGGTCTCAGCCTCCTGCTCGCTCCCTGGTGCCCCTGCAGTCTGAGCTCTGCCTGTGGAGTTAGCAGATGCTGCATTTACGTACCACTGCCTCTAAACAGAGGCACAAAAGAGCTGTCTGTCGGTGGTACAGCGCCTCTTCCGAACCAGGAATACACAATACATGGAAGCAATTAACAGTAAAGCGTCTTCATCGTATTTAATCACCCGACTGTGTATGACCATCTGTTGATCCGGCCCCGTTTGGGTAATACGACCAGACTGAGATCAGATTTGCTGCTAGTGTTTCAAACTGCGCTCGACTGAAGTGAAGTTATTGTGAAATTATAGTGAATGACTCTGGTTGTTAGGTGGTCTCTGGGTCTTTGTGTTTGTGTTGAGATGCCTGTTCAGAAATCTCCTGCAGTCAGCAGCTTCACTGACCCGAGCTCTTGCCTCGCTGGAGCATCTGGTAGCTCACGCCAGCTTTAAACGGGAGGTCAGTGATGAGAGCAGTGAATAGTAACAATGACCATATATACTATACTAAAAACAACTTTAGTATAATGTGTTGCTATGGTAACAGACTAGGAGGGTTTGGGTTAGCTAAAGTTTATATTAACTTTAGTCAGAAAGTACTCTGAAACGTAAAGCTACATTACTCTCTGGCCACGCCCCCAAACTGCAGACTGCTACTACAATACATACATCAAATAATTAAATATAATAAATTAAATTAAATAATTAATGAATAAATAAAAGGACTCCATCGTTAGAAGTGCTGTCAGTAGTGCAGTATGTAATGTTCTAGAGGGTGCTGTTTGGGACACAGCCTTACTGTCTAACATTAATGTTAGTCTAGTCTAGTCAGGAAACATTAATATATATTTTATTGTCATTTCATTTCAGTATTATGCTCAAAAATAAATGAATAAATAATAATAATAATAATAATTGTTTTGGTTTTATATGTATATAATCCAGACATTGCATGGATAATTATAAAGTTTTCTGACAGCAGTAGCATGTAATGTGGAGTATCTAGTTTAGTTTGTAAATTGATATTTAATTGTATTTATCTAATAATAATCAGACGTACAGGTAATGTTATATTTAGTTTATTTATTTGTAATTTACTGTAATTCCACAAATGTTGTTCTACGTCAGAGATTTACTACCTTACCTACAGTGGAATCAGCTTTTTAGTGGAAAGGTGGGGCTTTGATTCATATTAGCAAATGTGTCCCCACCTGCCCCTGTTTTTCTATATATTTTTGACCTTCCTCTTTCTTACACAAGTGGTTTATCTTGATGTTAATCTCTTCAAGTCACTATGGAAATTTGTGCCCGTTCAGTCAAAAGAGCATTTTCACGCAGCATGTATTCATGTTTTCATCCAGCATGTAATTTTTTGGTCTCAAGTTTTAGAAACTCTTGTGTTTCTATGTATTTTTGACTTTCTTCTTACTTGAAAAATGAAAATTTCCTTTAAACTTAATTAATTTTCCGGAAAACTTCCAGAAAGACTTTCATGCAAGTGGTATATCTTGATGTCTAATCTCCGACGAAATGAAAATTTCCTTGAATAATGAAAATGTAATGAAATTCTGGGAAGCTTTACACAAATATTTGGACATTTTCTGTGGGAATGTGTTTTAATCTCAAGTTTTAGAAACTCATGTTGCTCTATATATTTCTGACCTTCTTATTTCTATTGCCAACCAATTATCCGGATGTGTAATCTCCTCAAATCTCCATGGGAACATGTGCCCGTTTAGTCAAAAGAGCATTTTGCACTGATGCTGGACAAGACGTCCACAATCTTCCACATTCTGACTAAAGAGTTTCTCTCTCGCTGGCTCAGGTTTCAGCTAGAAACACTGGCACACAAACACTCAAGCGTTCCAACAGTGAAGATCATTTCCACACCATCCAGAAAGAAAAGCACATCAGCCCATGTGCCTACACTACGAAGTTAAACCCTACGAGACATGAAGCTGGTTTGGAGGAGATGTTCTGCTCTGATTAGACTTTTACTGTACTGAAGGTATTTGCCCACTGGTTTTGGCCAGACGTGTGCCAGTAAGTATGAGGGACCAAAACCTTGGTCGTTGATATGGACTTGCCCCACATTGCAACTATAACAGCTTCCAATGGAAGGAACTTGTGGCCGTTCAGTCAAAAGAGCATTTTTTGCACAGATTCTGGGCTAGAAGTTTAAAACTCTATCATCATATCATCATAACAAAAGAAAACTAGGAACACAGAATTACTGGTACATCTGCAAAAGAAAACAATGACGGGGTTACAAAGAATCTAACAAGACTCGTAGTCTTCGAGATATGAACTCCATTCTGACTCCAGATTCGGGCTTATATACAGTTTTTTTTGGAAGCACGGATTCCAGAAAACAACAAATTTTTTTCCTGGATTTTTTTCCCCCTAGAGAATGAATAGGATAGAAAATTACACAGCAATCTACTGAACTTCTGCTCGACCGACAGACTCCGTTTCACATACACTGACTCAGGGCAGACCCCCGAACATGACGGCAGTGTTCACTCGTTTTTTCCAACCCTCCTTTTTTTCCCCCCATAGAGTCCCATTACTTATTGGGTGCACCCAAACATCATGATTTTGTTTAACCTACAGCCACCAAACTGGATGTACTCACTCAGGGCAGGTTTCCAAACACTAATCCACAGACATACTGACCTGCACTCATCTTTTTGTCATTTATTTATCCCTCATTCCTTCCATAGGATCCCATTCATTTTTGTCCGAACCCAAACTTTACTGTTTCGTTCAACCTACAGCCTCCAAACCGCCTGTACTCACTCATGAAAGATCCTGAAACACACTGACCCCCACTCCTCTACTTGTTGTTCATTCATCCCTCATTCCTTGCAATGCTTAAGCTGCACAACCATCCACTTTTCTAGTTGATCAATTCACTTGTTATGCCTCTACAGTTGTTGGTCGATCGCCAAGCGTGACCTTATAGCACTCTTTCCACGTTTTCTTATTATTTTATGATTAAAGCTCCCGGTCGAAAGTTCTCAAAGTTGGAAGGCTGGTCAGAGACATCCTCACCTACTCAAAGTGAGCATGCACAATGCCGCAGCGAGCCCAGAGCTAGTTCTAGCCTGCCGTGTTTTTGGCTCTACCTGATTTGAATTCCCTTCAAAAGATAACGTATCAGTACCTTAATACATCAGCTTAAAGCCTTTTGCATTTTCTCTACATAATGCATCCCCCGTATCGGCTATCTGTTTACCCAGGCTTCCCAACCCAGCGAACGTGCTGGACACAGAGGGTTTTTTTCATGATTACCGTTTTGTCATTAACCTGTAACCCACGAAAGGGGAATTCATATAAGAACCCCCCCCCCAATCATAAGCTTGACAGTGTTCAAAGTCAGCACTTTCCTGATGGGACTTTGAGGAAGCGGTGTAGAGGTGGAAGCAATTATTTTTCCACTACGTTACTCCCTCTGATAGCTTAAAGATCAATGCGCTTTGCATGGCCGCTGTTGCAGGCATGCTGGAGCTTGATGAAAAATGGAGTGTTACTAGAGCGCTTGCTTCTCCAGCGCCCGGGAACTCGTGTTGTCCAGACCTGTCGACTGGAAAGCAATTGTGCGATTGTGCAAATGTGTACTCTTTCATTAAACACAGAGTCTCCCGTCTGTGTATTATTGCAGTTCTCAAGGCATAAATTCTGCCCACTTCTGCAAAAACACATGCAAATAGTAAGAAGATTAAAACCCAGGTCACCAGAGTCTCAAATTCTTGGAGGTGGCTCTCGCCAGCGATCCTCTCTAGGAATTTGGTCATGCAATTTGGCAAACTGCTACTACTGTGTGCCATCGTAAATTGTTACCAGTGTAAAGTTCTAAATCCAGGGTCTGTCATTGGTCTGGGAGGCTATACATATGTGCAAAATACATGGGGGTCCTGCAAGGTCTGGGACCCCTCAATGAACCTGATTGACATGCCATCAGAAATTGTTTAAATTGTTACCAGCGTTAAGTTTTAAAGCCAGTGCCTGAAAGGATATGTGGGAGTAAACTCAATTTGCGAAATACAGGGAGGTCCTGCGAGATCTGGGACCCTCTGCTTAACCTCATTGACAATCCCATGTTGGTCTTAAAATCAAATGTTACACTAGGTGGTGATATGTTGCGCAACCTAGGGTCATCTGATTGGCATGCAGTTGGGCAAGTTGTAACTATGTGCAGACCCAAATTGTTACCAGTGTAAAGTTCTAAAGTCAGGGTCAGTCATGTTATGGGTGGGATAAACTCAATTTGTGAAATACAGGGGGGTTCTGGGAGGTCTGGGACCCCCTGCTTAACCTCATTGACAATCGCATGTTGGTCTCAAAATCATCTGATTGCCTTGCAATTTGGCAAACTGCTACTGTGTGCCATCGTAAATTGTTACCAGCGTAAAGTTCTAAATCCAGAGTCTGTCATGGTCTGGGAGGCTATACATATGTGTAAAATACATGGGGGTCCTGCAAGGTCTGGGACTCCTGAATTAACCTGATTGACATGCCATCAGAAATTGTTTAAATTGTTACCAGCAAGTTTTAAAGCCAGTGTCTGAAAGGATATGTGGGAGTAAACTCAATTTGCGAAATACAGGGAGGTCCTGCGAGATCTGGGACCCTCTGCTTAACCTCATTGACAATCCCATGTTGGTCTTAAAATCAAATGTTACACTAGGTGGTGATATGTTGCGCAACCTAGGGTCATCTGATTGGCAAGCAGTTGGGCAAGTTGTAACTATGTGCAGACCCAAATTGTTACCAGTGTAAAGTTCTAAAGTCAGGGTCAGTCATGTTATGGGTGGGATAAACTCAATTTGTGAAATACAGGGGGGGTTCTGCGAGGTCTGGGATCCCTTGCTTAACCTCATTGACAATCGCATGTTGGTCTCAAAATCATCTGATTGCCTTGCAATTTTGCAAACTGCTACTGTGTGCCATTACAAATTGTTACCAGTGTAAAGTTCTAAATCCAGGGTCTGTCATGGTCTGGGAGGCTATATATATGGTGCAAAATACATGGGGGTCTTGCGAGATCTGGGACCCCAGCTTAACCTCATAGACAAGGTTAAGCAGGGTCTCAAAATCTAATTTCAGCTCTAACTCAAGAAAGCTTTGCCTTATTGTTACACTAGGTGGTGCTGTGTTGCGCAACCTGGGGTCATCTGAGTTCTAAAGTCAGGGTCTGTCATGTTATGGGAGTCCATGCTCAAGGTGCTAAATACCCGGGGGTCCTAACCCTAACCCTAACCATTTTGATTCTCTCTGGGGTTTTAATGTGGTTCTGGTCATATAATCACACAAAACAGTATTTTATTATCAACTCTGTAATGAGTCATTGACCTAGACAGCCTATTTAGACACTCACTAGGTTTTGAGACAGAGCCTTACTTACTATATATAGCATTCCAAGTTCTGCCAATTGCTGATAGAATTATGATCCAACACAATTTTTTAAAATATATTAAATTAGCTTTTTATCCATAGCTAGTGTTAATAACTTAATAATAATCTTACAACTGTACATACAGTATAATTAAATACTGGCTAAATACAATCTGCAGTACTGTGTAGAGTGTACCCTGCTTATATTCACTACATCCAGAAATAAAATTCTAGTATATTCAAATATATTTCATTATGTCCAGAAATCTGTAAACAAACCTCATTATCTTAGCCTAGACAGGGTCAGAATAAACAAAACGAAAAGGATTCCGTTGTCCGTCCACCAGCTCACTAACGGCACTTTAACGAGCCATCATCACTTCCCTCAACACCTAATGAAACCTCTGGAAGGTTTCTCACCATCATCCATCTACTTAACACCGAGCTGCTGTCTGCGGTGGCTACTAATAGCTACACGGTCCCCCGAGAACACTTCCCTGGCCCCCCTCCCGTGTGGTAACTCGATGCAAGGGCCGTTAAAGAGGCTACAATTAGCGGCCTGGGACGTGTTCGGGGCCTATTGGATATCCCGTCGGAGACTCAGGCCGATCCAATTAGTGGTGTTTAAATCAACCCCGGCTGGGTCTCGTCTTTCCAGCGGGAGGAGAGCTAATTTCAGCTTTCGGAGTAGATACCCACCTCTTGAGATCTCCCCCCCAGGAATAATCTTCCTGTTTGAACTCGAAGCCATCGGAGGCCGGGTAAGGTGAGGTGAGGGTCCATGGCTGGCAGAAACACATCAAACACATGAATGGCCTGTGTTCACATATTTTAATGTCCATCCCAGAGCATTTCCAGACTAATAAACAACTCATCCTTGTGTAACATGGCTTACCTAGTACCCATTCAAATCACCATGCCCTAGTGGTCATAAGAGGGATAATACCCTCTCAAACTAGGTTAAACAAATATCCGACTACGCCACCTGAGGAATTTCACCTCAGGAAATAATGACTGGTAAATACTAGCCCTAACCCTAAACCTTACCCTAACTCTAACCCTAACCCTAACCCCTTAAATAGAAAGCAACCCAGGTTCCTTCGTTGGAGACAGAGACTCGTTTTCCACAACCACAATGATAATTTCCTAGAAAAACTTGATTGTATTTCAATTCCACAATTTTAAACATGGGCCTAAAACACTAAAATACGTATAAACACTATAGCTGCAGCTATAAATTCAATAAATCAACATTCATTAAAAATATCCGTGAAATTTGTTGGATACTAGATGACAGAAGCTAGCCATAAGCCATAAGGAAACCCAGAACAATATTTTTTTAACCAACAACAAATAATAAAAGAAACATTCCACACAACATAAACTCAAACAATTAGAACCAAAATAAACCACAAAATTAAATAAATAAAGCAATAAGCAAACAAAACCCAGTATTGCCCGTTATACACACACACACAAACCCAAACGAATAAACACAATGAAGTAAACACAAAGGAAAGCAAACAGGGCCTTTTCTTTAAGGAAAATAAATTAATAATAACAAAAAGTAATCACAAAAACAAATAAAATTAGAAAATAAACAAACTAAACCCAAAATACTAATGAAAATATAATAAAATCTAACAAATTCTAAAAAATAAAAATGGAAAACGCAACCCAACAGTAGAAAAACAAACTAAAATTACCAAAACAGAAATACCGCAAAGCAAATAAGCTGCGTCTAAACTAAATAAATAAACAAACAGTTTAACTAATGACAAAGCAGCAGCTTAACAACCAGAATGTGCAGCTTTACCAACACATGGAGAAACAGCAGCACCACGAAAAGAAGAACAGCAAGAAGCACGTTAACTTACTGGGAGCCAAGCAGGGCAAATGACTGGCTAAGCCCTCCTACCCACCCTTTTTATAGGGGGAAAGCGATTTCCCACCATTAACCCATGCAATTAACAAAATAAATAAAAACACAATCTGCTACACTTGTACAGGGTGGAAACAATTGTAACTAATTATGGGGGTCCAAGCTTGTAGGTCCGTCCACTCGGAATGTTGAGGAGGTGAAATCTCTCTTTTGGCCACAACTGGTTCCTGAGTTTTCTCCCGGAAATAGCCATGAAGCTTATATCGTAGAAATCCTGCTGGTCAAACTCAACAACCCATTGAGTTGTTGATACACTAGGTGGCACTATAACAGGCTAAACAGTGTTACGCAACCTAGGCTCAATTGATTGGCATGAAATCTTTTGAGGCTGATATATTCTAAAACACTTGGCCACCAAGTTTCATTCAGACCGATTGACCCTTGATCTTCTGGACTCACGGCAGCAACCTGAAGTGCCCTAACGTTAATCTGCATATCATCGCTGTCTAAATAAAAACATGTGTCTCCGTTTCTGTCGGTTTTAATTTTTCTACATCATTTATTAGTAAGCAGTAAAGAAAACATAAGCCAGAAGAATAGACCTCGGCACACAGTCCAACATTAATTTTAAACCTAAATTTAAATTTAAAATTTTTTGTTTTATTTCTTTGAAATATTTTTGTACTTTTAGATAGATAGATAGATAGATAGATAGATAGATAGATAGATAGATAGAGAGATACTTTATTGATCCCGAAGGAAATTTAGCAGCCAGTAGCAGTTACACAGAACAAAACAAAGTACAAAACCAAGTACAAAAAAACAAAAAAAAAATAAGGTATATAAAGAATAAAGAATTCCAATAGTCAAAAAGAATATATACAAGAAGATATGAATACAAAACTATACAACCTGAGACAGAGGCTTTTCCCAGCGGGAGTTAATACCATGGGCTGGACCTGGCAAGCCCATTTTAAGAGAAAGGTGATAGGAATCACCGACTTGTATGAGGATATAAGAGAAATCTATACAAATAAACTTGCCTTGCCTCAGCCGCTCTCTATGTCTTGTGAAAGTTTTATGGTCAATGGACCAATAGAAATGCTCCAAAATCCCTCAGAATAAAACCTCTTTGCATTCACTTACATTGAAAGCTGAGAAGGCATCTTTTTTTAGCATCTGCTTTGAAGTTACTGTTTTGAAGATACTTTTTTTCTTTGGACAGTAACAATATTTATAGTCAATAAACTCAAAATAAACATTAATAATAAATTTTCTTGCAGCAGTAATTAAAAAAAAAACAATGAACCAACCATAAGAATCTGAAGCACCTCATAGAACCGACTTGTAACTCACTCGCTCATGTTTAGCAGGTGGAGAATTCTCCACTAGGGAGCACCATTATGACATAGCTAGGGCCAGGACATGGAAGCATGTTGGCCGGGCCATGCAAATCAACGAGGAATAAAACTGACCCTTGCTGCTCCTCAGTGTTTTGTCCAGCTTGACCTTAAAATAAGAAAATACAAAGCATATCGTCGCTGTCTAAAGAAAAAAAAACATATTTGTCCATTTTTCTTAATTTTCATTTTTCTATATCATTTCAACACGACATCTGCACTTTATATGCTGTGAAGGTTTTATGGCGAATTGACCAATAGAAATGCTCCAAAATCCTTTTGAATAAAACCTCTTTACATTGATTTCCATTGAAAGTGAGGAAGGTTTTTGGCCTCTCCTGTAAACTCCTGTTACTATTTTGGAGATATTTCAGTCAGTTGAGGATCAAGACCTCCAGACTTCAAAGAAGCTTCTTCCCACACGCCATCACACTCATGAACAGCTGAACATCACACACTACATTCTGGATACAGTCTACTACATACACACATACATCCAGATGTTCTCTCACTCTTGTTCTCTTCTTGTTCTGCACTTTTTATTTATCTGATAGTCTCAGAACACTCTGTACCATCGTCTCAACCAGTGACTCTTCTGTTCTTTACATTTATATCTATTTAATTCAGTCTGCACTGTTCTTTACTGCTGCACTCAGCACTTTACTTTTAATATACAACTCTGCACATGTTAAGTTTACAGGTGTGTCTGTGCGTGTATGTCACTGTGTGTGTGTGTGTGTGTGTGTGTGTGTAGATTGGATGTGCTACTTCTGTAATGTCAGTTATCGTGCACTGTGAGCTTCTGTTACCAAACACAAGTTCCTTGTATGTGTGAGCATACTTGGCAAATAAAGTCCGATTCTGATTCTGATTCTGATATCTGTTTATTTTATAATTGAATATCTTATCTTTAGCTATCCTTCATGACTTGCCGTAGCTAAAAAAAACATGGGCTTTTCTACGGTATTGTGATCAGTACCTCACCATATATTCTATTTTCACAGTTCTTCACAATCATAGACCACATTCACAGTCAGTCAACTCACATTAATAATCTATATTTGCAGCCATAATATAAAACAAAACATGGACCAACCTTAAGAATTGGAGCACCTCATGGAACCAACTTTTAACTCACTCACTCATGTTTAGCAGGTGGAGAATTCTCCACTAGGGGGGCACCACCAGCACATAACCAGGACCAGGACATGGAAGCCAGTATGTGTTTGCCACGTTTGCTAGGCTTGCTAGTTGACCAGGACACATAAACCCATCTAAACTTTCTTTTTGGCACCTACGCCTTCAGTAAACGAGCTGGTTGTTAATTAGGCTTTGGTTTCTTTGTTGTTTTTCATGTTTGTAGTAAATACAAAATGCCTGCTTTAAGACGTGCCAGCGTTTAATGATGAATGGACCAACAGAAATGTTCCCAAACGACTCCGAATCAAATCTTTTGAAACGTTCTTCAAATAAAATGAACGTTTTGTTTTCCTTCTTCTCTAAAGATACCACTTTTTGGAGATGTTTTAATGTTTTTATCAAATCAGTCTAATGCTGTATGGTGTGCTTGGTGCGTAATACGTGATCGTATACGTGCAGTCCATAAATCCACCTGTCCTTCTCACATTATTGCTGCTACTCCAGGACTCGTACTTCTGGGACTACAGAAGTATTTATTTATATGTATTTAGAGCAGCTTGTACTAGCTGTTAACTAACTTTAGCAAATCCATGGCCTAGCTAGCTTTTTTTTAAAAAAAGTAAAAATTGTCATTACCGCAACACGTCATTACCAACACATAACCTGTTGAGATGGTAATAACATTTGTTGATGATAATGGCAGGTTTTCAATTTCACCATTAGTATCTTTTAAATTATTTGGAAATTAAGTATAATTAAGTGTAACAGTGTGATTTTATAATGAAACTCAAGTGAAATGTTTTACTTTATAAAACTAAACATTACAAAAGTAAAGATAGCCAAAGAGCTCGCAATTGAAGAATCACCAGTATATCAACATGACAGCTGTCCTGTGAACGTTTTAGGACGAATGGACCAATAGAAATGCTCCAAAATAGCTTAGAATAAACCCCCTTTATGTTGACCTACGTTAAAAGTTAAGAAGGTTTTTGTTCTGTCTTGTAAAATTACTACTTTGGATGTACTTGTGTTTGTTTGGACAGCGATGATATGCTCGTGTAAATGTGTTTGAAATGAGGCCTCACGAAACTGTCATTGTAATCAGTGTTCAGCTGGACGTTCTAGCCCTGTTCTGCTGTGCAGCTGCTTCTATTTTCCACACCTGTCAAGCCAGAACACCTGCAGTCTAGTCAGCAGGTTGAATCCAGGATGGATTTATTTATTTATTTATTTATTTTTTGTTATTTGCACAACTGCTTATCCAGTGTTGGTGCTAGCATGGAGCCCAGTGGACCCATTTTCCAAACTCAAGCAACAAGCTCCAGCTTTTAGTGTCCACTAAATCCAGCCACTGGTATATCACACTAGTTCCAGAAGTACGAGTCCTGGAGTAGCAGCACTAATGTGAGTAGGACAGGTGGACTTAAGGACTGAAAGTACATAATCATGGATCTCCATAAGTGGTAGCTTCATTTTATTTGAAGTACATTTCCAAAGTTTTGATTCCAAGTCGTTTGGGATCGTTTCTATTGGTCTATTCATCATTGAACAACAACAAACAACAAAGAAACCAAAGCCTAATCAACAACCAGCTCATTTACTGTATTTGCCTACCAGGTTCTTCTCCTCCTGCTGTGCTTGAATGACACTCAGCGAACAACATGGCTTATACATCGTTTTCTTTGTGGGACTGAAATTCTGGACCACAAAAGCATTTCTGGCCATACTTCAGGTGCAGCGTACATACAATGAGGGCAAACATGCATTCAGACTTGGTGGAGCCCTAGCAAAGACATCCCTGTCAGTACTTTCATTATCTTCGTAATATACAGTTCTAAAGTTCACGTACGTTCACGAACGGGACATCACACAGGATTTCTCTCAGGCTAACAATAAAGAAGGTAAGAGAGAAGCCAGTAGGAACACAGAGAACCATAAGCCTGAACTGTATCAGGCTCACTCATCTCGGGGTCCTGTTCTCAAGTAATGAGAAAAGAGATTTTGAGATCAAGGAGCTCAAAGTAGAGTTCCTACGCTTCCACATTGAAAGGAGCCAGTTAAATTGGGATGAGACTGAATCAGATGCCTCCTGGCTGGAGGTTTACCAGGTATGGCCAACTGGGATGAGACTGCGTCAAACGTAAACAAACGAGGGTGGCATGGCTCCGGCTGGAGTATCGAAAGTGGCAGCTTTTAAGATTGTGGGAAACCACATCACACCTCATAAGACATCTAAAAACATATGCATCCACTCCAGACGTCCACCTGTCCTCCTCACATTATTGCTGCTACTCCAGGACTCGTACTTCTGGGACTAGTGTGATGTACCAGTGGGACGTGGCTGGAGTTCTAAGCTATAGCTGACTACTGCTTGAGTTGGGAGCAGTGGGCCACACTCTACTCGATAGGGTGAGGAGCTCAGCCATCCAGGAGGAGCTCAAAGTAGAGAACTACTTCTACATTAGAAGGAGCCAGTTGAGTTGGCTCGGTATTTGATTAGGAGGTTTACCAGGCACAGCCATATAGACCAAGACCCAGAGGTCGTCCCAGGACCCAAGTTGGCCTGGGAATGGCTTGGGATTTCCCAGAATGAGGAATTATGTGATCAGCCGCAGTATTGCGGTCACTGTGCCAGACTGTAGTGGTGAAGAGGGAGTTGAGCTCTCTCTGTTTACCAGTCAGTCCACATTCCCACCCTTACCTGGGGACATGAGCTTTGGGTGATGACTGAAAGAATGGGATCATGGTTACAATCCACAGAAATGAGCTTTCTTTGCAGGCTGGTGGGCCACACTCTATTTGATAGAATGAAGAGCTCAGCCATCTGGGAGAAGCTCAAGGTGGAGCCGCTACTTCTACACATTGAAAGGTGTCAATTGAGGTGGTGTGGGTATCTAATTCAGATGCCCCCGTGGTCGTTCCCCATCTGAGGTTTACCAGGCACAGCCAACTGGGTTGAGACTCCCAGGACTTGGTGGGATTATATCTCCAAGATAGCCTGAGATCAGCTTTGGATTCCCCAGAATGGGCTGGAGGAAGTTTCAGGGAGGAGGCCATCCCTGCTTTCACTGCAAACGCAAGTATAGTCCATAGTCAAGTCTGAATGTGGGCGTATCATAGTATGGGGCTTCCTCTCTGGGGGTCCTGGAGCATTATATTTCATTGAAGTAAGCATGAATGGAGCGACATACCAGGATTTTGGAGGAGAATTTAGAGGAGAGATGGACCTTCCAATCTCCTGACTTGAGTCCCACTGGAAATGTATGACCTCTATGGAGTAGAGGTTTCTAATGGAAAGTATGGAGAGTGTACATCTGACTGGGAAGCAGTGCTTCCTGTTGTGGTGGAACCTCACACATCCTTTAGGAGATAGAGATGTCAGCCTGAACTGGATGCGGTTGGCGTGGCAACCTGTTCTCATGGAGACAGGGAGGGGGGGCTGACTCAGTCACTAGTGTCATGCCCTATTTTTAGCGCGGCCAGTCTTCCCACCTGGGTTATAGCGAGGCCACGGTAAATCTCCAGGCTGGTATTGGCGCCGCTACATGACTGGCTCGTTATTTTGGTTCGAGGGTTCCGATGGTTTTGGAGGAGCTACCAAGCATCCCAATGGTGTCCGCCCTGAAGGCGCCTTGTTTCTACATTCATCTTCCATCATATCAGCTCCACTGACCATGTAGGAGCACTTTGTAGATCTATACATGCAGACTTACCCTGTTCTTCAATGGTCAGGACCTTCACAGGACCACCACAGAGCAGGTATTATGGTGGTGGATTCCTGGTGGACACTGTGTTTACTCACTGTCCACTCTATTAGACCCTCCTACTACTTTCTGGTCCACCTAGTAGACGCAAAGACGGATTAAGGATGGAGACTATCTTTAATCTGGGCCCCAAACCCGCCCCCCTCATGATCAAGGGCCCTCTAATGGTATTCCCTGCTCTTCTCTAGGGTCCCCTGGTAGGGGCTATTATAACCAGGGCCCTCTAAAATTATGCCACCCTCTTTCCAAGAACCCATAATAGCCAGAAGTCGAAGTCAGAGCAGTGCCATAGCGCCTTGCCCATTTTCATAAGGAGCCCAAAAGCATGGCTAGGGCCCCCAAGAGGCCCTGGGGTCAAAGCCTCTAAAAGTCAGAGGATCCTTAAAATGGAGGGACCTCGGACGTAAAAATATATTGTATCATAAATGTTTTGGGCCTGTCCAATCCAAACGTTGAGGCCTGGACACCGGGCTGGTCAGTCCTTCTTTGTTTGATGTGTCTCCTTGTCTCAGTGAGGACCTTCTTGAACAGCCATGCATCCTTTCAGACCCCATAGTGTTGAGGTGTCTTCTCCAGTGGAAGGATGGACAGAAACACCTGTGGATGTTTTCAGATCTGCAGCTCTGTCCTGCAGGGTTCTCAGGAGCACACGCTCCATCCTAACAGTGTGAGACGCTGTGTTATGTGCGTGACAAGGCCATTAATATGACATCGTAGCAGATGCCAGGTGTGCCGTCTGTAGGTCTGTTTTGACGGACAGCGGCCTCCGCAAAGCAGCCTCATCATGTAGCCCGTGTCACCGTGAGAGACAGAACTTGTCAAATTGTGATACGTGTTTCACAGCAGCTCTCCCGGCGAGAGGGGCAGTTCGGTGAGATGGATTTGGGGATGACGTACAGCATCTTGTGGGTAGATTATTAATATTTGTTTACTTATATATATATATATAGTACATAAGGGACCTTATGTTATTGCATAAAGGCACTTATATACACACAGCAGTACTAACACCACTCATTGACCCACAGATTCACACACAGTCATTTGCATTTAAACCAGAACTTTGGATCTTTGGTGAAATACACACACACACACCTTGTTCAAGGTCACTTCATTCATGTTAATACATATACATACACATATATACATGCATACACACACACATACATACACACCCACATACACACACAGATACATACACACACACACCCACACCCACATACATACACACACACATATATACACATACATACACACACAAATACATACACATATATACATACATACACACACATACACACACAAATATATATATACATATATACACATATATACATATATACATATATACATACATACACACACATATACATATATACACATATATACATATATACATACATACACACACACGCACATATATATATATATATATATATATATATATATATATATATATATATATATATATATATATATATATACAGCTGGGGGGTATGAAGACAAATTAGGACATTACACTGTCCGTCCCAGTGAAGCTAGCATCAGTCACGCTGGAGTAGCCAGCCAAGATGGGAGGTACTCAAATAGGTGAAGCTCTCTCCCTCTGGGCCGCACAACAGCATCTCTGCATCTGTGGGGATGGTGGTCTCGGCTCTATGGATCCTCCACAGTCAGCATTGCTCCAGATACCTGTGACAACCTACCAGGACCTTACTGAGTCTCCCAGTCCGTCTAGCTGCTGTCCATGCTGCACACGGCGGTTACTCTGGATATTAGCTGGTGGTCAGAATAATGTGGCTTGATTATATTCATGACTATATAAGGACAATTAAGCAGAGACTTCTACTCAGGTAGAAGCACCAGAGACCATGCTTGACGTTAATCTTGTGGGCTACCGATTGCATTAGGACTATACAGGATAATAGAAGTAATGGAAGCTACACATTACAGCTGCTGTTGTGTACTTTGATGCTCTTGAGAACTGCCCCGCCTGCTGTTGTCTCTCGACGTGGTGAAGCTTCCTTCGACAGCAGGCTGCTCGGAACGTCTGAAATTGCGTTTGCAGAGTTAATTTCTCGGAATAAGTCGCTTGAGACAAACAGTAAAGCTCATTGCCGTTAATGTTCCTAAAGAGCTTCGGCAGTCGGCGTGCACAAGCTGTGTTCAGAACATCACAGGTGAAGAAAGCAGGACTGACTGAACAAGATGTGACAGTCATATGCTCCACTGACTCGTTTTCTCCTTTAGCGATATGCAACAGATTTTGTGTGCGTGCAATCAAATGCTCACACACACACGTACCTCTTTATCCCCACCGAGCATGACAGACAGCGAGAAGCAGCCCGAGTGCAAAGTGTAGATTGCATGCAAGAATATGAAGATGGAAAACCCTACTGGGAAATTATTTATTTCTCCTGGAAACGGCTGAGAGAAAAAGATCCGGGATGAAGGAAAGGCTGGTGTAGTCGTTGAAATTGGATTAAATCTGGGGTCAACGGTTCACAGCCAAGAAAGTGAAACCTATAACTCCAAACCAGGGGTCCATAAATCAGCTGGGAGCCAATATATAGTTGGGCATCTCCAATAGGCTCCAACCAAGCACATCTTATGGTCAACTGCATCCAGAACACTGTGTAGTCCAGGACTGCACCTAACCCCTGTCCAGAAAGATACTGAACCAATACTGAGTCGCACAGGGAAATGGACTTGATGGACCTGTTGGTCAAATGATCAAAGCAAGAACATTAACAAGAGATTGAAGCCTAGAGAACTGAAGCTGGCATTGCTAAGATAAGCCAATACAAATTCTAACCCAGGAGTCCATAACTCAGCTGGGAACCAATACCTAGTTTGGCATCTCCAGTGGGGGGTCCAGGCAAGCACATCTTATGTTCAACTGCATCCAGAACCCTGTGTAGTCCAGGACTGCACCCAATCCCTGTACAGGAAGATACTGAACCGATACTGAGCCGCACAGGGAAACGGACTTGATGCACCTATTGGTCAAAAGATCAAAGCAAGAAAAATAACAAGAGATTAAAGTCTAGAGAACTGAAGCTGGCCTGGTTAAGCCAAGCTATTACAAACCCAGGGGTTTATAACTCAGCTGGGGGCCAATAACTAGTTGGGCATCTCCAGTGGGGGGTCCAGGCAAGCACATCTTATGGTCAACTGCATCCAGAACCCTGTATAGTCCAGAACTGCACCTAATCCCTGTCCAGGAGAATACTAAACCAATACAGTAACATTCAGAGGGAATTGGACTTGATGGACCTGTTGGTCAAAAGATCAAAGCAAAAACTAACAAGAGATTAAGGCCTGGAGAACTGAAGCTGGCCTGGCTAAGCCAAGTCATTACAAATTCTAACAGGGGAAGGACAAGAAGACAGCCTTGTACAGACCAACCCATTCCATGGTGTCCACTGGTTTATGTGATCTGGTGCTGGTTTGGTCAGTCATCCAACATAGCAGCATCCAAAACACAGTTTATTGCTGCCATCAGAACTTAACCTTGGATCTCCTTTGTACCAGTAGGCTGGTGAGGCAACAGCCACATGGGAAACTATAGATCTTCACAACTAGAGTCCCAGAGGATGTGGCTTAGTTCAGGCGAGAACAATGAGAGAAACCAGGTCCCAGAAAAGAGCCCAGACTATAGTGGACCAGTACTGATGCTAACCTCAGCAGCATCACCCTAGGCTGATTATATATAGCTCATGTCTGCCACAGTGTTTGGTGGACAAACTCCATCAGAAGCATTTAAACAAGGAAGGAAAGCATATACGGGCTGCGTTTAGGGTTTAATATCCAATTTGTGAAAGGCCGGTAATTTGAGAGCCCCTCCTCCAGACCCCATCCTCAGTCTGAGGCCCTTCACGTAGCTGTGCTATTAAACACGCCGGCTGCCTGAGCAGCAGACAGCCATCAGTAACGGAGCTGAATTAAGCAGCCGCTATTATCGCTGCAGTGCACAGCTGATCAAAGAGCTCTCCGAAGCCATAACCATTTGCATTCATTCACCCAGAGCTACTTAAAAATCATTAGCAATAAAGCCAAACACAGGATGACGGAAGCCCGTACCTGGCAGGCTGTCTCTGGTATGAGCTGCGTGACGTGCTCCGAAGCGTTCCAGACATATGCTGCTCTTCAGGCGTAGACGACGGGAACCTGGCAGCCGTTCAAAAATGTGGGCCAAGCACTTTTTTTCTAAGAAAGTGTGTTTATTTATAGTGCAACTTTTCAGATTCCAAGTGATTTTTAGGCCAACATCTCTGAGCCTGCTGTTGGAGAGCTGACCTCCTGCAGAGCTGAGCTCTGTCTCGTATTTAGCACCAAGGTTCTCAAGAGCATCTCCAGAAGAGTGCCCATGATTGGGGCTGAAATGCGTCCCTCAATCTGGGAGACAGCTCTCCAGGAGCATCAGTCAAGACGTTCCAAGTTTAGCACGTAATTGTATTGAATTTGAGATGTTTTGCATAGCACTTGGTGATGTGAGGCTTGGATGCAGCTGCTCGGCCATGGAAACCCATTCCATGAAGCTCTCTGTGCTCTGTTCTTGAGCTGATCTGAAGGCCACATGAAGTTTGGAGGTCTGTAGCAATTGGTGACCTGAGTTCATAGACGAGTTGCTGTCGTTCCCAATCACTTCCATTTTGTTCTAACACCACTGACAGTCCACTGTGTAATATTTAGTAGTGAGGAAACTTCACGACTAGACTTGGTGCACAGGTGGCGTCCTATCATGGTACCACGCTGGAGTTCACTGAGCTCCTGAGAGTGACCCATTCTTTCACTCATGTGTGTAGAAGCAGTCTGCATGACTAGCTGCTTGGTTTTATACACCTGTGGCCATGGAAGTGATTGGAACACCTGAATTCAATGATTTGAATGGATGACTGAATACTTTCGGCAATACAGTGTGTATTAGGACTGCCTTGTACAAGCCTCAAGAACGAACATCTTTTGGGGGCCTGTTTTGTTTTAGCATTCAGTCAGAATCCTTGCATTGGGTGTAGTTATGCGGGGGGGTGTCTATGTGGGCCTAAGGCTTCTCACTGAAGTCAGTCCCCCCTCAAGAGAACCATCAACCAGTTTCTTAACTGCCTAAGATCAAAACAGCTCAAATAAAATAATATTCCCCAAAAAAATTGTACTAGAGGGACCCCAAGGCAGCGGGGTCTTCCCTCATCGTGGGTTTTTTTTCAGTCTTAAAGAAATAGAAGTCATAACCAATGCTCTCATTTGTCTCCCATAATGGTTCAATGGCCACACTATCACCTGGGCAATGTTTACCTGGATGCATTCTGTTATTTGCAGTGTAATGTCTTATACCAACTCTTGTAACTTGTGGAACATTAAATATACTGTAGTATCACCTTACTCTACTCAATTGCTCTTTTGGGGGTTGTTGAGATGCTTCATAGGCTTAGTGTTTATGTCTCCAGTGCAAAATCAGGATTACATTGATGATAATTAGGGGTGTGTTTAAAAAATTGATTTTTCGATTCAAAATGATCTTCATTTAAATAAGCCGATATCGATTTGCATTTGTATACAATTAGCATTTCAAGACCCCCTGACCATGCAACGAGATCTGGCTGGGGGCGCACATTAGTTAAGCATGGCTGGAGCACAAGTCAAGGCGCCCCAGAACTTGAAAGCAGATGTCTGGCTACATTACGGATTCAGAAGCCAGGACGGTATATAAACATATAAACACTAATGTTTTTAGTAATGGTAGGTTGAGTGTTCCTTGTACATTTACCACATTAGTTCTCTGAAAATCTCTTTTCATATTCAAACAAACCATATTATTGTAACTGAAATATCCCAAAATCAATCAATATTGAATTTAATCAGAAATCGAATTGAATTGGGACCTTGTGAATTGGGATCAAATCGATCCGGGAAATCAGTGGTGATACCAAGGTCTAGTGACAATAGTGGATAACTGACTTACATCCTTGGAAAACGGGTCCTCTTTTGACGGAGTTCTCTTTGAATTTTTTGAAGGCACTCAATCATGTAGTAGGTGGGCGTAATGAAAATGGTCGAGTCGGGATTCCTTCTCTCTTAGCTGGGTCTTTATTGTGCACAATCCGTTTCTTTTATTGTGTTCTGCAACTGCGCAAAGCTCCTCTCCAGCATGGTACACAGCGCCACCAGGACTATACACAGTTCACGTTAAGAACTAGGCAGTAAGTAACACGTTTCACACTAAATAATTAGGAAATCTTAGGAAAAAATAAATAAAATGAAAAAGCAAGAAAATGCATAAAAATTACTAGGGCTGTGTATTGGCAAGAACCTGGCGATACAATAAGTATCGTGATACAGCGCTCACGATTCAATATATCGCGATATATTGCGATACTGCAAGTAGAGTGATATACTGTGATTTTTTTAAATGCTATTATTAAAACACACATACTTTATGTACAGGTTTGCCAATGCTTACAATAGCATTGCACCCTTGTGCTGCTTGTTGATGTTGGAGTGGAGCTGAAAATGGATTACAACACTGCCATCTAGTCGTCAGAAATGTAAACACCCCTATATATATAAATATATATATATATATATATATATATATATATATATATATATATATATATATATATATATGGGGGGAATCCCAAGGGAAGGTTTCACTTGATAGGCTGACTGAATGAAGTCCTACATACACTAACGCTCAAAAGTTTGGGATCACAGTGAAGTGTTCTTGTTTTCAATGGAGTATCTTCCTTCCTTAACACAACAATGGACTGACGGGTCTCTAAAGAAAGTTGTTTCTTTCTGGTCATTTTGAGTCGGTCAGCAAGCCATCAACTGCTGATGCTTCAGATACTAAACTAACCTAGAATGTTGTTCTCCCTTTTATACTCACTTATTAGTAGAATGTTTTTCAGCTGTACATCACAATTGAGCAAGAGTGTCCTAACAACCAATTAGTCCAATAACATCCTTAACTTTGATTGGTGGCCGTACCAGGAGATTTAGACAGAGGACTGAGAATTGCTGATAATAGGACTATATGTAAAATAAGCCTCTATACAAAAATAGACTTTAATACAAACATTTATATTCTTTAAATCATCTGATACACTTACATTAATTGTGAAATGGACAATATTGTTTGTGAATTGCATGAAAATTGCACACTTTTGAGCATTAGTGTATACAATTCAATTAAAATATAAAGATATATGTTGTTATACATTAGCATAAAAAGTTCAGTTTGAAAACAAACTACAAATCTATAACATTTGTAATCAATGACTTTAACATAAACTAAAACCAGCCTTTTCGAGTCGTCCATCTGTCTAACTCTTAGTTAAGGATTTCTGGCTACTCCAAAGCTCTGGATGTAGCAGAAAATGTTAGTCCCACTGGGCATCTTAACGCACTTCTGGCTTAGCGGATAGGCTTGGCATTTGGGCTGTGGAACGTGGTCCAAGAGTACATCAATGCAAAAGAGCAAAGGACACCTGGAGTCCTTTATGCTGAACAAATCCTTTAAACAAAGGCTCTGAAATCATTGGTGACAATAAGTACTGAACCGGGACCTTTAGAGCTGAGCTTCTAATTCACTCAAACAACCTCTGAGATGATCCTCCTTTCTGCTAGCACCCCTGTGGGGTTTTACATATTAAGCTGTCATATATTATTATTAGCTACTTTAAATTTTTTGCTATGTTCTAAATTAAATATGGACATTTTATAGTCAGCTTATAAAAGATACTCCATATGTTTTACTTGAGACATAAAAGTTTTTAATATGTCATCAAACGAAAAACAATTAACTTTATAGCCCAAAAAATTTCTTTACTTTCAGTAAAAGTGATTTTGATGCATTTCTAATGGACCAATTAACCTCTATGGGGTTTCACATGTTATGCTGTCATATATTATTTTTAGCTACTTTAAATTTTTGCTTTGTTCTAAATTACATATGGACATTTTATGATAAGCATATAAAAGAAACTTCATATGTTTTACTTGAGGCATAACAAAAGTAACTTTATAGGCCAAAAAATGTCTTTTCTTCAACCTCTGAGATGATCCTCCTTTCTGCTAGCACCCCTGTGGGGTTTTACATATTAAGCTGTCATATATTATTATTAGCTACTTTAAAATTTTTGCTATGTTCTAAATTAAATATGGACATTTTATAGTCAGCTTATAAAAGATACTCCATATGTTTTACTTGAGACATAAAAGTTTTTAATATGTCATTGAATGAAAAACCAAATCTCCAAAATAGTAACTTTATGGGCCAAAGAATTCCTTTACTTTCAATGAAAGTGATTTTGATGCATTTCTATTGGTCCATTCAACTTCTGTGATGATGCTCCTTTCTGCTAGCACCCTTGTGGGGTTTCACATATTATGCTGTCATATGTTAATGTTAGCTACTATTAACATTTTTGGTATGTTCAAAATCAAATATGGACAGAATTAAGTTTAGGTTATAAAAGATATACCATTTGTTTTATTTGAGGCATGTAAGTAATTCATTTTTAATATATCATCCGAAGAAAAAACATGTATCCCCAAAATAGTAAACGTCTTTAGTTTCAATGAAAGTTAACGTAAAGCGGTTTTATGGTGAGTGATTTTGGAGCAGTTCTATTGGTGCAGTCATCCTAAAAATACATTTATTATATAAAGTTCTATAGAAAAATTAACAGAAATGGAGATACAGTACATGATTTTCTTTCACCTGGCATGTACAGCTTTTATTATAGGTCACTGATGAATCTAGGACACCCAGATGTCCTACATATGTGTTTTTGCTCATGAAATTAATTTAATTAGGTATCAAAACACAACTGACTCCACTCTCCTTTCTTATGTTGGTAGGCCTTCGTTGCAGCTCCTGAATCCTAAAAAATGGCTTGTCTCACTCGTCTCTCGTAAGAGAAAATGAATGATGACCTTATTAAACAAAACATCCTCAGAAAACACTCCTGTATGCTAGGAGATATTAATCCACAATGTCAGTAAACACTCCTGAATGCTATAATAAGAGATATTAGTCTACAAACAACCTCATGAAACACTATTGTATGTTATAATAGGGCATATTAGTCCATAAACACTCTCAGTGAACACTCCTATATACTAGAATAGGTGATATTAGTCCATAACCAACCTCAGTAAACACTCCTGTATACAAGAATAGGAGATATTAGTCCATAACCAACCTCAGTAAACACTCCTGTATACAAGAATAGAAGATATTAGTCCATAACCAAGCTCAGTAAACACTGCTGTATACTACAATAGAAGATATTATACCATACACAAACTCAGCAAATACTCATCTATACTAGAATAGGAGATATTAGTCCATTAACAACCTCAGCAAATACTCACATTTGCTAGAATAGAATATATTAGTCCATAAACAACCTCAGCAAATACTCAAATACACTAGAATATGAGATATTAGTCCATAAACAATCTCAACAAATACTCATATATGCTAGAAAATGAGATATTAGTCCATAACCAACCTCAGTAAACACTCCTGTATACAGGAATAGAAGATATTAGTCCATAACCAAGCTCAGTAAACACTGCTGTATACTAGAATAGAAGATATTAGTCCATTAACAACCTCAGCAAATACTCACATTTGCTAGAATAGGAAATATTAGTCCATAAACAACCTCAGCAAATACTCAAATATGCTAGAATAGGAGATATTAGTCCATAAACAATCTCAACAAATACTCATATATGCTAGAAAAGGAGATATTAGTCCATAACCAACCTCAGTAAACACTCCTGTATACTAGAATATGAGATATTAGTCCATACACAACCTCAGCAAATACTCATGTATGCTAGAAAAGGAGAATAAAATAGGAAATATTAGTCCATAACCAACCTCAGTTAACACTACTGTATACTAGAATAGGAGGTATTAGTCCATAAACAACCTCAGTAAACACCCCTGTATACTAGAATAGGAGATATTAGTCCATAACCAACCTCAATAAACACTCCTGTATACTGGGATTGGAGATACTAGTCCATAACCAAGCTCAGTAAACACTGCTGTATACTAGAATAGAAGATATTAGTCCATAACCAGCCTCAGTAAACATGCCTGTATACTAGAATAGGATATATTACTCCATAAACAGCCTCAGTAAACACTTCTGTATACTAGAATAGGAGATATTAGTCCATAACCAACCTCAGTAAACACTCCTGTACACCTGAATAGAAGATGTTAGTCCATAACCAACCTCAGTATACAGTGCTATCTACCAGAATAGGAAATATTAGTCCATAACCAACCTCAGTAAACACTCCTGTACACCTGAATAGGAGATATTAGTCCATACACAACCTCAGTAAACAGTCCTGTATACTAGAATAGGAGATATTAGTCCACAAACAATATCAATAAACACTTGTATATGTTAGAATCAAAGATATTAGTCCAGAAACAGCTTTATTATCACTTCTCTAGCACAGTTGAGAACTTTTTTCTGCTGATGATATATTGTAATGGAAGATAAAGCCACTATTAAGTCTATGAATTGGGGCCATTCTTAGCAGGAGCTCGCATCTTCCCCACCACGGCGCATCTACAAAACACCATGTCACTTCGTATTCCAGCTCGAGCGTAATTATTTCCACATGCCTCACGAAATTACCACCACATCTGTGAACAATGGGACGGCGGTGTGATCGAGCTGAGCGCCGTGTTTCTCGGCTTCTCTCTGAAAAAGTTGCAGACGTCATCGTTCCTGCTGGGGATGCAATCAGTCTTCCTTCTGGTTTCATACGATTTACATGTGATGAATTTGTCATCAGTCTTGAACGTGGACTTCAGATACTGGCCAGGGTTCCTGCAGATTCTTAGAAATGATTGCAGACCCAGTATGTTGCAGATCAAGGATACTTTACAGTGCTGGTGAAAGGAACCAGGGTTCACCATCTATTTAGTTCATAAGATATTCAGATATTTCATAAATATAAATTATAAATGATTTATCATCTGCTGTATTAACTATAATCAGTGTGTTTTCTCATTAGCAGTGCAGAACTAACCTACAGTGAGAACCTAAACATGAAATATTTGTACCATCAAAACATGAGCTGGTTAAACTTCAGTGCAATGTTCTCCAGTCATAACTCAGGACTGGCTTGTCGACTGTTCTAGAGAAGTGCTTAATCAAGTTGTTTGTGGATTAATATCTACTTTTCTTGCACATATGAGTGTTTACTGAGGTTGTTTGTGGACTAATATATCCTAATCTGGTATACAGGACTGTTTACTGTGGTTGTTTATGAACTAATATCTCCTGTTCTAGCAAATACGAGTGTTTACTGAGATTGTTTATGGACTAATATCTCCTAGTCTAGCATTCAATAGTGTTTAATAAGGTTGTTTGTACACTAATATCTCATATTCTAGTATACAGAATTGTTTAATAAGATGTTTGTAGACTGATATCCCCTAGTCTAGCATTCAGGACTGTTTACTGATTATGTTTATGGACTAATATCTCCTATTCTAGTATACAGGACTGTTTTATGGAGTTGTTTATGAACTAATATCTACTATATTATACTAGCAAATATGAGTGTTTACTGAGGCTGGTTATGGACTAATATCTCCTATTCTAGTTGACAGGACATTTTACTGATGATGATTATGAACTAATATCTCCTATTCTGGCATACATGAGTGTTTAATAAGGTTGTTTGTACACTAATATCTCCTATTCTAGTATACAGGACAGTTTACTTATGATTATGAACTAATATCTCCTAGTCTAGCATATATGAGTGTTTACAGGGGTTGCTTATGGACTAATATCTCCTATTCTAGTATACAGGAGTGTTTACTGAGATTGTTTATGGACTAATATCTCCTATTCTAGTATACAGGAGTGTTTACTGAGGCTGGTTATGGACTAATATCACCTATTCTGGCATACATGAGTGTTTAATAAGGTTGTTTGTACACTAATATCTCCTATTCTAGTATACAGGACAGTTTACTGATGATTATGAACTAATATCTCCTAGTCTAGCATACAGGAGTGTTTACTGAGATTGTTTGTTGACCAATATCTCCTATTCTAGTATACAGTAGTGTTTACTGATGATGTTTATGGACGAACATTAACACCTTTACAACACTCCCATGTTCGTCTCTGAGCCACCAGGCCACACTCCCGTGCACAGTACTCAAACGGGGATAACCGCCCAC